>VZTN01017035.1:2985-36425 GCA_013400515.1 Erpornis zantholeuca
ATTTAGGATAGATGGGGCAAAGTGACTAAAACTTCTTATACAGAAGAAGGTGGTCTTTTATAGTGTAGTTCTAGACAGCATAAGAAAGGACTCATCTGATTGTCTCATCCTTTCCTGTCAAGAACAGAATATGATCCCCAGCTAGCCAAAAAGAAAGGAAGACCAATAAACACACAAGCATGCATCATACACCTAAAAGAGCTCTAGTTCCCAACGAATGCAGTACTTTAGCCTTGTTTTCTAAGTGAATATCCACAAAGATCAGAATTCTCACAATTCCCAAGCAGCACATCAATTAGCAAGGGAAATTCTCAGAGTAAAATTCAACTAAGTCCAGACTTTCTAAACAAAGTAGGGGGGTTACACATCAGCACACAGTGAAACTGGTAGCTCCTATTGTGAAATTCATGTCTATAATTGCTGCTGTTGGGGGAAAAAAAACCAAAACAGTGTTCAATGTAGGCAGGCTAAAACTGTCTCACTCAGAGCATGTGACCTTCCAATCTTTTGGCAATACCACCACACACAACTATGGGTACATTCTGAATGGCTCTTTAGAGCCATATCCATAGAGTGATACAGTACAAAACACATTCAAAAGAATAAAGCTGCTTCACAGTGAAATGCATAAGGGTCAAAGTCCATTAAAAGAAAATTCAAGCTAGTTAAAACAAAAAATAATCATCTGAGAAAACTTCTCTCTGAAAGCACATAGGAAATATTTTCAAACTGATATTTATGTTCACATTTAAATTCTTTAGTACATTAACTAGTTACAAAAATATCTGTAACAAAATATTTCAGAATATACCAAATTAAATACATTTTTCTACTTCTGTGTTTAATTACATTATTTGGTTTTAATTTTAATAGCATTTGGACCTATTTTAAAGCTCATTGGCTTTCAAGCTTTTTGAAAGTGCAATCCTTTTCTATTTTTTTCACTATAAGGGGCCTGGAAAACCAAAGCAGTAAGCTGATTTCATTAGTTTAAACACTTCCTGGTACCTCATTACTCCCTTCGAGCTCTTTGCCATCACAGCTTCTGCATACATCACCCCAACACATTAGAAAGTATTCTTTCTTAAACATTTGTATTAAGATGTTAGAAAGATATGATCTCTTACCAGATCTGTCATTAAGTCCTTGTTGCAACAATTTAACTCTCTGTGCTATTGTCAGAGCTCTTATGTGAACTTTTTCTGCCAAAACCTTAAAAATAATTAAGACATTAAAATACATTTCCACAAATTATAACAAATGAATCTGTTACCTACCTAAGGATTTACACTTTGAGTTTTAACCATCCACAGAAATCCTCTATCAGTAGAAATCTGTAATACTTATACCAACAGCATTGTACCAACACATTAACAAGCAGATCCTCAGGCATGTACGAAAATGTAAAGTAAAATAAACAATAAAGTTAACACATAGCTTAGAAGCTCATCAGCTCTGCTTGAGTGTAACTGGACATGAAAACAATCCTCCCTCTTTACAGTGCTCAGAGTAATGAATACCTGCAATAAATTACAGAAGTAGGTACTTTTCTTAGAAAGCCTACTAACACAGAGATTCAGTTTTGAAACAAAAAAAAATCTAAGATAAAAAAGCAGAAGATGGTTCTGTGTGAAAAAACTGAACATTTTGTTTCAAGATCTTGCCTAAGATGCATGAATAAGAACGACATGTTAGCATACTTTCTTACCTCTACATGTAAACATGAGTAACGTTGATACTTCTCAAAATTGCAATACCAAAACCATGCAATTTTTTATTACTGTTGTGGTCCTAACATCTACTATGTAAAAAGAGAGAAGCAAATTTGCTTCAATAACATCATGAAATGCATAGATAAAAAAGACTGCATATGTAATTTATGCTGTTACTGACTGATCTTCAACAGACAAATTCTAGTACAAAAGCAATTTCCATCAAGCAAGTTCTACAGTCAAGTTCAGCAGTTTTAATTAGAAAAGTTGTATTAAATCACTCCCCATTGAAATTTTGGTAAATGAAAATAAATTATATAACTGTTCTTAATGTTAAGTGAAATATAGTAAAATATTTAAAGCCTTTTTCTTATGTCAGCCTTTGAAATTAACGTTAAGTGATCCAATTCACCTCATATGCCAGCTTTCTGACAGCCTCCTTTACATCCATAGTGCGGCCTACAATTATTGGCAAAGTCCTTTCTGATGGAGCAATACACGACAGCACTGCACGTCTCACATCTGAGTTTGAATCATTTTCAAGTAATGTGCTGTAAACTGAAAAAAAATAGTCATAATAATGCTTTCATAAGAGTTTGAAACATAGAAAAACAGAAAATACTTTTTAAAAAATCAGTAGCTGTTACCAAAACCCGTCTCCTGCCCCTCAAGAGCTGGTAATTTACGAAACAGTTCAAGGTAACAACCCCAAGATTTTTTGGGAACTATGTGCTGAGCTATGAGGTCAAAAGAAATAATGTTCACAATCATAAGTAGGATCTTCAGCTAGTAACTCCAAAAATTGCTACTCTAGATCCTACTCATAAATAACCACTTTGCCATTAACTAGGGGGAAAAAAACCATTTCCAAATATTGGCTCTTTAAGACCTCTATTCACTAGTTGTACTTCTTCATTACCTTTGAAGTAGATCCTCAAATTTTCCTATAAATGGAAAACTGCATTCTCCATTAAGCCTACCAAAATTCTTACAGTAAATCCCTCACATAATGCTTTTTATTATATTATTGAACCTTATTCAAAATAAAAGCAACTATAAAATTAGTTTAATCAGAATATACATGAATGCTTCTTGACATGAATTCACACGCTCTGTGAGGCAATGATTAGCTATGAAATTTATGTCCTCCTAAATAAATAACCTATAAAAAACACTAAGAAAATAAAATTTCAAGGAAGGTACCTTAACAGAAAATCCCAACTAACTAATTCTTCAGAAAAGTCAATATGTAAAGATTAATCAGGACACAATTCACATATCAGCTGTGCTGGTACAAACCTACACTTTGTCTACCTCGAGGCAAAGGAAGTAGAAGTTTAGTCAAGAATCATACCATACACAAAGAAACCCACGAACATCATCAAGATACCTGTGCTGCAGAGATGCCGATCTCTTCTAGAAAAGTAATCATAATTTGAGACAACAGAAGTTTTTCTCTACCATCTCTACTCTTCTAAGAATTTTTGTACTAATTCAATTAAATGAATAGTACCAAAGGGTCCTTAGAGGGCAAGAACTGAACACACATCTATTATACCTCCACTCTAGTTTACAAGACATTTTCACAATCCTACTTCTCAGTTCACAGAGCAGCCTGAGCCCAGTATGATTGTCTAGCAGAACTCTCCTAACAGTTCTGTCTTTTCCCCTTGAACACATGTAACACTTGCATCTTCCATCTCCTTTGGCAAAGAGTTTCACAGTTTACAAATTATTAAATGAATACTCTCTAACATCCATTTACTTAATGCTAAAAAAAGACCCAAAAAACCCACAAGCTTTAAAATGCTTTAAAGTAATGTAAATTAACAAATGTTCTTAGACAAAAGAGAGAGACCAATACTACTTACTATTAACAACAGGGCAGTTTTCATCCTTAGGATTCTGAAGTCTTGACAGGGCCAAGACAGCTTGAATTCTCACACTTGGAAATTTATCTTTAAGTCTAATCAGCATAGCTTCATTAATTTTATCAAATAAGTCATCATCAATCTCGGCATTCTCTGGCATATTTCCCAAGATCTTATTAACAAGTTGACAGGTTCGAAACCTAACTGCATGGCTGTTCACATCGTGAGACTTAAGGAAAGAAAAAAAAGGTATTTTTAATAACCACACTTCTCTCATTTCCAACACAAGGCTATTAATATGCACATCTAAGTGGCTAATTTTCTACAGAGTAAAAGAAATATGCACTTCAAGGTTTCAAAAGCTTTTCCAATTTAAGATTTAAAAGTCACAGAACTGAAAAGCAGTTACAGCCCATTGCCTGGATCAGTGACTCTAGAAGATCAGCAGTGCCTTCACAAATGAAGCAGCATGCTGACCACTGCATGCAGCCTGCAGTGCATTAGCCAACTTACTGCTCTGCCTCCATAAAACATTAGAAGAATAAAAAGACATTCGCAATTATGATTAATTATCTAAGGCCCGATCAATAAAATTTCCATGGCAAATCAATAGTTTAGGAAAACATAATTCTGTTTGTGTGTTCATGCTATTGGAACTGTTAATCTTTCTATGTAACTCTCGCAATGAGCAGAAAGTTACAGTACATATGCACACAGTTGTACAGAAGATCTTTTAATGTTTTTGTTATCAAAGGAAGATACTTCCACAATTTCATGCTTATAAATGTACCTATTGCAAAGCCTACAGTGACATATCTGACAGCCAAACAGAACATTCACTTTTTCTCAAAGGCCCAAATTTTGAAATCCAGTTGATGGATTTTTGTGTGGGATGTAATGGATCCTTTTGTGTTGGGAGAATGGGGATGGTGTTAATTGTCAAACATTAGCTTTGTTCTACTTTCACTTTTTAAGTTCTAATACATCAGTATTGTCTCAAGGACCAGCAAGTTTTCCCCACTGCACAAAGTCTCCATTTGTTATGTTACACATTTAAGAATAAATGTTAACTGTACCTCAAGCAGAAATTTAAACACATAATTCAGAAGTAAATTATCTTCTTCTCCCTCCTCACTACCATCCTCTTTCTCCAACTGATAGAATGAAGTAACAAATCTAGCTGCAAAATTGATCACTTGTTCCACTGCTGGTTCCCGTCTGTAGATTATCATAGCATACTTGAGGAAATGAATGAATTTTTCAGTAAAGTCTTCTTTATCATCCAACTGGGGGGGGGAAAAATCAAACCACAACAAAAAATTACGCAGTTCATCTTTCAAAGCTGTACCACAGAAAAATAAAATAAGTGGACTTATCATTAACAGCTTCCAATTAAATTTAAATTTTCAAAGGGCTACAGCCAGCAGTCGGGGCACACCCGCTGTCGTGCTCTCCTCAGCGTGTATTTTGCTGTTACTCCACACCAGGCATATCACGACCGCGAGGCTCCATCCGCCTGACAGGTTTCAGAACGACAATCAACACCCCCATCTATTACATCCTGTGTCACACCTACATCCCGGGTATCCAAACACCTGGCATCATCAATACCAGCGGGCAGCTCCTACAGCCGCGTTCGCAGGAGAGAACTGTGCAGAACAGTTCAGCGGCTTGGTTTTGCAGCGTTTGGGTGGGTTTTTTGGGGAGAGTTGGGGGTCCGTTTTGTTTGTTTAAGTCGCGGGCTCTCCTTAGGCACACTGGTGTTCGTTTTAGGGGAACACTGCGGAGGCGGCCCGTGCCCCCCGGGGGACTAGCGGAGCAGCTGCTGGGCCCTCAGCTCCCCCCGCGCCGGGCCGCCCGAGGGCAGCCGTACCTGAGCATAAGTGCTCTTCAGAGCTACCACGAGCTTCGCGTGGTTCTGGTGAGGCTTCTGGGCCAGCTGAAAGGCTTCCCGGACCTGCAGCAGCTTCTTCTTGGCTCCCATGGCCGAGGAGCTGCTCCGGGACCGACCCCTCACAGCCCCGCGCGCGAGCCAGCAACGGCCGCAGCGTCCGNAGAATGAATCGGGTTGGAAAGGAGCTCAGGCATCATCGAATCCAGGCTGCGATCGAACACCGCCATGACAACTCGACCATGGCAGTGATTGCCCCGTTCAGTCATTCCTTGAACACTTCCAGGGATGGTGACTTTACCCTCTCCCTCGACAGTCCACTCACCCTTTCTGTGAAGACTCACCCTGTCTAATTGCCCTTTCCGTGAAGAAATGTGTCCTAATGTCCAACCTTAAGGTGGTGCATTTTGAGACTATGTTCCCTGGTCCTATATCTGGTTGCCTGTGAGCAGACGCCACTCCCATCTGGCTACACCCTCCTTTCAGGTAACTGAAGAGTGATAAGAGTGATAAGAGTCCCCCCGAACCTCCGCCAGGCTAAACAACCCCAACTCCCTCAGCTGCGCCTCATGGATTTGTGCTCCAAACCCTTCAGGGCAGGCTGGGAGAGAGAAGGGATCGGCTGGAGCCATGCGGGGCTGCGATTGCCTTGCGTCTGTCCCACGGCGGGAGCGGCTGTTCCAAAGCCCATTCCCGGTATCAGCCCTGCTGCGGCTGAGGGGAAGCGTCGCGGGCGAGGGTTTCCAGAATTACGTTGGCTAAAATAGTTAAATACGCCTGACAAAACCCCTCGTTAGCCACTTTCCCAAGGTCCTCTCCACGCGAGAGTACCAGGCACAGTCAGTTCAGTCGGGTTTCGGAAACTGAAGCATGTGCTGCAGCAACCCGAGAAAGCTCAGCTGCTGTCTAAATAATAAAAGCTCGTCGAAACACCCGCTCTTCTGTATCCGCTGCGAGGGGGGCTGAGAAGGCGGACAGTGCGGATGCAATACCCATTTCCAGACTGAATCCCTTGCTAGTGGAAATTTCCCCCAAGTTTTCAAGCGTTTGTTGTGAGCCTAATGCTTTCCCAGAAATCCCTTAACTTGAAAATAGTGATGAACCCCGTATCTCATTAAAAACAGGAAAGATAACTAAGCTCAAACCCCAGAGCTGCGTTAATGGTTACAGAACGTGCAGCAAGCGTTTAGTGACACATTTAACGGGAAACAAGGCCGGGGGTGATTAGCTGAGGGGAAACATTCTGAGCATATATCAAGTACAGAGTTATGGACAGCATTCAAAGAAGGGAACACAGGCCGTGGACAGCAGGAACTTAAGGTGTTTGACGTCCATATGTGTTTGGGCTTTAAAGAAAAAAAAAAGTGCCTGATGGACGTCAAGAGATGACAAATATTTAATAAGGACAGGTGACAAACCATCAAATGACAATCGGTCAAATAAGCAGGACCTGTCTTGAAGAAAGGTCATTTTTGTCTAAGGGGAAAAAAAAAACAAAAAAAAACCCCAAACAACACGACGAAAAACACTAGGGGTCAGTCTTGTTCTAGATCTGAATCTTTCGAGTGTTTTATCTAAGAAGCAGATTTTTATCAACCAAATAATTGGAATTATTTTCTCCTTACAGTGATGTCAAGTATTATGGGATATATATGTGCTGTGTGTGAAGAATGGAGGGCAGCAGTAGGAGACAAAGTATTTTATTTTATAGATAAAAATAAGTTCTAAAATAATTTAGCTATGTGGTAAAGGGCCTTTTTTCCCCTAATGTATTGTATTACCGTGCATTTTTTTATGTTTAGAAAAGATACCTCCTTTAAAGGTGAGTTTTATGTTTTTTATTAACTTCTAAAACATATGGATCAGGCCTAATCACCCTCTGCTCCTAGAGAGTAGAAAATGGATTCTATATGCACAAATACAATAGTAATATAGAATTTTACATATTAACATTTTTCTAAAAGTTTTCATTCTATGTTGGAGAAATAGCCACTCCACAAAACCACTATAATCAACGGCAAATCCTCAGTGAGTTGAGCTTTTTTTTAAGGTTACATTTTGTGGGGAAATACAATCAGTAACAGTCTTTCTATTTAATGTATTTTTACTGGATAATTACCTTCATATAGATTTTTTCTGCAATAGAACCCCTGTCTGTTTGTGGACAAGAAGATGTAAACATGAAGACCAGCAAACTTTTGTGATTCTTGTGGCATTAAAAACACCGGACATTTATTTTAAGTGAAATAATAATGCAAACTGCATTATTTTTGATTCACATGTTTAGCAGCCCTTTTGTGCCTACCTGCATCTCAGGTCTAAAGAAGAGGACCTTCCTTGGGGAATACCTTATAGTCCATTATGGTGGGTTTCATCTAGGATGTGAGATTTATTTCTTCCAGACTGCTCTAAATATATCTTCTAGTCTTCGGTGTTTACAAGTAGAAATATGAAACTCCCAGCACAATTGATATTTCACGTGTAGGTAAATAACATGCTGAAGTAAGATCACAAGTGCTGGCCATGTTTCTGTGATATCATATACTTTCTTCAACAGATAGAAGTGTTGCTATCATAGTTTTTGCTGCTTACTTTTCAGGGCCTTGCCTGCACTAATCAACCTTAACAAGCCCTGACATGCCTCACCTGAGGCCTGAAGTTACAGCCTTTGCCTGTGGGCCCAGGAATCCATTCCAGCTCCGTCCTGCACCTTGTCCCTTGCTGAGCTGACTCTCAGGGCTCAGTAAAGACCAGCTGCTTCCTGAGGGATAGATATAATGAGTCACTAGGACGGCAAGAAGGTAATGAAGGCCCAGAGATTGTAGCCGGTGGGGTTTTGCAGTTCTATCTGGAAAGAAATGATGAAACTCTGAACCTTGGATGGTGCTCCAGGCTCTGGAGGACAATGCGCTCTATTAATTTTAGCTTTTTTCCCTTGTCCTTTGAAGTAGTGACCTTATCTGCCATGATCTACTTCTGACTCACTCTTCTAGATCCTTTCTCTTTTCTTTGTCAGTCTTGTTATGTGAGCAAATACGTGCCACGGGGTAAGCCAAACTTGCTGCATGCCAGTTACATTGTGGTAATATTAGATGTAGGTCACTGGAGAAAAAATGGGTTGCAGAAAATGGAAGTTGATGCTATCCTCTTAGGTGTTTAAGGGCTTTTATGTCTGATGTGTCTGGTTAGTTACAGTTTCCATATTTAAAACATAAACATAGTAATGTTTCATCCATAATCAGGCCATCATTATGCAATAGAATCAGAGCTTATGTCCATCTCATTCCTCCAAAACCTGCATATATGTAAGTCAGCTATAAAATTGTATAAACATTTTTGAATAGTTGCTTTTTTTCAATTAATGAGGAAATCAGTAGCCCATCTGGTCTTTTTGGAATCCTGTCTGTTTTATGAGGTGGGAAGAAATTAAAAATATAAAGTAGTTATATATAATATTTTTATATGTAATTATTACAAATAATTACATGTAAACCTAAATTACCTAATTTTAAATTACCTAAAACGTAGGTGATTACCCAAGATGTATCAGTGCCAACACTTTGTATTTGTCATTTTACTTGCACTCAATTCCAAATTAAGTTTTATTTGAAATGGGATAGTGAATCAGGTGAGCAGGATAACTTGTATGAGTCTTCTGACTGTTATTTTTATACTTATTTCCCTTTTTTTCTCTCTTGTAAAAAAACCAGAAAATGGCTCCTGAATTTTCTGTTTTGTGATCAAAAATCTATTCTAGGACCTAAATGAATGTAAGTGGAGATCAAAAATGAGGGTAGTGATTTAAGAATTGAATTAGAATCTCACTTAGGTGTGTATCTTCCTTGGTTGACACACTAACTTGAGAAGTTTAAAGTCAGTTTTAGTAACACAGCTTTTTCATTTGAAACAGAGAATCGCAGGAAGGTTAGGCTTGACAGGGACCTTGAAGATCATCTAGTCATACTGCCACCCCAGTGCCACCAGTAGGAATGCCTCCCACTATCACAGGTTGCCCAAGGTCCCATCCAGTCAGTTCTGACATAACATGACAGTAAATGACTAACTGTATTGTTCTACCATTTTCAAGGGCAAAATTTATTGGACTGCAAAAGAGCAGTAGAGTATAATCCAGAGGATCAGTTTATCTTTGCTCTCATGTATTAAAAAAAAATCTCACTGAGCTCAGTAGTACTGGTATTCAGACAAAGAGTGGAAGATTTGGGTTGTATTAACTGTGTTCTGGAAAAGCTGTTTGTAATATGTTAAACAAAGGTGCAAACTTATGTATTAAGCATTTGCAACAGGAATATTTTTTATGTCTTGAAATTTAAGGGTGTGGCTCTTTTAATAGTACTTAGTCAGGAGATTGCAGAAGTTATATAGTCTACATATTCAACAAGAAGGAGGTACCAAAAATGAAGATTTATAGTCTTTTGCTCGTGTATTATTTTTAATTTTTTTATGAAAAGGAAATTAGTTAATATAGCAAAGCTACAAACCTGTGTACAGTTAATCAAAAACTTATAGAAACTGTAGTGACATGACCGCCTCCTCTCACAATTTACCAAAAACTAAGGTAGAAATAATAATTCAAAGAGAAGTGTATACATTTTCTGGTTAGACTTTTGGTTTTTATTTTAAACTGTCTTTGCTATCTACTGCCCCAAGTTCACAAACACTCTGTAATCTACTTGTGTTTGGTGTGATTCTGACAAACCCCATATTTGTATAGTACTTGCTTTGTGACGTCCTTGTTTTGTCATCTTATTTATAGGTAGTCCCTAGGTTAATTAGAAGAGAAAAAAAGTTAAATGCTCATTGAAGCATTCTGGCATTATCTGCTGCCATTCTGTTATTGAAACTAAGCTGGGTCTTTTTTTGAGTAATAGAACTAATGAACTTGAGTCACCTGTGAATTTATGTTCTGTTGTTGCATTTTCTGGTGCATGAGATCTGATTGAAACTTTTCCAGTTCTTGAAGTATCGCCTGAAAAGTTTTCTCTGGTAAGAATACTTTACCAGTGACAAATTATGTTCTGCTAAAACCCTGTCTTGTACCAAAGCCTCTAGTTCTTTCCCCAAAATTCATATACAGTCTGCTTGAAGATATCTCTATAGTTAATTCCTTTTCCAATGTACCCGAATGTCTATGCTTCTCTGCTCTGCTATACCCATATGGGTGTCTCAAGTCTCTATCCACCCCTGCATCCATGTCCAGTGTGTCCTCTGCTGTTTAGTAGAAGAATGTTACTATCCACCTATGTGATAACACAGGTAACTTCTTGTAAGTACTTGTAAAAGCTTTTGCAATTTTCTCAATTTGCTTTATATTTGCACTTAGTTTGTTCTATTTCTTTCTGAGGAAACTGTGTTAGGACTTTGTTCCAGGCCTTGCTCTTCTCTTGATTGTTCTAATAAGCTTGTCAATTTAATCAAAATTTTACATATATTAAATTCCTAGGTATTTTCTCAAATTGATGAATTTAGAGAGGCTATTATAAAATATTAGCTGAGTTAAACTTATGTGTGAGTACATGTCATTATCAGATATCAGACAATTGTCAGTGGCATACCCCTATGTTTTAGTCACAAAAAAGTTCCAGCATCATCTTGGACACTTGTGCCAGTGAATAAAGAAACTGTACTTTGTCATTCCTTTGTGCAAGGATCTCTTTCTTGCCTTTTCTTATTAATATTCTTTCTGGGCTAAACATCATTTCCCTGCTTAGCCTCTCCCAGCAACTGTGACCATTTTCATTTGTACACTGCATTTCTCAGTCTTTGTTTCCTCTCATTCCTGGAGTGAAAATTCTTTCTGGAGATTTAGAGTCTTTCCTTTTCTCCCAGCAATCAAGGGTTTGGTTTCTCTATCCCAAGGTCTTATCTCTTAGATCTTTACAGTGTTCATTCTCCCCACTGCCTTGTAGGCATTCTTCTGCCCTGATCTTTTCCATTTAGGAGTGTTATTCTTAACAGTTCTCTGTCTCTCTTTGCTCTCACCAAGGTTTTTCTGTTTTCCTTCTGCCCTACCATTAATTGACACCAGATAATCCTCCTTCCCAATTCTGATAGACCTCAGGAAGCTCTTTTTTTAAATCCACCACAAGCAAAGTGCAAGCTTCTCACCCAAGAAGGATGGCAAGTACTGCCAGGAGACTAGACTGGAAAGCTGCCTGCCTTTCCAGGTAGGGGCAGCAGGGAAGAAGCAGCTTCATGGCCCCTCTGGCTGCTGCAAGTCAGAGGGACCTGAGATTGAAAGGAACAGGGCTAAAGCCTTTATTAATATTCAGCTCTTTATTAAATAATTCAGCTCAGCAGGGGGCCGACCGCTCTTGTTCCCGTTGTCGTAGCTTCCACCGTCAATCCGGAGCTCGCGGTGGCAGAGACAGCAGCAGTCCCGGGAGCAGGAGCACCAGTTGCAGCAGCAGGAGCAGTCCCGGGAGCAGGAGCACCAGTCGCAGCACCAGGAGCAGCAGCAGCAGCAGTCCCGGGAGCAGGAGCACCAGTCGCAGCAGCGGGAGCAGCAGCAGCAGGACGCTCCAGGAGGCTTGCTTCCTCTGCCCAGAGCCCGGGGTCCCCACGCTAGCCTCGCTCCTTGTAGGTTAGGGTGGCAGTCCAAACTGGGATTAGTAGATGCGTCTATCCTTTCCTCTATCCGGAGTGTCTTTTAGATCTTCGGATTGTATATTGGCTCGTTGTCTAAGCGGTTTTATTAAATAAAAATTGTCCCGTGGAGCCCATGGTCTCTGCTATTTACATATGCCTGCCTCCTCGGGTCCCGGTTACTAGTTTTGGGAGCGGTCGAGAAGGAAACCCCACCAGAGCACGAGTACAATACAGGTTGATTGGTAACAATACAGGGTAATTAACCGGTGATTGACTCCATCAACATTCCAATTCAGTAAATGCAGAGAACTTGTTTCTTACAGTTTAAGGAACTTGTTTCTTACAAGATGGTGCCCCCACAGCTCCCTGGGGTCTCTTGTACTGGCTGCAGTGACCCATCAATGGGGTGTTGGGCAGCTCTTGGCCTCCCTTAGCTGTTCTTTCTCCCTTTCCCTCTACCTCTCTTACTTCTCCCTATATGGCCTTCTTCTACTTCTCCTCTTCTAGACTTGTTTGAACGTGTTCACTGACAGTTTTCTTTTCACACAGTACTTCACTGAAGCATTTTCTTAAAAAATCCCATTATCTTGATAGCTTGCCTTTTTTGGGTATGCTGATTTTTCTGCCTTTTCTGTCCTTTTATTTATTTTACATGTACAAGCCTGATCTCCGTGAAACAGTGTGCTCATTGGGGGAAAAAAAAAAGAAGGACCTGTAATGCTGTCACTTTTCTTGAGGCACCTTTCCAGTGCATTTAGTGTAACTGAAGGGAATAAAATCTCCTTGGATAAGGTAGGCAGACTGGATCCTGGACACAGCTTCTGGGCTGAGCTGTGCTTGTGTGCCCCTTGGCTCCATTCTGCTTTCAGCACAGCAGCAAAAACTGAGCAAAGGTTTTCTTCATCATGGGCCCATCCTGGTTTAGAGAGGATTGCCAAAATAACAGAGCTTATGAAAGGTGCCAACACTCTCTCGTCTCAGATGACCTCTGCCATCCTTTGGCAGCTAAAAAGGCAGTATGATTTAATCTTCAGGCAATCTCTACTACAAAAGATCCTCAGCAATGCCTGTGCGACTGCCTCTAGGCTGGCTCAACGTCTCCGGGGGGGATCTGTAGCACCCAGCCGTTGGCGTCTTCTCCTGGCGGAAGCTCAACCATTTGAAGAGAAGGGGAGGAAAAAAAAAAAAATCCCAGTCAGGATGTTTGCACATGCTGTTCTCTGCCTGCTCGCCTGGGTGTTTTGCTAAAGGACTGGGACATCTGCAGAGAAGGGAGAGCGGCGGCGGCTGGAGCGTGCCCTGTTCGGGGCTGAAGTTCCTGCAGCACCGGGGGCTGTGAGTGCGCGCAGCCGGGAGGGGCGAGCACTGGGGCCGGGATCGCGCTATCCGGAGCGTACACAGACAGACGTGATTAAAATTCAAGCCTAATGGCCTCTGGCATAAACAACATTCATCAGCCCGGGACTTGCAATGGATCTAAAGCCTCTCGCAGCAGTTCGGCAGAGGAATGCATTCGGGAAATGCACATGAAAATGTGCAAGAAGATTGCCCAGCTCACTAAGGTAAGTCTCGTTGTTGCAGTCTTTCCAGGGAGATGAGGCTGTCCTGGCCGAGGGTGTCTCGGAATTGTCTCCTCTGGTGCCCCCGTCTGAGAGGAGGGAAAGGAAACGGGTCTTCTCTTTCTAGGCTGTTGCCGAGAGCATCCGTGTGCACAAACTTCCCTCCACACAGTTCCCCTGCGGAGGCTACAGACAATCCTTAGGGGTTGCCTTTGTGGCAAACGATGGACGCCTCGCACTGAACTGTTCTAATTACCATGCGACCATAACGAGAAGAGCTGTAGTTCCGCAAAGACGCGGGGTTTGTTTGGGAGCTTTTGGGAGAGATTGACAGTATCTGCTTTTCGTCTAGAATTACGAAGACAGCAAGTAATTTGCGTTTTATAGATTCTCAAGTAATATTGTTGCAAAGCTGCAAGCTGTCCCTGATGTGCATAAGAAGAGATACTTTGAATGACGTTTATAAAAGACAGGAGTTGGAGAAGAGGCAGGACCTAAATATGGTACTTAAAACTTTTAGTCAATACTGAACTACTCTACTCTGTGTATTTTTCACACTATGTTAAGAAATAAGAGAAAATATGTAGGAAATGGTAGTTACCTATTAACCTATTCTTATGCATCTTTGTCAGTGAGAAAAAGCTATTTACTTGCCCTTGTTTACTAACACAGCTTTTACATGTCCTGTAACCTTACTGCAGTTGATCGAGACATATAAGCAATGAAAAAACATTGACTAAAAATACAGGTCAAAGAATAAGAAGTCAATCAGGTGTTCATGTTAGAATGGCTTAGTAGTTACAGTGCCATCATTCTCATCTCATGATAACTGTATGCAATAATGTACATCATGGGTATCAATACATAAACAAGAGCTACCTCTAATTACACATACTTCCTATATTATACTTAGTGTACTGTAACAATACTTACTTTAAAGGTTCTTAGATTATATGTTTGTTTTATAGTATTTGTGCACAATAAGATCCTTACTTTTTGCCCATATGTTGCAAAATTTTATTGCAGTGGTTTTTCAGATGTCTTTTGCTAAATTTCTACTGTTAAAGTATGTGTGGGTTGTTTTCTTTACTTTTAATAGAATTTCCCCTCTAGATGTTTTTCAGTCATCTGAAATAAAAATGATTTATACCTGAAGCTCAAAAAGTACTTCTGAAAAGCAAATCATTCTGTTATGGAATGTGGCTTTTAAGAAGTAACTTTCTCTACAATAACTCTATACTTACAGAGAATTCATGGTACAACTGGAATATAATCATATGTTTTCCCTTCTTAATCCTGGGTAGACTAATGCAGTACCAGCAGCAAGCATGTAAGAAGCAAAATCTGACACCAGATCAGCTGAAAAATAGCTATATGGGAAATGTGTTATAATAATTTTTGGCCTAGGATTTTTGAGAGCTCCCTTTTAAAGCACTGTTCTTGGTTATATTGTAGTCAGAATGATTATAATAAAATCCCTCCTAAGTTTAAATGGCCCATAGTACTTCCCTTTTTTTGTTTCTTTGTGTGTTGTTGCACAGCTGCAGCTTCCTGTCTCAGTGACTTTTTATCGATGAGGAGATAATGATCTCATTACTCATCCACTCAACTTTGTGCCAGGTGAGATGAATACAAAATGTGTAAATTAGGTGTAAGATATAGATCTTCCATTCTATGTGTTACATCGTCAGTATGAGCCTCCTCCTACTCTCAAAGGCAAAGGAGGAGTGTGCAAAGGTATCAACAGGAATGAAACTGGGTGAGGTGATGAATTTCTATCATTGTATGTAGTGCTGATAATGTCTTCAGATGTTGGTTGGTACAGGGAATCCCAACAGGTGATTTGGACAGAGACTCCGAGAGCTGTTCCCTGCTATCTCTGGTTTTGAAGAGGTAGAATGTAGGATGTTTTCATACCTTCAGTCATGCGTTTTTTTGTTCTGCAGATGTTTAGCGGTAGCAGCAAAAAATACAAACCTTTAGCACTGTTTTGTTTGCTTTGGGCCATAGACTACTGTTTTTTGTAGCTCACTTCTCTTGAAATGAGTGTATTTGTATTGTATTTGATTGTAGCAGAACACATGACTGTGTAGTAGTAATTAAGTAATAGCAATTATGAAGTTCAAACTCCTCCATCAGACACTGGACCTGTAGCATGCTCTGTCAGGCTCTGCGGTTCTTTATATTTCTGTATCTGTTTAGCAATAACATGGAGTTTAAGATGCATGATGATTTTTGTAAGATACTTTGTGTGTCACTCCCTGCTGCTTCAAGCTACAGATTTCTGACATCTGCTGGCTATTACAGGATTTTCATGTGCTTATCGTTTTCTCAGGATAGTCCTTTTCACTTGAAATAGGATGAGAAATTCAAATGAACTCTTGAAGAACAGTGTTGAGGGAAGTGGATTAGCTTTCATTAACAAAGGCAGTTTGGACAGGGCCAACAAGAACTAGATACACTGCAAATATCCATGTTATTCAGGCTTCTTTACAAACCTCTGCCAGTGGGGCTCAAACCAAACCTGCTGTTCTGGATTGCAGTTCTGAAACCAAGCCTAATATGAATAACAAGGAAGGTGGCAGTACCTGGTGATCAGAGAGCTACCTAAGCCACAAACTACTTCTGTTTCCTTCTTAGAAACAACTTCCTGGACACCAGTGGAGGGGTATTTTTTAATAAGAGAAGACAGTTATTCTTAAATACCATTTTTTCCCTCAGGATTCATCTGACTCTATACTGCAAATTTGGGAGCCTTGTTGGGAGCACATTTTAAATTGCAATATTACTAGTCAAATAGACTGACTAAAGGAAAGAATAAAGTAGTCTGGCAAGAATTTTGTGTAAATATGTTGGATACTGTGAGTCGTAACAGAGGAAGAGAGTGCTGATGCAAGGAAAAGTAAATTGCTGGTAAAACATGCTTATGAACCCTTTTTTCCCTTTGGGGAAAGAAATGTCAAAGGGAAGCAAGTGTGTTCCTCTTGTAGAAGCAGCAGCATAGGCAGATATTCCTTAATGACTCTGTGTGGAGCAGTCCAAAATGTTACATGTTCTGATTGCCTATCACCAGCAGTGACTAGGAGGCTTAGCCCCTCAGCTCAGTCAGCAAGGTAGAAAATATGACCATTATTTTATAAGCTGCAGTGGAAAATCAGCCAGAAAAGCAAAACCCACTTTCCGTAGTTGTTTAAGGGGAGGGATGCCTGACTTTTGGACAAAAATGTGTGCTGATAGTTTTAGTTCTGTTAGCTTCACTCTTGTGGGTGGAAATTTACTGAAGAATTAGCAAGTGACCTGCTGCGTGTGCAAGGGCATAGACTGTTTACAGCACTTCAGTGTCTTGTAGCAGGGCTGTGTATTAGAACTTTTAACCTTTCCTGCTTTATTTGCCTTAAAGCTATCAGCTATTTTTTGGTTTTAGAAGTGAAATATGATCAAATTATAATGGTTTATTCTGGAAGCACCTAACAGCTGGGTAGGTCTTAACAGAGCACTTCTGTGGTCTACTCATGTTTATGTTGAAATATGTTGCCTTTTTCACATAGTTTAAGTTTATTGCCCTTATTTACTATGATATGTTAACAGTACTCAGTAACCAATGCTTACAGTGGTTCAGCTGTTGTGCAGTTGGTTATTATGCTACCAAAGCTCTCCTGTGTGCCTGAGGCTTTTTGATTTCAGCTCTCTAGAGAGGTATTCAATATTCTACAGAAATGAAGCAAAATAGGATAGAATAAAAACTGGAGTCATGCTTTTGGAGCAACAGTGTTTTTCCTTTGGGCAAGCAATATAAAAATTTATTTCCATGTAGGCAAATAGAATATATTTATAAAACTGCTTCAATTATGTCCTAACAAGACCAACAAAATCAGCTATCAATATCCCCATTTACTTTATGATGTATTTGTTTTCATGATTTTTGTGTACAATTTGCTATCAGGATTTCAAAGCTGGCATTATTTTTGCCTATGAGCTGACAAGAATGTGCAGGCTAAGATTTCTTAACTTGTCATCACTATGTTTTCCTTATAGAAAGTTTCTCCCTTAAAGGGAACTCCTGGATTATTAAGTGCATGTGCAATGTCATAAAATTGTGTTGATCAGCTAGTCAAATGCTAAAACCATACTTCTGTTAGGAAAAAACCTAGGATCTTATTTGGATGGCTAGAAATTATAATTTAAATGAATCCAAGGTATAAGAATGACATCTATGTATGGAATTACTTCCTTACCATACAAATTTGGCACTAATTATACCAGGTTTGCAGAAAATCTGATGATCTTAGTCATTGACAACTCAAGTCTACTTTATAATGGAGAGTATATAAGAAATTAAAGTCTCTTTATCAAGGAATCCTAGTTAATGTTTATCTACAATATGTTTTGTGTATTATTAATATGCAAATTTCATGCAATAGGTAATAAAATATCTAATGATCCATTAATCACACAAAAGAAAATTGCAGGCTTATAGCTTTTTCATCTTCTGTCTTTTTTTATGGTAGTATTTAAAAGTACCTTTTTCAGTGACACTATAATAGTACCTCTCTCCTAATATTTTCTTTAACCAGTATGTACATGCCAATGTTTTACAATTGTGAAAATTATACCCAAATTAGAAGTCAGTGCCAAGTCAGTTGAAGGGATTCTTGTGTAAATATTTTGAGCTATTTTTTATCAGCTTTTGAACATTCCAGCATTGAATATCATATATAAAATACTTTTCTTCCATAAAGTATCATGTTCTTCCCCTAGCAGTCTTGGCCTCATTAGTTAATAGCATGGCTATGTTTTAGTAAAACAGTTGTTAACACTGAGGTAGAACTCCCTCTGTTGCCTCCTCTACAGTCACATCTTAAACACGTTAAGTGTCTCATTGTTTTTCCTGCCTGTACACAACCAGACTGCTTTTAGTCTGGTTCTGAAAACTACTGTTGTTTAAGTTGTTTAAGTAGAAACAGATAGGCATGTGAGTTCTGGGGTTTTTTTTTCACATGTGCTTAAAGCTGGCAGGAAGTCTGTGAATGTAGTTAGTGCAGTACCAGGTCTGATTAATTTATCCAACTCCCCAGTAGGGCACACTAGCTCAAACTTCACTGTGCTGCTTCAAACTTGACATTTTACTTAATGTATATTAATTTGTCTTCCAAAGCTTGGAGACAGCAGAACACACATAACTCTATTACTGAGGAGATACTGCCTTTGTTTAATAAAGAAGCTGCAAACTTACTTGTCTACTTTCAAATAGGGATTTTTTCCTAAGTTAATGACTTGGGTGGAATTCTTCTGAAGGAAGATGGTATGTTTTTAATGTGACTGTCATTCAGAACTTTGTCCGACTTGATTTTTAGGCACTTAAAATAAAGTTTTAACTTAAAACAGGTTACTAGCAGAGAAGTCTTCTGTTTTAATTATCTTTGGAATCTACACCATCCAGATGTGACTAAGCACTGACTGGTTGTAACTATATAACCCTCTTAGAGGATTATAGTAGAGCTACTTTTAAATGTAAATACGAGACTTCAGTTTATTATTTTACTTTTTTCATTCAGCAAGAGAGAACTACTAGAATTTGATAACAAGGCTGTTAGGAACTATAGCTAGTACTTTAAAATGTTTTTTGCTAAGATGCTGATATACCTTAGTATTTAATAAAAATCATGAATTGTCTGTAGGCTGCAGGATATTGCAATGCAGCTCGGTACATTGCCACTACACTCTTTGCGTACTGCTTCCACTTTTTCTCATGATAAATTGTGGTTAAACCTTCTTGGTTTTGTGATCATTGATGCAATCCCAGGAGGTGTCCAGCATATGCTTAGTAAGAATATCTTCCTGAAATGGGAATTTGAGTAGTGGCTGTGTATTCAGTCTAGCTCCATTTTACTGTTACAAATGTTTGTGTAAAAATGTCCTGGGTACATAAGTAATACTGTAGTATATATATTACTATGTGTATTATTATGTAGCCCTTCAGCCTCATAACACTATGTTGACTTGGGCTCCAGTGACACTGCTTTGAAAGTGAGGAGAAAAACTGAAAGAAAAATATCTTTTAAAAAACACTATGCTGAGGTCTGTCTGGGACAGACAGATGGTACCCAGAGAGTTACAGGAATATGACATGCATCTGGTGCTCTTGTCTAAATTATTTTCACTGCCTGCATTGAACGATGAGATTGGCAGAGTATCTTAATAGTTCCTAGCCCCAACTGGATTTTTATTCAATACATTTTACAATCACTTCTTGAATCCCTGTGACTTTTTAGATGAATTTGCTTATAGCAGCAAGAACTTAAATTTTGGTGCCAGCAAAAAATGGTATTATAAATTCATAGATTCCTGAAGGTTCTGATGGTTTCTTTTCTTAATTAGTAAAGTATCTAGAATGTATAAAGAAATCTTTTAAATTTAAAAAAATCCTCTCTGTGAATGCAAACTACTGGAGAATAAGAATTTGATCCAATCGGTGTGATGCTTCAGTTTGGATTAGGAAGAAATGGGACTCATTTTATCTGTGCTTATCACACATCTACATAAAGGGCAAAATTTGCAATAAATACTATGTTTTAAGTAAATTATAATATTTGTCTCTACAAAAATATGTATTTCTTTGGGAAAAATCTCTTTCACCTCAAGCTGTAATTAAATCAACAGTTCTAAAATTTATATTTGCAAGACTTCCAAATTCTAGTATGTTTAAGGTAAATACTTGGAAAGATGGGAATCAAGTGAGAGCTTACTTGACAAGTCTCTTTGTGTTATAAATGATTTCAGGCTAAGTCAGCTGAAATAGCTTTCAATCAAAGTTTTATTATGTGTTCGTGATAAAAGACGAGCAAGCAAACAGCATTGGATGATCAGGCCAAGCTGGGTGCATGGGGAGTCCCTGCTCCAACCAACACACACACCAAATGCAATTCCAGCTAGTTTTTTATGGGTCTTATTTTGGCTGCCTTGACATGTTCCATTGCGCCTGTGCAGGTTCTCAGCTCTGTAGAAGAAGGGAGAGCTGGAAGTGGGGTATGCAAAAAAGATATAAACCCATGAAGCAATTAATTTCACTTCTGTCACCTGATTTAGACACCTGTATTGGGAAAGGAAATACTGTCCTTTGGAGGCACCTGTCTTTCTCCTTCAATTACCTGAATTAGATGTGTGATGATGCAACAGATGATGTTGGGCAAGATGAATTGACGCAGCTGGGGTTTGCCCGGTACCCTCTGCGTCTCTCTTGTGGGTCTCCTAGAAGGACTGCGCCTTAGGACCACAATGCAATAGACGATGCGAGGAACGCTGTGAGGCAACCCAGAGCTGCTGTAAAGAGCAAAGCTGCAGGCGAAAGAAGAGTCGGAGGAAGGGTCTCCACGAGCGACTGATCCTTACTAGGGACCAGAGGTCGGAAGACCAAGAACACGGGGGATCCCGACTTTTAAAGGTAGGGGGAGGGGAATCAAGGAACCAATCAAGGAGAGATTCAGGGGTGGTCTTGACTAGGAGTGACAGGTCAGGGGCCTATGGATTATTAGGGGAGGAGGGACACAAGGACGAGGGCCAATGGGGAATCGAGGGCCCTAGAAGGTTCTAGGGATAAGGGTGTAGGCTTAGGGGATAGGCATGGGAGTCCCCGCCTAGTAGGTGGAGGGAGAGGTTGACGGAGGGTGGATGGGTCCCGCCCAAAGGGCAGAGGGAAGGGAGTGGTCAATGCCAAAGGAGTAATTGGAAAACAGGGTAACCAAATCCAAGGGGGAATAAACATTACAGAGAACTGGGAAACATACAACAAATCCATCTACCACAATGAATCCCCTCTCGTATGCAGGAAACATCTTCCTGAGAATGAAATGTGTAGGGTTTCTCCAGTCATCTCCTTGCAGTAATTGCTAGTGGCCTCCTCAGACCTCCTTCTGTGGTAGCTGTGTTTCAGAACCACCAGTTTCTCTCAGAATTTCCATGTCAGGTCTGGAGAAGTCTTTAATGTTTCCTTTGCTGTTTACGACGATCTATTTCTTGCCATGCTGAGGAGGCACTGCTTACAACCAGTAATAGCAGATGGATTTGTGACCAGTGTAAAGAGAAGGGATTAAAATTGAGTAGATTTTATTGACCAGTTCCAGAAGAAATTTCAGTAATAAATGGCTTGTGATTCTCCCAGCAGAGGAGTCTCTTTCTAGAATTAATTTCTGTGATTCTACAATGTATTTTTGCTTTGCTGAAATTGTTGGTATGTAGTATTGGTACCCAATATGTTGTTCATGTACAGATAGCTCAAAAAGTTGTTAGACATAGACAAATTCAGTAATTCTGGAGACATTTTGGGGGTTTACACAACACAGGTTAGACTCGTGATACTTATTGCAGTCAAGACGCTTATTGGACTCCCAATTAACTTTTGTGATTCTACAGCATATTTTTACTTTGCTGAAATTATTGGTGCCTTTTTTAGCACCTGCTCTACTTGTGGAAATATTCTTGCAATATAGTTTTACCTTCCTAGTTCTTAAATTGCCTGGCAATTATTCTGTTTAGCTTATTAGAAACTGTAAAATACCAATGAGGGACAGCTGAATGTCTCTTTAGTAAAATTTAGGCCAGAGCTCGTTTTATGTTAGATGACACTTGAGAGATTGAGGGCAATACATAAACCACTAAACTACCATTTTCTGTGTTCAGGTATTACACTACACTAAGCAGAAAAATAAGAAGGTTAAAAATGGGACCAAAGAAATGTACCTGTGTTATTTTCTTGCATTAAATTTAAACTAAAGGGGGAGGGGAAACAAAGGGAGTGTCAGAGTCAAAAAATGTGCCAAAATATATTAGAAACTTGTAGACATTTTATGCTTATGCTTTCTTGATACA
The DNA here is from genome assembly GCA_013400515.1 of Erpornis zantholeuca. Lineage (NCBI taxonomy): Eukaryota > Metazoa > Chordata > Aves > Passeriformes > Timaliidae > Erpornis > Erpornis zantholeuca. Next base: position 25,490 of record VZTN01017035.1, read on the forward strand.
TTCTAGTATTTCATTGTTTCTTGGACTGACTGTAATACATGGTACATGTAGGAAAAGGGGTGACATACTCAAATTTGAAGAACGTAAGATCAACTTGCCCTCTTTTACTGTGAATCTCTAGATCAGGAAAGCCTGTGGGACATTCAGGAGGGTGACACACTGCACCATGAGTTTCTGCTCAAGAGACATCAGATCATCTAATTGCCTAAAGATTTCATACAGAGAAAGCCCATTGGCTACCTCTGTGCTGCACCACCTCACCCTTTCAGGGTCTGAAGGGCTTTATGTTCATGGATGCAAGGATACAGATTCACCCTGAAATGAAAGAGAACCTTCTGGAGCAAAATCCCTTTTTATTATAGTAATTAGGGTTCATTTTGGTGCAGCATACAAGTGATTCACTTCTTCTGAAACATTTTGGGATGTTTGGAGTGACAATTTTTTTAAAGCTTTTCTTATACTACATGACACTACATATGTATTTATGCTATCAACAGTTGCTGCAAGTATTTGGATGCATGAAATTATTCCTGTGCTTTCAGGAAACCACAGAGAATGCAAGGAGAGAGGTGAGACTTAGTTCTTTAGGTCCCAGGTCATACCTTAGAGCAGTATCATTTATAATTTATCACCTCTGTATGAAATCAGCATAGGTGTAAAATTGGATCAGGTCTGTAGGTAATCATAGCCTAGGCCTGTACCTTAATTGAAAGACATTATTCTTCAGAGTTAGAACATGAGAGACAGGTTAGAGTATTAATTAATTAATAAATTGTGGGAGGTGGGTTTATTTCCTAGAAAGCCTGTAGAGTTGGTGACAAAAGAGGCTAAGGGATAGAGGAGCCATTTGTTTAAATAACTGAAGTTATTTTTGATAGTTTCTCTGTCCTTTGCTTTTAAAGAGACCATTTAAGGCTGGCATGTTTCTCAGTACCTCACTTTGCTCTGGTCTGGTTGGAAAGTAAATAAGATAAGTTCAAAGAAACAAATTCATCTGCTAGTGATGCTGCTACTATTGAAAGAGAGATGATGCATGGAGTCAGCTGGCATCAGTTAGTTTCTGAACCCCCATCCAGGGCATTTCCTCATTCTTTTGTTTCCTTTTTTTTATTTTGTTGATTCATCTTAGCATCCTCACTCCTCACCTTCCATGCCAAATTGTCTTACTTCTTATTCAGCTAGAAAAGCAACCTGCTAGAACCACTTTTTCATTATGATAGTCAGGTTCCTCTAAGAATAGTATTTAACACTACTGCAAGAAGAGAATCTTTTTTTTGTTTCAATGCTTTAGCTCTGTCTTCACTGCTGAGGTGCAGTTGAATGTTTCTTTTTTTTTTTTCCATGTTAATTTGTTATTTTATATCACCATGAGGAAAATGAGAAAGGAAATGTTATTTAGATTTACAGCATTTGGAGGATAAAATGGGACAAATAAGATGTATTTGCATTCACTGCACTGTTCATATTCAAGTGTATGTGTGTAATAGTGTTTTTACCAACCTGCCATACAATACTCGGGTGCTGTAAATTCAGTGCAGTGTTTCCATTTGGTTTTGGAGAACTCTAAGGAGGCAGAAGCCATTGGTATTATGGTAGCAACTCCAAGAGCAATGATGTGCTCTTTTCGTTTGAAAGCTGTTGTGTCTGTACTATCAAATGATTGGTTTTATAGCTGCTTTTTAAAAGCTATGTATTGGCACAACTCTTTAAGATATTTATACCACATTAGTGTACACTCAAAAGGTGCAGGTCTGAAATAATTTTTCGGTATTTTTCTTTCTGCACATAAAGCACCAGATTCATCTCATATAACTGCAGTCTTCAAAATTAGGTGTTGGATTAGGAATACAGTAACTATATTCAGTATGGAGTGAAAGGCATGTGTGAAGGGCTTAAATTTCATAAAGTAAGAGCAGCAGCCATCTCAAAATTAAATCTTTTAAGAAGGTTAAGATATGGAGGAGTCAGTTTCAGCACTCGAGCTTGAAGATTAAATTTAAAGGCATGCAAGTCAAAATGCTTCATTGTGGTTCTAGCCACTACTGAATGGAAGTGCAGGAATAATAGGTGGGCAGGAAGGCCCATTTCTTCCATTGTTTTAGATAACTCACTTAAGATACTGGTGGTAGTCTAATGCTTAGTGGAATTTGGGAAACCTGTATAAGTCAGATTTTAGAGGCATCCTGAATACAACATAGCCTGAGACAGGCCATGGTGATTTACTAGATAAATTTATCATTGAGTGAAAAACCGAATCACAAAGGCAGGATGTTTATTTCTGTTTTACTGGTGGAACGAAATACAGCAATATGATCATCACCATCTGACCTAGTTAACTGAAGAGTTGCCCAACCTAATTACAGGTCATTGGGGAAAAAAAAAAAAAGTGTGGAAAATGTGAGCAAGATTAATCTTCTTGGAGGTTTTATATCTGTCTCCTGAATAGATAAGAAGTGTTCATGAAATGATTTTAGTTAGTGAGATGAAAAAATCTGCCCACTATACTGTAATTATTTCCATTTCAAAGGAAAATGGTTAAAAATAACAAAGAACTAACAGCTTATAATCTAAGGCCCCAAAATATACTTATCTAAATGTAGATAATTTCTTATCTCATATACTTCTGAAATATGATGCTGGTATTCTATTTTGTCAAATGTTTATCCAGAAATATATTCAGACCATGTTTTGCGTTTGTGATTTTTTTAAGGCTTCTGTACCTAATTCATTACTGTCAGGGAGGAAGTTGACCACACACAAGATGTGTTTGCTTTCATTTATGGTTGATTAAAATTTAATATGTTAATATATAGATAGTAAAAATGTGGTTGGACATAGATAAGAAAATTCAATAATTCTGAAGACATCTTCTGGACTTATATAACACATTGGCAGGCTTTGACTTATTCTGGTCAAGACACTTACTGGACTCTCAGTTGAGACTTGCCCTGATGAAGGCTTAAAGATTATAGGGCCACAATTCTAGCATAATTGTGATCTTGTTAAGGCTACAATTTTCTTAAATATTGTCTAAGAATCTTTTGATTAATTTCTGTGGGCTCAGGCCAGACTGAAAGTATCTGTCAAGACTTGCGTACAAATTCCAAACCTCATTTTTTAGAGCAGTAATTTATCCCTAAAAAACCCTAACCAACTAAGCAAGTAGAAAACCTTCATATGTGATGTGTTGTTCTCCTTGAGTTAGATAACTATGCCCAGGAGAAACTGGATTAGCCCCCATATATCCTAGTGGAGGTGAGAAAAGACAAGCATGTGTCTTTTCAAGGCAATTGCTTTGTTGTGCAATTAATTGTAGCTGTCCCGTAAATTTAACCTGGGCATTTACTCTTCATCTCAGGATACTGTGGGCTTCTAATTGAGTTTTATTTTGAAAAAATAGTAGGGTGCTTGTACAACAGCTTCTGTGAAAGATATTTGGTGTATGTTATGGTAACAGAAGAAACCTGCTTAGGGTAATAATGTCTTACAGTCATGAGAATTATTATTCTGCATTTTGTAAATGAAAATAAAGCATTAAAGGGTTTAATCTGTTGATTGGAAAAATTACTTATTGTCGTCAGAGAGTCCCTTGGCTCTGCTAAAAGCCATTTTGAGATTTATAGCTGTTACTGAAATGATGGGGAAAAAACCCCAAAACACATTGCCTGAACACTTCTCAGAATCAAGTCAAAAGATGCTTGCAGTCAGGTAATACCTACCCAGAAATGCTGACAAACTAACTTGTCAGGAATGTGACTTCTGGGACCGCATCTTCCATGGTGTTTTGAGTGGAGCCAGGAGTGCAGAGTTTAATCTGCCTTTCATACTTTCATTTACATCACAAAGTGATTTTGGTCCACGTGAACTGGATATGAGGACCTCACTTGGTTTCACTTTTCAGATTTGCCCCTAGTGGTCCCCAGCACTTTGTCATGCTAAAGTTAATGTGGCCTTTAGTAGTCCAGCTGCACTGAAGGTCTGCTGAACTGGACTTCAAATAAGGAGCTGGTTACTAGAGAAGGGACCCAACTTCCTTCCTTCTATTAGGGATCAAACTAGTGACCTGAAGTGACAACTTACCTGGAATAAAAAAGAAATTTCTGACAAAAAGTAAAAAAAAAATATTGTTTGTTGCAGTATTGTCTTCCTTTCTTATAAGGTTTTGCAGTTTATAATTGTCCCTTCTATTCCTAGTGAAAAAAAAAACAAACCAAAATAACACAAAGAGCCACCATCACCAAAAAAAAAAAATCTATAGCAGTAATTCTCTTTTAGTATTTAACACATTGATAAATACAGTAACTGGATTAATGGCTTCTGTTCACAAGACACATTACTTTTCCATTTTTCTTGTTTAATAGGTGATATATGCTCTGAACACTAAGAATGATGAACATGAGGACAGTATACAGGCTCTGAGACAGGCTCACGAAGAAGAAATTCAGAATATTCTTGCTGAGACAAGAGAAACGATTCTCCAGTGTAAAAGCAAAGTTGAAGAAGAACAGTTACTGAGAAAGCATATTCAAGCCCTTGAAATTTCAGTAGCACAACACAAGAGATTGAAGGAAGAAGCCTTGGCAGAGTTAATATTGTGTAAAAAGCAAGCAGAAGCGAAGGAGTCAAGATCAGAAGTGAAACAAGCACAGACAGGCCTTTCTAAAGACATAGTAGATACCAATGCAGGCTTTGAAAACAAACTTCTACACTTAAATCAGGAGTTTGATGTACTGCTAAATGAATGCAAAGCATTTACAAGAGAAAATCTAGATACAAAAGTAAATTTAGATGAAAAATATAGTGTGGAAAGACACACCGTAATAAATGAGATGGAAAACCTGAAGAGCGAGAACCAGAAAGCAACTGAAGAATATACTCAGAAAACAAGCAAACTGCAAGCCCCTTATGAGACAGAAAAAGAGACTTTGAAAAAAGCTATGCAGCAGTCTGTGATAGAAACAAATTGCCAGCAAAGAGAAACAGAGCAAAAGACGAACTCGGAGACTGAGGAAGGTTTTTTGCTGCAGCAGGTAAAGAAGCTGGAAGCAGACCTAGAGGAGAAAAGCCAGAAGATAAATGAGAGGAAGAAGCATTCCCAGAAGCTGAAGGAGAGAATACAGGTAGAGTATGAGACTGTAATCCCTATCTCTGCCTGAGAAAGTGAAAATTATCAATTCTTTAAATTTGGGAGAGGAGGGAGGAGGGTCTTTTAAATATCACGTTGATTCAAATGCTTTTTAAGCAGTTTTAGAGGCTTAGAAAGGAAATAGGAGTGATATGAAGCCGACAGCTTTACAGAGTTAAGATGATTAGTAACTCATTAGGAGAACACTTTGAACACTAGACTGTATTCCTTGAGGGAGGAATTTATCTGTTGGCTGAACAGAATTTTACCTTTCCTGCCCAGATATGTGACAAGAACAGCAAGCAGGCACTACCGCTACCAGTGAGTGTTTACAGAGTACATTCTCCTTTTTCCTTGTGGTTGCCAATAGCTCCGTGCATGGATATGAACAGGGTTAGATAAGAGACCCAAGCTGGCAGTTCAGGAATCAAGTGCTTTTTATGACTCTTGCAACAGTGGCTTGTACCAAGTGCCATTTAATGAAGTGTCCCTTACACTTGTGAAGCTTTATGTGCTGAGCCATGAGACTTTTGTCATTAGTTCTCACCTTGCACTTTGCCTGCCCACTCTCACTGCTGTGTATTTCATACATTTGCAGCACAGCTCTGCAGACCCTTCCTGGTTGCATCATTTGTCAGATGGCGTTCCAGAGGTTGGCATGTCATGGGCAATCTGCCAAACAGCTGCTTTTGGTACATGAGGTCAGAGTGCCAGAGAGATGCTGATCAACAGTGTTGAAACTGAAGCACCCAGCCATGCTCTGTGCTCAACACTTCACCTTCCTTCTGATACTTTTGGTCCTTTACATCACATAAACTCACCTACCAGATATGACCCTAGCCCTATGACAGCAACCTTGCATATTAGATAAGAAAACACCTTGAAGGTCTAGACTTGTAGTATTACAGAATAACAAAAATTGTTCCCTAATGGGAAAGAAGATTTACTTCTTTTAGAGGAAGAGAACCCCAGAATTCTGCAGAGAGCAGGGTCAGCCCAGGCAGCTGTGTTCTTCCAAGATAGCTCTTAACTGTTTTCACCATCTGCCCTTACATCTTGCTTGCCACTATCATTTTGCTGATGATGCAGAGTTGAGCTACTTTGAGGATGTTCTTAGAGGAAGTTCAGCCTTCGATACAGTTACTGCCTCTTTGTTTTACAAGATCAGAGGATGAATTGAATACATCTTCCCCAACATTATTAAGATTTCATTGTCTCAGTGTGTAGATCTGTAACAGAACAACGTCTATGTTGAGAAAAGTAGAGAGGATGAAAAGTAGAGAGGATACAATAAATGACAGAGATGCAGATAAGCCTTTTTTAAAAATTGAGTCTATCTGTAATATCTGTCTCAATACTAAAATGTATCCTGGCTCTGTAGAAGTTGGAAGCATTAGAGGGGAAGAGAGAAAGGAAGATTTTGATTTTTTTTATGGGTACTTTAGGTTACATTAGGGGAAGATAAAGAATAAACACATGAAAATTTATGCACATGGCTTACTCTTCTGATTTATTTTATAAGAAATGCAGTAATTTAGGAATAAATAATGTAAAATGGCAAGAAGTGGAAATAAGAGGGTGGTGTCATTAGCAACGTATTTTCTAAATTCAGTATCAGCTGGATAAACATGAAATATTTTCTGAAGGACATAATGCTGAACTCATACATTTCAAATCCTCTAAGTCTGTGGAATGAGGCTAATTTACATACCACTGGAGCATATTGCCTTGAATCTTTGAAGAGATACCCTCAGACTAGGATAAATGTGGAAGAAGGGAAAGAGTTAGACATGATGTTATTTTCTGTTTCTTTACAGTTTAAATAAAAAAATAGAAGCTTCTTCTTTATAAATTGTCTATTTCTTATTCCACAAATAAATACATTTTTTCAGACTTCTATGGACAATGGCAGACGGGGAAATAGAAACATTTCTTTATTCAGAAATACCTTTGAGGATTAGTAAATACTAGCAGGAAAAGCTATTATAAGGCTTGAAAGGTTTAAGGGCAGTTGTTTCAATGAGATGAATTTTTCTGTTTTCTCCTAAGTGTGTGCCAAGGGGTTTGAGACATTTAGAGGAAAGGTATTACATTAGTGCACATTTATTATTATTACCATAGAAGGGAGAATACAAAGGTTGACAAGTCATTAAGTCTGATCTGTTCAATCTGGTTTTGGAAGAATTCTGGCATATATGCCAGAGGTAAAAGCAACAAACTTACCTTGAAGTTTTGAGCTACAGAGAGTGTTAAATACAAGTTAGTTTTAACCCCGAGGTTTTACTTGTTATTCATGTAGGAACAAGTGGCAATTTTATCTGAGTGAGTATTGCAGTATTGATGCCTTGAGTTTTAACTTTTGTATTTTTCAAATCCTGTATTGCCTGGTATGTAACTGAAGTTTCTTGTAGCCTTTTAGTTACTGTTCTCTTATGCTTGTTAGACATAATAATTACATTATTAACTGAAATTACATCATTAATTGGAGAATTAACCCTGATATACAAATGAACCAAACTTATAAAAGTGTAAAGAACTTGTGACCTGCAGTCCATCTTGGGGTCCATCTTGGCAGTAGCCTCTGGGGTCCCAGGCTGTACCTTTGAAGGCCCTTCAAATAAATACCTACCTTTATTCCCTTATTCCTGTCTAGTCTGTTTTTTAGGTAGCCATCTCAGGCATCAGTATTATGCTAGACATCTGAAACTGAAACTAGAACCTCCAGAAATAGAACATTAAAGATAGTTCAAATTTTTTCCTTTAGTTATGGAAAGACAACTCCCAGTAAAGTCTGTAGGACCCAATTTTTTCTGAGTTTAGGCATCATTATAATGGATTATGTTACAAACTGTTCTATTCCAGCAACTGAAAAAATCCCTGACTAATATTCATTAACTTTTGGCATAAGTTGTCATGTGATTAATAGAAGCATAACTGTGCTATGAAATCAAACCTGTAGGAGTTTGAAATCAAACCTGTAGGAGATTGCAAGTCAGAATTATAATTTAATAGGAAAAATAAGAAAAAAAAAATAAATGCAGTAGTACAAGAACACTGACAGAGTCAGAATACAACCTGCCACCCTGTGGTGGTAGCAGTTCAAATGAATGGTCCTGTTGAAGCGGTGATCCTGTAAAAAAAGGTCTGGTCTTCACCTGAAGGTCCACTGGTAGCTCTTGTCCTCTGGGAGTCCAGTAGGTAAGGGCTCCTGTGGTGTTCAGAATCTGTTTATATCCAGGATGCAATGCTTGGTTCCTGCCTCTGGGTGGAGCAATTCACAATAGGATGGTAAATCATGAGATAAGGCACTGATGGGCCATTAACAGGAGATAGTCCAGGGGGGAGTTATCTGTGAGTCATGGGCAAGGCACTGATGGGCCCAGTAATAGAAGATAGGTTTTAGCGAGAAGGCAGGGAACTCTGCCCCACCTGGTTTCAACAGAAACCTGAAGATGGTGATAGAATACACACCCCTGGGCACATCCTACATTGCAACCCAGGACAAAAATCTATTTCAAGTTTAGGATAATCTCAGACATCTTTTAGATGGTAACTACTGATGGGTCTTCACTTTACAGTGATGCCAACTACATGTGAGGGAAGGGCTCCACATCACAAATAATCTGGCAGCAGAAGCAGTTTAAGGGTATGGAAGAGCAAAAGATGCATTTAAACCAGTTCTGTACATGATTTATATCATGGAACACCAAGTCAGAAAATTACCCTTTATTTCTTATTACAAGAAAATTACATGTGTAATCAACGTGGAAGTAATGTCATGCACATTTTAGGATTTGGAAGTGTAGCTTAAGCGAACACAGCAAGAAATTCTGGCAATCAAAATGTGTAATGAAAAAAGAGGAAGAAGATCTAAGTGTAGTCAAAGAGAGACATTCACATCAAGAAAAGGAAATCCTGCATAAAGCAGGTAAGATGCTCATTAACGTCATTCTAAAGTATTTCCCATGTTAGTAGTCGCTGATATTGGAAATTCTGCAAGTTATTTATGCTACTTGAAATGCAAATTTTGGTACCACAGAAGATATGAAAACTGTGTTGAATTCCCAAAGCAAAGCTGTTAATAAAGTAGGTGAACTGAAACATCAAATAACACAGCTGCAGCAAATGACTTGTACCAAAGAGAGTCAGAAAAGGACCAGCTCTGAAGATGTGCAAGAGCTTTAACAGGTGGTTTGCTCTCAATTATTCAAAGACATGGTGTACCAAAAGTACTGAAATCAACTTAGATTTTCTTTTAAGATTAATGGCTTTATTGTACAGGAGTCAATCCTGTAAGATTCCCAGATTTCTGAGCTCATTCAGTGGAACACTGACTTGTGTTCATAACCTGAAGTGTGGTGTTCCCTCCATCCCCTTTTCCCCTTTCCCGGCTAAACCCTGGCCACTCCCTCAGGGTCCTCCCATTGTTCTGTGAGGAACCCTGACTCCCCTAGATCCCAATAAAAGCCCAGGCCCTCTGCCTTTCCTTGCCTTCACCCCTGGACATCTGGATAGCAGCATGTGAATAAACATCTTCCATGCTCCCCTCGTGGAGGCCTCTTCTCATCCCCTTTGTCGCTGTGTCGTTGTGGAGAGCACAAGATGCCTGAGCTAGCCTGAAATCTCCCCGGGCGGTGAGGGCCCTGTGACCATGCCTTCAGAAAAGAAAGCATGGAGCACGTGCGCCGACCCGGGCCGGGCAGAGACGCTCTTTGGCACTTGTTGCTTTTTGCGGCTTGGCAACAGTAGCCAGCAAACGCAACACTGAAGTACATGAGTTGCTGCAGACAGCAAAGGAGCTACAGACATTCTTGGACTAGACCAGGGCATAGTGTTCAACTGCTTCTGTAACCAAAACTAGTTAAAAACTAGAGAGAGCAATGTCTGAGGCAGACTTTCTCTGTTGAGGTAGAATTGGAATACTGATTTATTTATTTTTAAATATAGAAAAGTGTTATTCTTAAAAGCTGTGCAGAAATGATACTGGGAATAAACTCAGTAAAGTGAAGAATGTGTGTATCCTGAGAATACCCTCTCTACAGTATTTCCCCTTAAGCAATTGTTCTCCCCTGAATGTTTTCTATACTTTTTTGTTCTCTTAAACTGTTGTTATGCTACTGTTCAGGAAAATTACACTTGGCATCAGAGTCAGCAAATCTTTTACTGTACTTTTTCACAGGACTAAGGTTGTCCTCAAGGGAGCCCATGTAGTTGGAAGTGAGTTACACACACAAGCTCAAACCAGAACAGTAAAAAACCCCAAATCATTCCTAGACTGCAGAAGAGGCTTAACATCCAGAATCTGTACAGTTCTACGTTTTTAACTAAAATAAAGCCAACATTTTTCAATGTAGTATTGCCACCTAAATAGCATATTCACTACAAAATAGACTACTGTGACCCCAGAATTCTACCCTGGGTTTTTTTCATACAATATATCTAGTGGGTTTTATAGGCTATGGAAATTGTAGATGTTTACAAGGAGGATGTGAATAAAAGAGAGAAGTTTCTTTGTCAAATCAAGCATCAGTCCCATAAGGAAAAAATTTGTCTGAAGGTATAGCTGTTAAAAGGGATGGTAGATAATGTAATTAAGGATACAAAGGAAATCAGGCCAGTCTAAAACTTCACAGAATCTGAAAAAAAATGCAGAAGGTAGGAATGTTCTTCTATTTATAGATGCTGCAATTCATCTGGTTTTAATCTTATTGGTCACAGCAACATCATTTGAATTATGCTCACTGTAGGCACTTTGTATTAACATAAAATGCCAGGATTTTCTTGCTACAGAAAAAAAAAAAAAAAAAAAAA
>VZTN01017035.1:36467-85042 GCA_013400515.1 Erpornis zantholeuca
AAAAAAAAAAAAAGTCAGACTGATGTATTTCTGAAAAGCTCCAAAGACAGAAAGGTGTATTTCTCCCTGATGTGATAAATGACCTTCTTAGCAATACTTATCCTTGCATGCTTTGCTTGTGGCAGTTGGGGTGATTTATAAGATCCTTCCTGAAGAAGAGTGTATTGTGGATGTTACTCCAATTTCTGACTTAAATTTCTATGGATTGCCGCTGTTAAATATTCAGATAAATTGATTTAATCAAAATTTTGTGTTGTTTAGGCAGAGGATATAATTCTGCAAAGTGTTGGTAAATTGATTCAGACTGCATGTGTTACCAATCAATTTACAACTATTTACAAATACATGCATATATAGACATATATATGTTCTTATTTAACTTTAGTCAGAAAGAATGCTCATCTTGTAGATCCAAACAACTTACCTGAGCAAGTGTTTTTTTCAGTGTGTTTTAAGTGATTGAGCTGTTATTTTTGTTGTTGATATGCATTAGCAGCAATTGGCTTAAGAGATTCTTCAAAGAATTTCACTTTCATCAGAACTGCTGTCTGTGACTGAATCCTTTGGCTTTAGGAAATTTGCAGTCTCTAATGTTTCTGTGCAGTAGGAAGATAAATGTGAGCTGAATTCTATTCAAATGGAGGATAACTTTGAAATGTGTTTCGTTTTAAGCATGTGCTTTAATGATTAGTGGAGCTCACAAGTCAGTGCATGTCCAAGTGAATTGCCAAAGTCGAGCATAAGCTAAGGGGGAAGTTAGTTTCTGACTCCTCACAGACTTTGTGTTTGTCAAACATCATCTAGACAGAAAAAGAAGATTAAGTTCAGCAGTTTGTAGAATGGGACAGACTACTAGTCAAGTGGTTTTTAGACCCTTCTTTGTGCTAAGAATGAACTTCTGCCCATTTTCTGCAGTTAACAGTGCTGAAACTTTCTCAGTTCAACATTTACTTGAGAATAATCAAGCACTTGCTGACAAGTTGTGAAGTCATAAAAAGCAAGTAGCTGCTGTCCCTAAATATTGAGCTTCATAGCTCAATGATCTGATCTTGGAGACTAGGAATTGTGTTTGGTGTTTGTCAGAAGAATTAATTTCTATGAAACTGCTGGAGTTTATATGTTTATGCAATCTTATTTCTCAAAATTGAACTTGGGTGAGTAAATTATTTTATTTGCTTGTGGAAGTGCTCACTTTTGATCAGTATGTGAAGATGCAGTGCTTCAAGGTACATAGTTACACTACTGAAGCCTTATGAAAATGACTTTGCCTTCTATGTAGTGTATTCTACTTATTTTAACTTGTACACATATCCTTAAAATTATGCCAGGCTGAAGCTCTTCATGTGAGTCAGATTGAATTTAAGTATCAAACACTTCATACTTTAGGAAAAAAGGCATAGTAGTAGACATTTATTATTTATAGGTAACGAATATTATTGCTTATAATAATATCTTCTTAGAGAGTCATATTAATTTAATCAGGAAAATATTGAGTTACTAAAACTTTAATAAAATTACTTTTTTTTTCAATATTTATGCTGTTAATATCCTCTTATTCAACTAAGGCCTATAATAGCTGTTAAGGAAGTGTTATATCTATTTTTCCAGATAGAAAAATTAAGATATAGAGAAGAAAGTGAGTTGACAGAGTTGCAGTGGGAATGTTGCACCTGATCTTCAGGTTTTAACCAAAAAGACGGTTATATCCTCTCTCTTTTGTACAGGCAAAACTAAAGTTAATTCCTCCCTTGCAATATTCATGTATCTGTTTAATTCCATTCTTTAATTGCTACTTGAGTTTTAAACAGGATGGGATGTGTGAGAAGGAGCTGTACAGGATGGGGGAGGCATTAAATTGTGATTTTTTTTTCTGTTTCCTTCATTTCTAGTGTCTGAAGACATGGTAGAATGTTTTTTTGAGTTAGCATATTGACACAAATAGGAAGAGCAAGCACACTAATAAATTGGTAATGAATATCACTTCAGGAAGTTTCTAGAAGTTGCACATTCAGTCTTTCTATAATAGGTAATTGCTAACACTTGCTACAAATAGTTGCTACAAGCTCTTGGTCACTGTCTTGAAATTGATGCTATCATTGATTTTTTAAACTATTTTCAGCAACAAGGTGATTATATAATCCTCCTTTTTTATTATTATTTTAATTTTACTTCCTCACCATGATTTTCTTTATGAATGCTATCAGATATTGCTTCCTTTGATTCCCTTTTCCACTAATTGCCCATTAGTCATCTTGTTATTTATATGGCCAATGTATATTTATGGTTTTTCAGATCTTGTGGGTGACTCTTACATACTAAATTATTTTTGAACATTAACACCACTCAAGGCAAAACAGTCTGACTCTTCATGCTGAGCAGTTTTACACCTTAGGGAAGCTTTCAGTTGAGGATTATGGTTATGTGAACTGTATTGTCTCACACTAATACCAGAAAGAGCCAAACCAAACTGTTTATATTTTTTTAATTGAATAACAAGAGTGACATTAAGGGAAAGGAGCATGTACTATTGTGTACACTGCTGTATTTTCTAGGTTAATGTAGAAGAAATGTGTTCTTTTTCGTGCTGCATGTTTTGTCCCCACTATTGTACACTTGTACACTCTTGTCTTTTCCTTTTTTTTTTTTTTTTGTGATTTTAGGAGCTCCAGACACAGCTAGATGACTTTAAAAGAAAGTCTGAGTGTGAACTAAAGCAACTCGAGAAAGAGAAAGAAGTACTAACTGGGAAACTTCAAAACTCTTCGCTTGAGGTAATCTGGGCATAAATTTAATCCAGTAATAACAGGTCTTTTCATTTTTCATCTCATCTGAGAGATTCTGGATTAGATTTCAATACTACTTGTTGTGTTTACAATGGAATAAAATATGCGAGGACTCCAGATAGAAATAACAGAAAAAACTGCTTCTAAATATCTATGAAGGTTTTGACAAACCTATTTATTTCATATATTACTCTTTGGAGATGTGCTAAGGTGAGCAGTTTAGCTTTATCAAGGTTATTTACAGGGCAACTCTGATTGTTTGTTTGTTTGTTTACAGGACAAAGTGAGATTAGAATCTTCCTTACAGTTCCTGTATCTTTACTGTTTCTAACCAGTTTCTCTTCCCTCACGTTCAAGTGGGAGTTTGCATGACAACAAATCTGCAAAAACTGAAGACCTAGATCTTCTTCAGCTGACATTGGTAGACTCTCAGTGGCCATAATAAGCTCTCATTGGGTGTTTAAAGACAGAGAAAGGACAGATACACTTATCAAGAGGCTAAGCAAAATGTTGTCCTCCCTCTACTACCTCCACTTTGCCATATGCCATTACTACCCCTTGGTGTGCATGTTCCAGCAATCAGGACATGTGTTGTGCTCATTTACAATATGCAATGCCTGTTTTTTCTCCCATCTGTGCTATACTGGCTGTACTAGTTATGAGTGCAGCATGGGTTTTTCTTTTTCAATTCTCCTCTAAAACATATTTATACATTCTGTTATCAAATAGTGACATTCTGACATTCTATCTCTTTCCCAGTCTTACAAATACAGAATTTAAGTTTCATTACACATTTTTGCATGATACTGTTTCCTACAGATTCTACTCAGAGAATTTTGGGTCATTCCAACCTTTGTTGACCTATTCAGAGTGAAAAGTTTATGACATGAAGAAATTATTCCTCAGGCTTTGCAGATGCAAAATATAAGGTCGTAGGTCATCAAATTACTTTTCTTGAAATCACACCTTCAGGACAGTAAAATATGAAAGAAACCTCTGTTTTCTAACTGCTCATCCACTCACATCACAAGATCATGGTAAATTAGCAAAGAGTGGTGGGAAATTATTGCCATTATAAACATAAATGTAAATAAATAATATCAAATAGTACATAGCGTGCCATATGTTATGTACACAACACCATGGTAAATATGAGCAGATACACTAAGAAACATTGTATCTTACAATCTTAACTGCTCTCAAAAAGGAAATGTTGCCTTTGAAGAGAAATTTTGCATTTTTCTTGATTACTCCAAAAGTTACGTTCTGAACTAATTATCTGGCAGTATTTCCAGGGTAGTGAAGTCTTTTCAACTTGTAATAATTTCCTGCTATAGGTACATGAATATTCACAGCCAAGAATGCACCATTTCCTATATAACATTTTGTGTCACTGAGGGCATGTTTCCCATCTGGGAACCTTTGCAATGGCTCAGCCCAGAGCTTCCGCCTCAAAGGTTAGGCAATGTGCTGTTACTAATCCACTTCTAACCTGGATACAATTTCAGATCTAAAAATAGCTTCCTTGGCTGCCTAAGACCTGGTTTTGGTTGGGCTGACATAGCTGGAGCACTATGCAGAGTAGACAGAAGCATGATAATTTCATCTCTCTGGGGTTGCACTTCAAAGTAGCAGTATTTCTGTATTAATAATATTTTTTTGGATAAAGAAATCAGACTTGCATCTGTTTAGTCATTTAAAAGGAAGAATGTGAGGTCCCGTGTGGGTTGAATGCTAATTCATGAGGGCACTCCAGTTCCTTGCTTTTGCACTACAGGATCTCTTCAGCATGCGTTAGAGGATCTTGGTGCCACAATATAAGAAACATGTAAAGCTATTAGTCCAGAGGATGGCTATGGAGATGGTGAGGGGTCTTGAGGGGAAGCAGTATGAAGAGCAGCTGAGGTCACTTGGTCAGTTCCACTTGGAGGAGACCGAGGGGAGACCTCAGTGTAGTTACAACTTCCTTGTGAGGGGAAGAGCAGGGGCAGGCACTGATCTCTTCTCTGTGGTGATCAGGGACAGGACCTGAGGGAATGGCCTGAAGCTGTGTCAGGGGAGGTATAGGTTGGATATTAGAGAAAGTTTTTCTCCTAGAGGGTGGCTGGGCACCAGAACAGGCTCCCCAGGGAAGAGGTCACAGTATCAAACCTGACAGAGTTCAAGGAATGTTTAGCCAATGTTCTCAGGCACATGGTGTGACTCCTGGGTATGGTACTATACAGGGCCAGGAGTTGGACTTGATGATCCTTGTGGGTTCCTTCCAACTCAGAATATTCTATGATTCTGTTCTTCTGTTCTGGAATTAGAAGGTACATAAAATGGAAGTGCAGACATCACCTTGTCATGATACATATTTGAAGAGTAATGCCCAGAGTTTTTATGGGTCTTGAAGATACAACCAAATAGCAGCCAAAGACTGTGTTCACACTGCTCCCTCTGGTCAGGAATTGCTGCCACAAGTTTAGAAGTATTGTTTACTGTGAACTTAATTGAAGTAACTCTGAAATAAGCCTAAAAAAACAGTAAAATACAATTTCTTTATTTTGTTGTTACTTCTTATGCCATATCACTGTTATGATGTAATAGCTTCATAGTGGGGGCAAAACTCTGTAGCACCCAGGTGCCTTATTTTGAATCAGAACAAATTCTCAGTTGCAGTGGCTTTTCTATACTACATGAAGAGGCAATTTTAAGTCTTTTATATTAAATCCCATAGCAATGCATTGAGAAAATGTGCTTACAAGCACAGAGAATTAAATAGTCAAAGCAGAAGTCAAACAAGTGAGCCAACTGTGATGGCATTTGCAGCCTTATACTCGCAAAGTCTTTTCATTCATGGGCTATCCAAGCCTGAGAAGTACTTCTTCAAAAGAACCAAGCCATCCAATCCAGAAGAAGCACAGTAATGGTGAAAAACTAATGAAACTTGAAAGACTTCTGAAATACTTCAAAATTATCAGCCATGTTTTAGTAATTGTTGTTCATGTTTCCTTTATTTGGAAGACAGTGGGACACAAAATCAGCTGTTGTAGGAAAGGTCAAGTGCAAACATAACCCTGGAATTTGGAAAGAATTCAGTGGAGCCTAAAAAGATACTGTTGCCTTGAGTTTATACAGTGGCTAGATAATGCTTCCATCTCTGAGATCACTTTATGCAATTCTGGTGGATAAAAGTGAAATAGTAATGGTAGTAAAGTACAGATTTTTCAAGAATTTTTGTTTTGCAGCAGGAAAACTTTATACAACACAAAATCCCACAGTGTTGCTGGCTGGTATTCTGGGCATAGTTTCATTGGCTTAAACACTACTTTACCAACTTAAGCAAATTGAGGGTCTGGCTATATGTTTAGAAGTCAGGAAGTGCAATAAAATAATTGGGCACTGCAAAACATTCCAGAGAAGGATTTTCACTGGTGGATTTGAAAGCCTTTTTAATTGCAAGACAGGAGGAGGAAACCAGATAGGGTGGAAATGTTTGTTTCTTAACCTCTGATAAGTTAGAAGTAACAGGATTAATGAGAATGTGTTTGTATGCCTGATACATTTCTGTAGGGCTTTTCCCCTTAATCACTGAAAAATAATGGTTTTAAAACTACTTTTCCATCTGATTTCTCACTACATTGTGTTCCTGGCTTAGACTATTTCTAGTGGATATGATCTTTTATTTCAGGTTAGAAGTGCTTTGGGGCCAATAATTGTCTGTGAAGAGTTGGGGAAGTTTCTAACGTTGTGACCACAGATGAAGTTATATAGGCCTCTTTTCATCTTTCCTGCCTAGATGACTAATCTGCTAAAGAAGTATTCCTAGTAACATTTCTCCTGTTTCTATTATAAAATATACACTGTATTGCTCTGGCACATTCTTTTTGGCCATTTTATTTTCAGGAAGCCCAGAAAAAAAAAGGAATACTTGAGTGTAGTGATGCTCATGCATATTGTGTCAGCTGATACGAGGGACTGTACAGCATTAAGTGTTTCACATCAAAGAGTAGTTTTATAAGGAACTGCAGTACCCAAAAACTTCAGTGTTTCCTTTCTTTATATAGGAAAACATTGGCTTGAGTTCAATAGGTGTGAAGACAAAGTAGGTTTTTTGCCTGTAACCAGAAGCCAAAATGTCCCTTTGATTAAATATTATGATTTATCACCTTAAAAAAAAAAATTAAAAAAATTTCAGCAGCTCTTGAAACAAAAGTATGGTTGGCAAATGGCTCTGGCATCTGCCTATTCTTGGAGTGTATCCAGTCCACAAATAGATCCCATTACACAGATATATTAAAGACAATTAATATTTTTCATTACAAATAGTATTTGGCAATTATTCTTCACTAGCTTGATCAGACAAATATATCTGTGTGTGTTTAATTGGATGACACAACAGAAGAAGCCAAGAAACAACTAGATGAATAGTGAACTTAAACTCAGTCTGAAGGAAATGAAGCTAGGTGCTCTTTCAAATTAAATATATCAATTATGTTGGATAGGTTCAGCAGAGCCTTAGGCCTCCCTCCTGGTTTGTGCCATATTATTGTGCAAATTGAACTATGGATTGCACATATGAGATGGAGATGATTTAAAAAGTACTTGATGAGCAACAGACAGTATATACAAAAGGGTTGTCATTCTTCACTGAAAAAGGGCTCCTTGCACAAAACAAGCATCTTGCTATTTTTTCATTGAGGAACACAAGCTCATAAAATGTATTCAGCTTTACATAATTCCTCTCCATTGTGAATACAGCTATTAATCTTATCCTGCTGACTTACTTTTCTGGAAGGTGTCTCAGCTGAAGCAAATATTAGAACAACAAGCAAATAATTTCAAAGAATCAATGAAGAAACATAATCTACAGTCCAACAAAGAAAAAGAGAAGCTTTTGCAGGATCTTCAAAACACCATTAAAGAAAACCAAAATGTTAAACTGCAGTTGGAGGCATCACATCAAAAAGTCTTAAAAATGTTGGAGAAAAGCAAGAATCAGGAACTCAAGGTCAGTCTACTACATACCAATGTAAATAGATATACATATATATTTATGGGGTAAACCATCTAAGTGAGAGCCTTACTAAGTAAGAGTAATTATCAAAACTCAGTTACCTTCAATTAGCTTAATGATGGGTTGCCATTGTTGCCCATGATGAATTATTCTGTGATTTTGAAAACTCCTCCTCAGCAGGCTGAGAGGGGCTGGTTGGTGGTTTGTGCGGATTTTTGTTTTATTTTTATAGTTTTAACATTTTAGCTTAGACCAAATTTTGAATACAATATGCCCTACAGTTAGGCTGCAATGAATTCAAGCTCCTTTATCCAGTGCCCCTGTTTTAGAAATACAAGGGAATTCCTGAGTGTATTAGTAAAAGGACTCAGTTTTATTATTTTTCATCCATTATTAATTTATACATAAATACTTAAGAAGTATAACAGACACTTATAGGGACATGTATTGCCTTATATACCTTCAAGAAATCAATTTGGTAAGTGGATAACCAAAGCTTTTAAAGGTTCAAGGGCATTGATTTCAGTGACGAAATGTTAATGCAATATAGTGAAGTTCTAAAGACTGTTGCTGTTCAAGAAAAAATCAACTTGAAAAATATACACGTGATTGTGACATGGGGTTCAGATATCCCTGTTGGTTCTGATAGCTTAGAGAACCTTATGAAACATAGGTGATAAAACCACCCTAAGTAGAATTTAATATCTTGTTTCTATATTCCAAATAAAATTCCAGTTTTGACAAAACCAAGCTGAAGACAGTGAGTTGGTAAGACTAAAACTGAGAATAGGAGTTTGCTTTCAGAGCCACTACAGAGCAACTGCTCCATCATTTACAGTGTATCAGCAGTACTTCTAATGACAGTGGAAACTTGAGCCAAGAATGATACAAGGAAAGATAGAAGCCTTTGTCTGACACTGTGATATGTAATGACAAACAGGTCAAATCTGGGAGGCTTTGTATGTTGAATAATAAAACTATCTAGTGTTAAATAGTGCAAAGATGTTGGTGTTTTTCTTTCATCATGCACAACAAATCTAAGAGGTGATACCCTGATAATTTGTGTACCTATTATTTGTACCTATTATTTAACACTATTATTAAGTTAAAATTTAACTTCAGCTCATTTTCATGCTTACATTGATAATGTGTCTTGTAAAGTGGTGATGAAAATTAAAGCTCTGCAATGAAAGGCTAGATTCATGCTAGCATTACAAGTAAAACAAGCTGATAAATAGGCTCCAACTGCTTTGTTTTTGGGGGGGACCTTTGCTTACAGGAGGCAGAAGAACGTTTGAAAAAGGAATTTAATGAGACTTTCAAGATCCAACGTCAGTCTCATAGGCTGGAAATACAAACCTTGGAAGAGAAAGCAAAGAAAGAATTACATGATGAACTTGAGCAGATACAGAAGCAGCAAACTCTGTTGCTAGGTATAGTGTCTCATGTAATGCACAGTTCCTACTGCTTGGTTATATATATGTTGAGAACCACTGACTTTCATCCCATTCATTTTCTTTCCCATCTTCTGGGAACTCAGATCTTTGTTAATCTCCTTTTTCATACCCTGCAATTTCAACAACATAGACTTAATATTCTTTGTTAACCAAGCCCTCAATTGTCAGCAGCAGAATGGTGCTGAGAGAGTAATCTGGTGTACAACATTCTAGTATGTACTACCAGCCATATTAGATTGGAAAATTATATTTTTTCTTCTGTGACAAGAATTATTATATGTGCTTTAAGTCTGTTCTATTGAGTTCAGCAGTGGCGATCAGTTGCTTCCTGTGTACTGTTTAGGCAGTTTCAAAAGTGCTCTAAACTGTTTAGAAGTAAACGGAACACTGCACTAGGAAGATGTGTAATATCTCCAGGTTTAATCTCAGGTTATTAAAGCTAATCTACAAAATGT
This sequence comes from Erpornis zantholeuca, assembly GCA_013400515.1. NCBI lineage: Eukaryota > Metazoa > Chordata > Aves > Passeriformes > Timaliidae > Erpornis > Erpornis zantholeuca. Next base: position 46,162 of record VZTN01017035.1, read on the forward strand.
TTTTTAATTCAAGAATAATTTTAAAGTATTTAAAGTACAAAGTGAATTTTCTTCTTGTTTTTTTCTCTTTTTTTTCCCAGTAATTAAAATTTGCTAGAAAGATTTTTTGCTCTCTAAAGTTTATAAATTTAATAATAGATAATAATAATTTATAGATTCTCTTCTTCAAGAAAAATTGTAGGGACACAACAGAGATAGAAACTCTTTTCTTCTTGTACTTGAAAAACTTGTATCTAATATACACAAAAGTTGCAGTATATGACAGATGAGCTTACATAAGCATTGTACCTCTCTGAAACAACCAGAATCTTAGTCTACCTCTATAAAACACCAGTGGAATTAACAGGGAAGCTGAGGGGTGCTCCAGTAAAATTCCATATTAGAAGAAACAATTGTGATGATGCAATACAACTGCCACAGAGTTACCTCTCTAACTCTGATGTTGAATCATTGCTATTGTGGCTCCATATCATTTCACTATGGCTCAACTGAGTTACCTCTCTAGTAATATGAGGCCATTATGCTTAATGGGGAAGGAATTGAGGAACGAAGCAAAATGTAATGTATTAATGTTTTCGTCTACATTCCCTGTGTCTGCCTTTCCCATCCAGCTGGCCTCTCATTGCCTAAATGATTGTCTGTCTGACTGTTACCAGGATCTCTTAGGATGGAACTCTCTGAGCAACAGACATCATGCACAAACCTAAAGAAACAAATAGAAGAGCTACAAATGGAGCTGAGGAGTGTGAGGACGCTGAAGAAGCAACAGGCAAGGGACCAGTTTGTACTTCATAGCAATATTGTGTTTAGCAAAAGCAATAGTATCAAATTTTTCTCTCCAGCAATAATAAAAGTATACACTCTCTTCCAGAAATGAAATGACTTTTCTTCCTTTATGTCTCACTTAAAATGTTTATAATTTTTTCACTATGGGCAGGCTTTTTCTTTCTAATTAAAATCAGAATCTACAAAAGAAGTAAATGAATGAATGTTACAATAAAATAAATTCGGTGGGGACTATAGAATATATTCAGGAAATTTTGATCACTGATTTTGTCTTGCACATATATAGCATGGCATATGTAATTGAAAAATCAAATCACAAAAATTCAGTGTATGCAATGCAAAAATTAAAAATAAGGGGCTGTGAATAACTAAATTTGGCCTTTTTTTTAGGAAGGAAGTAGCCAGAGCCAGATCAGATCTCTTCATGATGAACTGGAAAAATGTCAAAGTGAAATTTCTGAACTCAAGAAAGAGAATTTACTCTTGAAGGACACAATGGAGCTACTCAGTGCTGAGTTGGAGTCACAGAAGCAAGAAGCTGCACAGCTTCAGGATATAGATAAGCAGCATGGAAGGTTTGCTTTGAATTCACACTTGACAGTGCTGTCTAGAAATTCAATAATACTGCCAGCATGAGTGGTGTTCTAAGTACGATGCATGTCAGAATCTTTCCTTTCTAAAGTACTAATTTTAGAAGCTAGGACTTTTGCAAAAGCAGTAGTTCATTTCACATTTTCCTCCAGCCATAATAAATGCATTTGAACTAATTGTTCATTATATGTCACAAAAAAGTATGTCTAGTGTATCCCCACAGGAGTGACCTGAGAAAATGTGCATAATTTCAGCCTTTCAAAGGCACTGCAGGATATAAATCCCAAAGTCACCGAAGAGCTATTAAAAAAATGTAGAAGTCTCTGAGAGTAAATATTGTGTTTTTATACATACACCCTGTATCCCTATATCCCTGTATATATATCATATATCCCTGAAACCAATGGACTGTTAATTCCAAAGGAGCCACTTAAGCATGCCATATAAACCCTGTAAGAGTTTGCTTTGGCTGTAGCAGCCAGCTTTGCACAGGGGGAGTAAGGGCAGTGCCAGTGGACACTGACGGTGCCTCTGGCTAATGGTGAGCCTGGTGCTGTGAGATGCTGTCAGGGCACAGGAAGGGCAAGGTGGCTTAAGTCTTGGCTGTCTTGTAGAAGGTAAACCATGTCTTCTTAGTGTAGCCACAGGCTCAGCACACGTGGTGCAAATGGGTATTCCCATTTGTGTACAGAAAACATGCAGAATCCCAGGATCAATTTGGTTGGAAAAGACTAACCAAAGATCATTGACTCCAACCTGTGACTAAACATCGCCATGTCAACTAGACCATGGCACTGGGTGTGGCGTATAGCCTTTCCTTAAACATGTCTGGGAAGCCCATTCCAATGTCTAATCACCTTTCCTTTGAAGAAATTCTTCCTAATATCCAACCTAAACCTCCCCTGGTGCAACTTACAAAGGAGACAAGCCTGAGTTCACTGCCCACTGCATTTGTATGGCTGTTGAATCCTTTGAAATTTCTGGATGAACATACTCAACATATTCTTTTTGCAGAGAGACTGAGGGATCTGGTGTGTGGGTACCTTCCAATTAATTTTTACAATGGTATAGAACGTATGCCCCTATACAAGCTGTATATATAAAAGGATTTCTGAAGAGTGTGCCCTTAAAGGAATCTTTAAAATTATGGCCCATATAATCTAGAGAAAACGCTCAATGGATAGAATGTCTCTCTGCAGACTGTCAGAGTAGCCAGAGTAATTCCATTCCTGTCTACCAGTCAGCAGATATTTAAAGAATGAGAAACTGGTTGGGTTTTTTTTTTTTTTTGCCATTGCACTCTTTGGAGAGTTACTTCAAAGTGAATTTCATTTCAAGCTTTTGAAGCAAGATCAACAGAGAGAATTGCAAACCAGAGAGTTTCATTAATGCCCTCAAGCTACCTTGAAGGAATTTAGAGCCTCTGTTCTTGAAGAGAATTATTCACGCGCCAGCGATAAGGTCTAAAAGGCTTCAGATGCTAAGGCTGCTGGGCTGGAGGATTTTTTTTTACAGGAAATAAATGGTGTAGCTCTACTACAGTAAGCATTTGAGAAGGAAGCATTAATAGAAATTATGTAAGGAGAAATCCTTAAAATAACCAGAGGTAGGGCCAAAGCACTGGAGGGGACCTAGGCACCTCATACAGGCTGCTCTGAAATTAACCCATGGAAGACTTGAAATATCAACTTGCAGCTCTTGTTTTGTTTTTGCAGGACTAATAATTTGTGTAGAGGAATAGTTAAATCAATGCATATAAATAACTGCTATTTTTACTTTTAACAACAGTGCTTCTGTCTTATGCCAGTTTCTTTTCTGATTTGAAAGCTGATAGTGGCTTCTTATTTGCACGTGACAATTTTAATAATCAATTATCTAAAATTACTAGTCCTAATCTTGTCACATAAATGAAACCAGCAATCTGTTTGAAGTAATAATTCCTCTTTCTATTCTCTTGAATTGTGTGAATTCCACCTCCAGTACAGAAAGCTTTTAGCATTATTAAGATGAGAGCAGACAAAGGTGTTTTTATAGGAAGAGAGAGCAAGTCGCAAAATGGCTATTCTGAGGGAGAATATTCTACTTCTGAAGATTAATTTCAGGGATTCTTCTCCCCTTTTTCCTTATTCTTCTGCTGCTTATTTTATGCTAAGTGCCAAATCAGTCTCTTCCATGGCTGTGCTCTAATTTCAAGGGGAGAAATCTTTCATGGACCTTTTGGCCTTTCTTGATGCCTTTTAGAAACAAGTGAAACGGGCTTGAGAATACATTAAAAAGAAAACAGGGGAAAACAAAAGGTAAACTGAATGTCTTTTATGAAAATTACAATGGTTAATATGCTGAGTTGAGCACGTCTTTTTTAATCAGCAAATCATAGAACATGGGCTCTCTATCAAGTTAATGAAAGAGTTTCTCAGAGGTTTAACAGAGCAATAGCAAAAAAAAATCAAGCTATGATTCTTCAATAGATTCCTGTTTGTCTTGGGATTGATAGTAGAATGCAGTGTTATGGTTAGGCTTGAGAAAATGTAAGGCATTTTTTAGTTTTCAGTTTATGGTGTTAATCATATCAGTATCTTTCAAAATATATTGTCTGAAAAAGATAAATGTTAAAAGCATTGTTACAACATTTCTTCACTTTTTTTTTAACGTTTAGGATGATGATAGGCAGTATTAAATGTTTCTGGTGCCATGATGTAGTGAAATATATCACAAGACCCTCATGTTAAAATCCCAGCTATTTCAACATAATTTTGCTTAATACAAATAAGTTCCTACGGTACTTTATTGTCATGTTTTGTCATTAATGTACAAACTAACCCTAGGCAGACTATCCATAGTATCATTATACAGAATAGATCTTCCATTTCCTGAAGGGTGAAGGTCAAGTACTTTTCAAAATAATTTTTCTCTTCCTCAGTGTTAAAATGTTTTTTCTCAGAATGCAACCAAAATGTCAAAGTCAATTCAGTAGACAGAAGCCAGATCTTTTCCCAGTTAACTACCTTTGCAGTCAATAAAACACCTCAAAACTGCATGCTTTGATCAGTGATAATAAACCAGTATTGAAACATGAGAATTCAGACATATTTTAATACCAGTGGAAGGCTACTGGTAGAAGACCTCAATATCAAGCATAAAAAAGAACTGGACATACTGAAAGGAGATCGCCGGAAGGAAATTGAAAACATAGTATCTGATTTCAGCAGCACTCAGGCACATCTGCAAGCAAAGATTTTCTCCTTAGAAACTGCGTAAGTAATTTAAGAAAAAACTCTGGCTCGTGCTGGCAATAAGTTCTGTTTGAATTTATTATTCTTAATATGTACAGTTTTTGTATTAATCATAAGTAAAATATCAGGATCAAAATAGAAGTGAATAGATACTGTCTTTACAAACCAGAAAGACCCAAATACATGGTAATAAATTCTGGATATTATTTAATCTAAAGCACTATACATGGAGTTTTATAATGCTAAATTAAAACTTGCATGTAGGATTTAGATATTTTATGAAATGTAAAATCATCTTTGTCACAGATGATACCAGAGGCCTTGATCTATGATCTTGTAGTTAATTTTGTTCAGCAGAGCACCATCATTGAGCAGAAGCTTCTTAACCTCATCCTTACTCCCTTAAAAATTTCCAAGGAAAAGATGTTCTTGTAAATAAATGCACTTTTCAGCCTCCTGTGGAGTTAAGAAATTCTATGGTACTTCAGATTGTAGCAGAGACCTCTCAAAAATAATTATTTCAGAGATCCCTTAGAAATAATCCCTTATATATATCCCTCATCCTTTTCATTTATCCCAACTGCACAGCAGAAATCCAGAAGAGAGACCTGGCATGTAGGTAGGCCTCTAACCTTTGAACCTTTCAGATGTAAAAGGTTAAACTTAAAAAAGTTTAAATCTCAGATTTAAACTCTGAGATAACTCTAAGGTGATAAGAGTTGGGGGTGGTCCTCTCAAAAATGTTTACTCACACATTAAAAAAAAAAAGCCACAAGATGGTGTTTTGTGTTCTGTAATAAGTTTCTCAGTATGTGTCCTGGTTATGGCAGGTGAACTTCATAGTATTCAGTTTCTCAAGCAGCAAAATTCATGAACTTGGCTGATGAAATAATGACTTGTGTTCTCATGGGTCAATCAAATGTATGCTTCCACACCATATCTCAGAATGTGTAATTAGCATTTGAATGTTTTCCCCTGATTGAGGAATTTTAAAAGCTGAACTCAGACTACAGGTTTTGACTTATCAGGGTAACTAAAGCAGCGTGTATATCCAAGCCTTTCTTCATGAAAGTTACAGGAATTGAGTATTTCTGAGGATTCTAAAGCTAATGTGTCAAACAAAAGAACAAATAGATGAATACAGATATTATAGATACTGTGACACAGATTTTTTTCTTTAGGAAACTATATGATCAACGTGATAGTGCAAACTTGTTATTATTTTACACAAGAGGCTGGATTTTACATTGGACAGATGTTGTGGATTAACCCTGGCAATTTATTTTGGAACTCCAGAAGATTCTATACTTCTATGTAAACCATGTACAGATGCCTATTTTTAAAAAATGTTGTTTTATCAGAAAGGCCTGGCTATGTCCCTGTATTTTAGGCTTGGAATTTAGGGCGGAGTACATCTGAGGTGTCTCTTGAACCTGATCTGAAGAAGTTTTTTTTCTGGTCTTCATTTTCTTCGGTACAGACTTAAAGAATTAGAAGAAAAGTCAAGAAACTGGGAGTCCAGGTCTGAAGATACACACCTTATAAATTGTCTGCAAGACAGACTAAGTGAGAGAGAAGAGATTGTCAAGCAGCTGGTGGTAAGACTGCTTTTTATATGAATATCTGTATTTTGAAATCTGTTGAAAGGCTCTATTCAGTGTTTCATGCATTGCTTCAGACTGGTTGTTTCTTTCTGTTCTGGAATACTCTGACAAATGTATCTCTCCATACCAGCTTCCAACAAATACTTGTTTCCATACTCATAACTTTGTTTCCCTTCAGGAAGGACGAAAATGTCAGCATTCACTTTCAGCCAACACTGAATCTTACAGGAATCGGTCATTTTCTTTCAACCCTAATACAGTATGCTTGACTCCCTCCATGAAGGTAAGATAGGCAATGGAATTAAAATCACAAATTGTGATCATTTTTATTACTATTTGAATCGTACAGGCAATCAGAACAATAAAAGTGTTTTCAATTTTTTTATGATAATGTTATTCAGCAGAATTCTTTCCAGTAAGTCAACCTACAGTCAGTTGTTGAGCATAAGATAAATTAATTAGAAGTATATATGCAACACAGATAACAGGTGTTTAAGCTGATGTAAAACACTAGAATTCTGACAACATCAGTCTTCCGCTGGGTTAAGCATGGCCAGTCGGAGTTGCTAATAGGGATATTGCATGCATTGAGGAAAATTATGAATCATTTGAGTTGCTTGATATCTGCCCTTTGTCATGCCATCCCCTCTGCATGATACTGTCTACAAATAGCCACAGAAAGAAGGGAGGTCAAGTTGGTGGAAAGCACCTTGATGTGTCTAAAATCTCAGGGTCAATACACAAGTTGTTTTAATTGGATGACAAAGTCCATGGATACTCTGAGAATTTAATTTAAATGCTTATATAAAAAGAAATCTTCCTATCTGGGTGTTTCTCACAAAACATTTGGGAATGAGGTATTGTTGAGGTTTTATGGTATAAATTGTAAAAAATATGTTTGTAATGAAGTTTTCTGTTACAATAAAAAGCAGAAGAAGAAAACAGTTGAGGTGCCCAGTCGTGTTGTCAGTGTTCCGAATTTAGCTTCCTACGCAAAGAGCTTTTTGAGCAGTGACTTGAGATCAAAAAGAAGTTCTCCTCAAATAACAAAATCTACAAGCTTAGACCGGAGTCCTGGCTGCCTCAGGGTGGGCTCTCCATCAACACAGTCCTCAGACAGCAGTGCTGCCACAAGGTATTTGTCCCTTTTGTATGACAATAAATGAATTCATATTTAGAATCTTGCAGGCAGTTCAAACACATTAGACATTTGGAAATACACAACTATGTAAGGTTCCTACTATGCAGTGAACTCTGCGTATTTGGTTTTCTGAAGAGAGACCCAGAACTTTACTGCAAAAGTGAGCTACAATCCCTGCCCAGCAGAGTTTATGCTTGCAATCCCTCCTGGTAGAAAAAAATAAACCCAAACAAAACCAAGAGCTGCAAGTGCTTAAGAATGGAGTTAATTGTGAACATGGCATGTTTTAGAATTGTGAACATGGCATCTTTTAGTGGTTCTGTTAAGGATGTGTCTTCCTTTTTTACATTGCCTCACTTTGCACTTGGTAGATGTAGATGGCATGTTTTTATTTAGGAGATATTTAAATGAATCTAGGCTGATCATTTGGCAAAGGTTAGAGACTTAAAAACTGATTAGCAACTAAACTTCTTTGGTTTTTTTCTCTCTGAGGAGCTTCAGTTCTTCAAATTTATGAGTTATTTAAACAATGTTCAGTGTTTTATGACATGAACTTTCTCTTCAAGAAATAGTTAAAAATGTATGTAGCTAATATCCAGTTAAAAAATCCCCAACCCTTACCACTATATATCAGGACAAAATTCAGCCTTCTCGCCTATCTTATGGTAGAGATTAGTTATCCTGTAAGTTATGTGCAAGAGAGTTCTTTCCTTGGGGGCAGATAGTGCTGACTACTGACAAAAACAACCTGGGACACAGGCTTAGATCCTGTTTGGCAATTCCCACTTCTTTAAGAGACAAACATGCTGTGTCATGCCAGATGACTGCAAAGGCAAATGGGATTTCTGTTTTAAAGAGAAACAAATGTGCAGGGGGACTGAGGGTAGCTTGGGTGCTACTTGCTTAATTCTTTTACATCAGCCAATCATAAGTTAAGTCCTATTTGCTATCCTATGTTAAAAAAAATCTGGAATGATGGAAAGTCAGGGACTATGTAATAGGATTGGTTATGAATGCCAGGTAGTGTTCAGATAAATCTTTCCATTTCAAATACAACTTTTATCCAACATTTTTAATGCATAAATTGTATTTCATATTTTTAAGGGTGAATTGCAGCTGCCATTCTCTGATTTTCAGGACTTCATGTTCTTGAAGCATCATTTTTTTTAATTTTTTTGGGACATCAAGTTAAGAACTGTGTTCAAATGTTTCTGCATAGCTGTTAAGCTCTGCTTCATGCTTTTCTTCATGTTACAACCAGTGCTGCTAGCCTAGTTCTGGCTAGCACAGATTCCACTAAAATTGTAGCTGGCACCTTTTGGCCTCATCCATTCATGTGAGCACAAAACCATTCATGGGATCATGAGTTTTTCTGGGAAAAGTATCACATATTCATAAGACTGTATGTAAGTAGGTCAGTGATGCTAATGCTTATTTGTTTGCACAGGACACATGGCAATGAACCACCACAAACCAAAGATGACCAAAAACAAGACCCTCAGCACCAAGAATGGTTTACTAAGTATTTTTCATTTTAAAGCAAACTATTTCTGTACTTCTCAGAATTACTATAAAAGTCATTCCTCTTTTCTTTTTTAGGAATGATAATCCAATAGATGATTTAAGGGAAGTAAAGAAAAAAGTGTAATTTCTAAATAAATAGTTAAGAATATTTGCACTTTCTTATATCTAGTAACTATGGAGTTATAGGCATGAATTTCAGAAAAATGCATTTTTTAACAACTTCTGTAAAAAATGAAGAAAAAGCAAAAGTCTGAATACTGTTACGTGAAAAGACTTTTTAATTAACAGACCGTACCACTCCACAATTTCATTAAATATGTAATTTGGACTCTGATATGTCCTGTCAATTTGGCACCAGCTGAAAAAGAATCTTACTTCTGTATGTTTATACGCTTGCTTCATCAGCTGTTTAAACTAAGTTCTGCATATAATAATGTAATTTTAAAAGTTATTAATGCTTTTTGTTAAATGAATGTTAAGCTGTACAGCATGTGGTACACCTTCCACATGCCAAAAATAGCATGTTTATAGCCTGCTGGTTTAGAAATAATTTCTGGTTTGCTTCATAAACTGTTTTGTATAGTCAGCATTGCTGTGTAATATTCCCATTGAATTTCAATACATGTATCAGCCTGATAAATGAGGATGATGTGTAAGTATGAACATTAAAGATTGTAAATTATCCTATTTCTATCTTTTTCAAAAGAGTTCTACGTCATGCTGAATCAAGTCAGACATACGCCGAGTTCCAGAGTGATGGCCACTGCATACTTGTAGCTTTTATCTCCATACTAGTTTTATGTGCATATAAAAGCAAAGCAGGGCAATGACTACATTTATCAGATCATGCTAACTCATTGCTGGGAGGAAAGAACCCATGAAGAAGCTAAGTCTTGGGTAATTTAACCCATTAAGTGTGAACAGCAGAGAAAGGTGCAACCAGCAGACTGCTATTAAAGACAGGATAAAGACAGACATTGCTTTGAATCCCCATTTAATTTTGACCAGCAGGGCCCAGCTACTTAAAAAAATTTTACATGTGCAAAGAGGTGTACCTCCAGCCTAACCTCTTTGCACATCAACAGCAGAAAGATGCACTAACAGATGCAAACACTTCATACAAAACAGCCATTGCATCTCACTGGTGGTGCAAAGGTGGAAGGAAGGGCAGAACACTTCTACATGCTGTCATAGTTTTACACTGGCTCAACACCAGGCACCCACGAGAGTCACTCGCTCACCCTCCCCTGCCACAGCTGGGCAGAGAGAAAGGAAAACAAAAGTTAATGAAGGCTTCACGAGTTGAGATAAGGACCAGGAGAAAACACTTTGGGGGCAAAACAGGTTTAGCTTAAAGTTACAAAGTGAATTTATTGCTAACAGAATCAGAGGAGGGCAATGAGAAGTAAAGCAAGTCCTTAGAAACACCTTTTTCCCCCAGGCCCTCCCTCCTTCCCACCGACAGCATAGGGAGACAGAGCATGAGGGTTTGGTCAGTTCATCAACGAGATTTTCCTCTGCCGCTCTGGGAGAGGAGTCCTGCCCCTGGGAGGCCGTGGGGTCCCTCCCATGGGAGACAGTTCTCTGTGAACTTCCCCGGCATGGGTCCACTCTCATGAGCAGCAGCCAAACCCCACCTGCTGCAGCGAGAGCCCCTGCCACGGACACACAGTCCTCCCAAAACTGTGTCTCTCTTCCATGGGGTGCAGTCCTCCAAGGACAGGCTGCTCCAGCCTGGAAGCAAAGGTCCTCTCTCTCCACCGGGTCTCCCACTGGATCATGGCCCCCTCCAGGCATCCACCCACTCCGGCACGGGCCCCTCCCCCACGGGCTGTGGGTGGATCTCTGCATCCCCCATGGATCCATGGGCTGCAGGTGCACAGCTGCTTCACCATGGTCTGCACCACGACCTGGACCTGCAGAGGCACCTCAGCTCCAGTGCCTGGAGCACTTCCTCTCCCGCCCTCCTCACTGACCTTGGTGTTGCCGTGTTGTTTCCCTCACATGTTCTCATTGCTTCCTCTCCTCTGACTAGAAGCCAAAACTTGTATGACTTTGTTTTGATTTTCTTCCTAAATATGTCATCACAGAGGCGTTACCAACCTCTCTCATTTGGCCAGCAGCATGTCCATCTTTCAAAGCCATCAGAGATTGGATCTGCTGGACACGGTGGACACTTCCAGGAGCTTCTCACAGGAGCCATCTCTGTGGCCCCCCTGCTACCAAAAACCAGGCCGTGCAAAACCCATACGCAGGCCAGTACTTTTCATCCTAGTTATCCAGTACTTTTTCCAAAAGGAACTGCATGGTTGGAAAAGTGTCTTTAGCAGCAGATTTGGCAAAAAGGCACTTTTCATATTTGTAATCAAGAAAGAGATTAAACAGTGTACAGTAACACTGATGGGTGTATCTGTGAGGATGGAAATGTACAGCACTGTTTTTGTTACTTTCCATCCACAATGCCCCAAGAACACAAAAAATTTTAATATCCAATTAGCAATTTTTATTTCCAGGGTTACAATTCATTATTCAACTCTGCCCCCAAAATGGTATATGCAGAAAAGTGGTTATATGGATGAATTAAATTTGTTGCTTAGTAGTACAGACAGGACTCTTTTGCTATTTCTACCTCCAAAATCTTTTTTGGTTACATTTAACTTACTAAATAGAGCACTGCAATAGAAGGTAATTCTGTATACTGGACAGTAGTGGTGACCCTACTTCCACAATGAATGGTCTTTATTTTGGGGGTAGGTATTTTGGACCACCTCTACAGTAGCCTGAGAAACAGAACATCAGTAACATTAGGTCTCCATTACATATCCCACCCTTTTGTGTGCATTTTTGCATTTCAATTCATCCTAAAGAACCAAATTTGTATATGCCAAGACATCTTCCATGAGGTGAGCCAGTCCAGTGTAGAATGACTTCACTTCAAAAAACAGTGATCTGACCTAGATAGAGACAATTCTAAGGGTGTTTCTGCAGTGGTACTCATGGATCATTACTGGAGCACAAAACATTTAAATGTTCCAGTAAAATCAAACACTAATCTTTGCAAGTGTTTTGATCATACCAAAAAGAGAGAGGGGAAAGCAAGGGCCACAGAAGGAGCAGGACGCATTCTGGGAGACACACTTCTACCAGAAAGCACCCTGAACTCCAAATATCTTCCACTGTATCATAAAACCAATCTGTACTTCTGTAATAAAAGAAAAAGAAGATAATTTATTTGGCTTAATTGTTTTAACTATATTTGCTGTACAAATTACATTATACAAAAAGCATACAAAGAACACCATTGCTTTTAAAATATTGAGCTGTGTAAAATCGAGGATTATGTTTGCTTCATTGGAGCAGGAAGATTTGCAGATGCTTGTTCTAGGTAAGCTAATGGACCTTGAGGCATTTCTGCAGGCTTTTTGTGCTGCACACTGATGTCTTCCAGGACCTGTTGCCAGTGTCGCAGTTTACTCAAATGCTTCTGAATTAATGCTTCTTTTCTCTGCAATTCGTTTCTTAATTCTGAAACATCCTATGGATGAAAAAATTGTGTATTAGTAAATAGACAGTATGCATAAGAATAACCACCTCACATAAAGAGCATATAACTTTTTTACACCTTGAGTTTTCAAGCTGATCTTAGAGTGGAAAAACAGAATAATGGAGAAGTGTCTAGTGATACAGAGGGAAAGCTTTGTGAATGCACTAGTGATCTTCACCTATGCCACATATTTCAGAGATCACCACCTCCAGCAAAATCTGACTAACTAGTTTGTCTCTTCCATTGAATTATCAGCCATGTTCCAATACACACAGCAGCAGGCATCCAACTTCTCCAGGTTCACAGAGAGTGTTATGGTAACAGTCAAGTTCTACCAACTTAAAGAATAGCATCACATTGAGAAAATTAGTTAATTAATATGAACAAGGAGATTAAGGTACGTAGTTTATCTGATCTAGCACAAGACAGGTAAATTAACATACCTCTTTAATTACTTGTTCTGGTTTCTGGACTGATAGCTGCAGTCTTTTTTGTAGAAAAAAGCATTCAGTTTGTCTTGCAACATCCAGAAACTTTTGGATGCACTGATCAACACCTAAACACATAATAACAATACTGAAAGAACAGCTTCCAAAAAAAATATTTTAAACGATGTATTTATAAAACCAGTAAGTCTCTGTGTAAGACACTGCTTTGCAAACTTACAATATCTTTTAAAAGTGCAGGACAACAACACTTCTTCCCAGGTTTTATTTTATTTCTGACAAGGAGTAATAAAATAATTCATGTAACTTGGTTGAATAAAGAAAACACTTCTGCATGCCTAAGCAACAAGCTCGGTGTAGTGTTCTAAAATGTGCACCTATTGAGGTGAATATTCTGCCTTCAAATACTACACACTACTGCTCTGGTAATAAAAGCTGTTCCATGCCAGCACATGAATATGACCAAATATCCAGGAAGGAGTTTTGAAAAGCATTTATTCTGGTTTTGAAACGACACTTGAGTGAAGCTTGAGAAAATTTTCAGGGTCAACTGAACTTCTAAGGAGTAGTCAAGGACCGCTTTTCAATCTCCTGTCCATACCAATACTTACTCCACCTCCACGGAGTTGCGTCACGCCATCCCTGAAGCACCGCTACTGAGTAGCCTGGCCTGGCCTTTCCCCCCTCTCGTTACTGCTTCGTACAGCTTCCGAATGCCTCGCATCGCTTCCCTGGTGTTTGAAACACGCATATCGCTGCACGCCAGCACAACCCCGCCCAACCCCGGGAGCCGACTGGCACACTCAGACCTTCCCACCAGACCCCGATCATTCCCGGGTGGGTTTCTCTCCTGCCACTGCTCCGAGCAGCGTTGCCCCGCGAAGGGGCGACGCCCTGCTCCTCCCCCGGGCTCACCGGTGCGGATCTCCTCCTGGTCCGTGCCGTTCACGTAGTCCTGGCTCACCAGCGAGGCGAAGCAGGCCTGCGGGAGAGGGAAGCACCGCGCTGAGCGACTGCGGGAGGCCGGCGCCGGCAGGGCAGCGCCCGCCCGCGGCTAGCCCCCTCACCTCGAAGGACGCTTCCAGCTCGTCCACCAGCGTGCTGTTGGGGTTGCGCGGCCCCGCGGGCGGCGGGATGAGGCCGGNGGAAGGGGCGGCCGCACACCCGGCGGGATAGGGGCGGGCCCGTGGCGGCCCCGCCCGCTGACAGCCGGACCCGCGGGCAACTACGTTGTGTGGGTTAGTTAATGGCCATTGCTCCTCGTCCTGCCACTGGGCACCTGTCTAAGAGATACTTAAATATACTAATGAGATCCCTTCCCTTCTCCAGACTAAACAGGCCCAGCTCCTGCAGTCTTTCCTCATGAGAGAGATGTTCTGGACTCTCCGTCCTCTTCACAGCCCTCTGCTGGACCCTCCCCAGTAGCTCCATGTCTTTCTTGAACTGAGGAGCCCACAACTGGACAGAACACTCCAGAAGTGGCCTCACTAGGGCAGAGGAGGTGGGGAGGATCACCTCCCTCAGCCTACTGGCCACACTCTTTCCACTGCTGGAACAAGGCAAGCAGAGACAGCAAAGCTCTCTTTCCCAGAGGGACCTTCCTTCTCCAGCCTTTTCCCTACCTGTGTCTCACAGATGTGAGCCTAGGTAAGCACTGTTTCACCATCACTTGTTCCACAACAATATTTAACAAAAAAAACCCCAACCCCACCCTAAATAAAAAACCCCACCACCGTATGGGCTTGGATCCCCCAAATTATCAAGAAAACATCACCTCATGTTTTAAGTGTCAGGTCTGTTTGATGTTTGAATGATTCTGGGAATACTGTCCCTGCTTGGAGTGTGGCCACCTCACACCAGTAAAGAGAGGAACTACCAGGACAACAAAAGCCATGTGAGATGGGGGCAGATTCCCCTAAAAAACCCACAAACACTACCTTGCATTCACTAGCTTTCTGTAAAAAAGTTAGAAGATATACTCTTGTTGACACGTTCAGAAGTTACTACATAATTCTGTGCTGAAGCCATGCTAATCACCCTAACTGCAACAGCCTAAAATCTCTGATGCAGCACCATATCTGCCTCAGTACATATAAAAAGCAGTTTAGATTTTAAAGAAAAAATGTCAGAATGGTGCTTTTATGACCAACTTTGCAGAGTTACTTTCGACACCACCTATAGTTCACCCAAACTATCTATCTAGAGGCACATGTATCATCTATTGGTTATTCTCTTTCAATCAAAACTCACATCCAAATAAGGTATTTATTGTTATTATTTAATAATTATGCCTACTTTACATATAAAATAGGCCACTCAATAATTTCCATTATCATGTTTTGGTATTAAATATCTCAATATTTCAAACAGAATAATTTTTAAGATGCATAATATGGGATGAAAAATCTCAAATGAGATATTCTTACCCAAGTAATAATTTATAAAATGCATTTTTAGCTAATTGTCATAGTGGAAATATGCTTGGGGCATTCATTTATGAATGATACCTTTTAAGATTTTTTTCCTTAAGGCAGAGTAGATGATTTTAGAACAAATATTTTTATTTGGCATTGTGACTATCTTGACTTAATCGAGCGGCGAACTCTACAAGCGTTCTCGTGGGTCGCCCTGCCATGCCCTTCCGAAGATAGGGCACCTCATCTTTATTCGACATCACCCCAGCTATATCCAAATGAGCCCAGTGAGAGGCAGTCACAAATTCCTTCAGGAATGCAGCAGCTGTGCATGCTCCTCCAGCTCTGTGGGAAGCAGAAAAATGTATGGTTTCCAAAGCAACTCCAACAGCACACATATTAAACAAATACGCCGAAAGAAAGGGGCGCATGAAAGATATTGGTTCATCTTACCTGCTGTACTTTCCAATGTTACTCACGTCTGCAAGAGGACAGTCTGTTACTTGCTTTGTGTAATGTTCAAAAAGAGGCATCCTCCAAACTCTGTCCCCTGTCAAAATGCTGGCCTGAAAAAGAAACAATGATAATTTGGGCTTTTTTTTTTTTTTCTGCACTTGTAAGCCCTGGTTTCAGACATGCTTCTTTTTGTTTAGGTTTTATCAGTCTAAAAATCTTCAGCCCAATATATTAGGTTTTTGTGAATACAATGTTTGCAAAACAAAACGGGCAATCCTACTTTTTAGGTGTTAGCCAAAAGGCAACATCAAAAGACCACAATTTTTATCCATTTTTTCCTTTTCCCTGACAACAGAAATCCTTCCCCTCAGAGGCTTCCTTGATCCGTCACACTTTCAGAAAATCCTCTCTGATTTTCTGTCTCCATGTTGTTAAACAAGATCAATTATCTTTTTAACATGAACTAATTACTGCCAGTAGACCAGAGCTTATTCCTATGCAGTAAGTGATCAGAACATACAGATCCTTGAGATGTTTGGTGTATGATACTACATCTCACTGAAGAGCTAGTAATTAACAGTCAACATTATTTTCAAGGAAATATAGTACTGACATCATTCCTCTAAAATTCCAAAACTTAGTAACAACTTTCAGATTTGCATAAAAACTTTTAGTACTAACTTTTCAATAAGATATAACCGAATTATTGCTATTATAATTTAATAAAAACGCAGATGGCCCACCTTATAGAGGTGAGTCCAAAGCCAAGATGAATTTGTGAAAACTCCAGTTGCAGCAGATCCCAATGCAACATCCATGGCACCTAAAGAAACACACCTTTGATTTTATATGACAAAGACAAAGGTGGACCTGAGCTATTCCCCACATCCTGACTCCTCATAGAACTTTCCTTTTTTAATTCCCATTATCAGTAATGGGAAATCAGAAATGGCAAAACCTGAAGACTTTAGAACACTCACATATTTTAAAGTCTGAACATTTTTAAAACATTTATATATTCTAAGACACAAGAAATCATAAAAATTATAATTTCCCACAAAACTAAATTTTCTGATTTCAGCTTAATGTTTCTTAGAAATATTTCTAAGATAATGCATTAAACAATAACAGTATCCTCTAAAATAAATCTAGATATTATTTTCATGTAGAAAATACAAGTGAGTATTTTCCAGTTTATAGATCTCTATAATTTTTGAGCTCATACCTTCTCTTTTGTGAATTTCACTTACATAAAACTTTTGCACATCGTGTATGAACTTATTTTATTAAATATTTACTTTATTAAAACAATCCTTATCAAAATACTAGACCATGGGATTACATACATATTTACCTATTTGATGCCCCAGAACTGCTTCTCTAATACCAACACTCAATCCTCAGTGAGATGAAAAAAATTTAAAAGTAGTTTAACAAAATATGGCAAAGAAATTTTGATGGGGCCCCTCCTTCTTCCTGCCTGGTGCTCAAGGATCCCAGACAGGAATACTTTTACACAAGCCAACAACCTTAAAATCTGTTTCCCTTCTGTCTATTGAAATTTTCCACAGCACTTGAACGGGTAAAACTGATGGAACATAATTTAAAGAACTAGCAGAGAATCCTTATAAGCATAATTATTTTGCTTAGCATATTCATTAAGCAACACAGTGGAGTCCTGTCTGAATTACTCTTCCGTGTTTGCTTTTATTTCAGCTACAGTCACCTCACCCATGACAGCTTGTCAGTGAGTTCATGAACTGCATACACAATTGCTGGTTTTCAATTTAAATTTACAACCTCATTATTATGCAACTGTAGAGATTAAACAATTAAAACATTTCATAATGCCTAAAAGTATGCAAACCGCACAAAAAATAGGAGGTGCTTCAGACAAACGAATTCTGGGGAAGATGATGATGACTCTCCTGTCGACACGGAGGCGTGAGCTAGCTCACATACTGGCACTGGCTAGGTCAGAGCTCAGGCATTCAGCAAGCTGTTCAGGAACCTGTCTGGACTCCAGTTTGATCTGTGCCACATGGACTGGGCAGGATTCTTCCATGAACATGCCACTACCTCTGCATCACAAAGCCCTGGGAGCTGGGAGGGTTTAGCTCAGAGATGGAAGAAGTACAAGGAAACACTGTGCAGGAACATTGAAGTCAGTGTAGGTTTTCCTGCTCTTGGTTCCAGCTGGGCTGGGCCAGCCCAACTTCATTTCCACTGCTGAGCACATAGCCTGCATGTCCCCTCCCCACTCCAGAGACACACAAGCTGTGCTTGCTGTTGTCCTGCAACATACAAAATCAACTCAATTGCCTCTGAATTTAGGTTGCGTTTATATACACAGTGCAACTAATCCACTGCCCAAATAATGAGTAACACAAAACTGACTTGCAAAATGAGCAGGGAAGGGACACTGCTTACCTGTTAATGTTGCAGCATTCACAATAGCCCTTGCATTAAAATTATGGGCGTAACAGAGAGCATCAGCTAACAGCAGTCTTCCTTCTGCATCTGTGTTATCTACCTTCAAGGGCAAAATTAGTAAAAAACCAGAAAGTACTGTAAAAATCTCTTTCACTGATGTATTTCTCAGATAGTATCTTAAATAGCTGTTGGATAGAGGCCCTAGGAACTTCAGATAATGAAAATTTACTCAAACTACACCGAAAAAAGAAAGAAAAAATATACTATTAATATACAGTTATGTTTATAAAGTAAAAGCATATTTATAGCTGAGGTTAAGTCATCTTTCAGCACTGCAACCTCCTCCGCATGCTGGGTCTCTGTACTGCTGGCTTCTCAGAAGAGCCTGGAGAGGTGTCTCAGTGGAGCTCACAGGCTGCATCATGTGCTCTGAGCTACCAGCACTTTCTAGCAAATTTCTTCTTGGGGGGGAAATACATGCCTGGTCTTTGTCTCTCAAAGCAGAGGGTGACTGAACTCAGTCTTCAGACATCAATGTCAAAGAAATGGAAGGTTCAGCAAGTCAAAAGTGGCAGAATTACAGAAATTCAAACAGAAGGGAATATTAAGCCATCTAATTCTGCATTAAATCAGTCATCTACAGCACAGTGACTTTCAGAAAAATTTAATCTATTAGATGAGTATGGAACCATTTATAATAAACATGAAATATGTATCTTGGGTACTGATTTGGCAAGCTCCTTGAACCAACAACCTCTATGACTCAGAGTTCTGATTGTACTGAACATTTTGGCAGTGTAAAGATGTTGGTTCCATCAGCAGGAAACTGATGTCTTACTCTCATGTCTTACTCCAGATAGCAAGGAATTGTCCTGAAGGGTCTGCTGGAAGCAATTAATGTTATTCATTTGGACTGAGAGCCTATATTTATGAGCATTTTAACAACCTCTTGTGCCAAACAAGCTTTTCTTGTATGCTCAGTGAATGACCTTATGTTGCAGCTTTTCATAGGAATTTATAAAATGTGTCTCATCTCTTCAATCTATATTTGAAAAAATCCTGCGATAGCAATTTCTAGTTAATAACATGCTTCCCTTACATTTTTAAAAAGAGTACATTTGCACTGCTTATCTTTAAGGCTCTTTTTCAAACTGCAGTCAACCTGGTTGATTACACTAATTCCTTAAAAGTACTCATAGTCCAAGTTTCACATGCATACCTGTATTGTTTTTCCATTCTTGGCTCTAACTACATCTCCGGGCTTGTTTGCCTTACCACTGGGCATATTTTCACAGAGGGGTGCCAAACCTCAGAGACAAAAAGAAAAGTGAATTACTAATTTTCTCCTCAGAAAAGTTGTAGAAAAAAACCCCTTAGATAAACCCGAAACACCTCCTTAAGAAAACAGCAGAAGTGTCACTTTGAAATTAAGCTCGAAATCCAAGTTTTCCTGGTTAATGAAACACACATGGTCCAGTTTTCAACCAGGAAACTCCTCTGCATGATGCACCACCATGCTCTCTCACCTACACTATTTTGCCACTAGGATCTTCTCCTACTTTTTTCCCAGACAAGTTGCTATCAGAGGAGCAACAAATATTATTTTATGTCTCCCATATATAATTATTCACATGTAAAGGAACTTCCCTCTCTCTGAAATTAAAAACTCCTCAGATAAACACTCTGAGCCATTTGAACTCTGCTCATTCTATAATGTCCAGAATGGTCCAAGGACTTGTCAGATAAGTCCAGCCACACCAAGAGCAACTAGAAATGAACAAAAAATAGGCTCAGAGTCAAAACTGCAGCTACGTCTGGGATCATGGAATGAAAGGCACTGCACCACTCCTAGGGAAAACCTGCACCTGGCACAAGGTCCACAAGTGGAACACCACTTTTCAGTGGCATGATGTACAGGCTCCAGGGGCACCCTCCCCATCGCACACCTTTGTGAGGAACGCCGTGAGGATGCGTGTGGGCATCGCTGCCCTCTTCTGGTTGAAACATTGAAGTGACTAAAGTACCAGCTAACTCCAAAGTCCAGCTTCTCAAAATAAAACTTATCCTAGAATACGTTACATGTCACAGCCAACTGCATCTGAATCAGCACACTTAATTTTATGTCTGCATAAAAAAAATAAGGCTTTTCCTGGGAAAAAAAAACCACTGCGCATACACAAGGTATCAGCAGACTGGTTTCATTTGTTTTAGTTTGCTGCTGAGATACTCACCTAAGGAAACTAAAGCTGACCCCTCTTCATGTCAGTTTGTGACAAGTTTGTGACTCATGGAGGTAGCTCAGCTAATTCCTTTTCATACGAACTATACAGACATGCACATTCCTTCTTGTAATGAAGGATCAGGACTCAATAAAAATCTTCAATGACAAATATTTCTCACCTAAGATCTAAATATCATACCTTAAAAATCTTAATTTGGTGTTCCAATATTTTATTCAAGTAAAGAATAGTAACTTTTTTATATGAAAGTAAAAGTGGAAGAGAGATTAAGCAAGGGAATGAGAGAAGTAGGTGTGCAACAGCCCATGATGTTTTGACATGGCTTTTACCATTGCTAATACTAGAAATTTTCTCTCACACAAGACTTTGTAGAACTAAGATTTTTGGATTCTCCACACAAACACACTTACCAATTATGTTGAGAGGAAGATTTAGAGCTGCTGCTGTGACAATGGCTGAACAGACAGTTGCTGCCCCTCCCATATCTGCTCTCATCGCATCCATACCTGATGATGGTTTCAGTGAAATGCCACCACTGGAAAAAACAGCTCAAGTTCGATGTCACATACACTGATGATGTTCTGTCCATCAGTATGTGTTAACACCAAATATCAGTAAATGCTAGACCTGGTGCTCCAAATACTTCTGCAACTCTAGTACATGTACTGAAAGCAAGGTATCTGGCTTTTCATTTCAGATAAAATATTACTTCCTCATAATTAGGAGACCATAAAAATCCAGGTAAACTACAGTGGACTAACTAATTGGTCTTCATAATAGCAGTGCACAAAATAAGAAAAAAATAGTACACTTGGTAAAATCAAAATATGGATGGGGAACTGACCAATAAATTCTTCAGTAGTATGTGACATGGAAAGCAGTTATAAGGAACAGCTGCAAGAATGAACTATTTTCTGTTTTCTTAAGCATTATCTAGATGTCCAGTGACATACTGCAATTATAAACATGCAGATTCTTCATCCACAGGTTCAATCAGGACAAGAAAAAAAATAGCACCTGCTTTATTTTCTTTCTCTGAATTTCCTTTTTCCACTTACAATAAGATGCCATATTGATTCCTACTTTGGACAACTGATGTTGTTTCATCCCCAGGAAAAACAGCACAAGCTACTATATAATGCAAGTTCAGTGGGATGGCATTGAAATATGTACTGAGAAAAGAGAAAGCATCTCCCTGTTGAACACAAATAGCAGGAAATCATTTTCTCCCTATAGTAATTGAAATATTAGCATACATACCTGTCAAATGTAACTCCTTTTCCCACAAATACCAATGGGGAGTCATTTGTATTAGCACCACCTGAATAGTGAATCTCCAAAAAGATGGGAGGTTCAGCTGAACCCTTAGCTACACTTAGGAACGCTCCCATCTCTTGTGTTGTTATCCAAGACTCTGGTCTGGAATAGAAACATATATTAGTTTTGAGCAGGATACTTTGACCAAGGTGGTTGTTTTTAAAAGATCGTGATTCTTGAAGGTTTGTATAAAAACCATTTCATTTTAGTAAGTTATCTTGGAAACTAATTTAAATCCAACCATTACTACCTCTTTTTGTGAGGCAGAAAAGCACTTCCTAAAAGGTGCTCTTTGATTTTTGTTTTGTCTTGTTTAAAAAAACCCCAAAAAGCAACAGCTTGTCCTACATTTTCTGCATCAGGAACACTGATCTTTCACTTGCCTGAGAGGCTATAGATGCTAAAGGTATGTGAAATAACAATATTGCAGCAGGTTACATTTAGCTTTCTGCTAGCAAGATTTCCCTCAGTCTTTTGCTTGTCAACAAAATCGCCTCCAACATTTGCACAACCAGTTAGCCTGTTTCCACTGAAGAGCAGAAAGCAGAAATTCAGAGGCAAGAAGCACCAGCTGCGCAAATCCACTTGAAAAGGCTTTTATGGCTCCATCTCACATTTTTAAAACTATTTAAAAATCCCAACAGTAACAGCAATAAATAGATGTTTTATTACCACATCCACACACAAAAAAGCAAAGGTGTGTAAAAAACCCACTTGGGAAGAAAACCAAAGGTAATTAATATTAGCTCTCTATTCACTGAGGCTTCTTTTCACAGCACGTGTTAATTAAGCAGTAACTGACTGCATGATTAATTGACAGGTAATGATTTTACTGCATCACAGTATCTTGCTTCCTCTGCAAACTAACAGCTCATCTTCTAATTCTTGAGAACAGCCTTCATTCTGGGCACCCCTCATACCTTTTCCCCAAACACTTTCCCTGCTTTTGTCATCTGAAGTAGCAAAGGGAAAATGCGATTTGAATAACCTGGAAGGTATTTTATCTTACTGTTATGGTCCTTTACCCTACAGAGGAATCATTTCTATGGAATTTACCTTATGTGGACCTTTACATTGCTGAAACTTCTGAGCTTCTGTTCAATATGTTCGGCAAATTTGAGGGGAGTTATATAATTAGCTGGAGCCTCCATAAGGTACCGAGCGAGGTTCTGCCCCTCAGCGTAGATAACACCTTTTTGCCAGGCTTCACTTTCAGCGCTGAACAACAAGACACAATGATCAGGATTATAGACATTTTATAAAGTAAGATGTTGTCAGCATTCACATACTCTCTTTCTTAAAATGCAGTATCATTAATTTGGAGCAGTTAAGATTATTAGTTATCTTACTACAAGGAATCTAGTCTAGTAACTCATCTCTGGTTCTAGTCAGTGCCAAATACTTCAGAGAAAGCTAGGAAAATCTGAGAGCAGACAGATGTAAAATTATCTATCCAATTCATTAGGTCTTGTCCTAATCCTCACTAATCAAAGATTGGCTTAAATCCTTAAACACAAGGTTTAATACCTCTTCCAAAGTTTGTAATCACATTAATTTTAACAGCCTTGAAAGGTTTTATTTACCATATAAAGTCTCCAATTCTTTTTTTGCCTTTACTGAAACATGATTATGTGATAAGAGTGGAATTTGGATCCCATTTCACAGTGGACTCAAGGCACTTCACCAAAAAATGACAGAACAAACAGAGCCTTGTAGGAAATGGGGAGGTCTCTCTGGTTACTTTGCCAGACAACCAGTACAAAACCTTTCATTTGACTGAGACAACTTACTTGCTTTATAAGTTATCACAAAGTAGGGTATTGAACTGGATTTTGCCTCTAAAAAGAGCAGGGCAATGATAGAGGAATCCAGGAGGCATCCAGGAGGAATCCAGAAATATTGCCTGAATATGGACGCATATAATTAAGAAGCCAAATGTCAGCTGACACTGAAACTGGCAAGTCAAGCACTAGAACAGATGGCCTAGTGAGGCTGTGGAATTTTTAATTCAGGAGACACTAAAATATGGACTAAACAAAGGCCTGATCAACCTGACCAAACTTTAATGTTGTAATGTCCAGGTTATATCCAAGTTGGAGCTGGACTGAATGACCTCCAGAAGTCTTTTCCAACCTAAATTACTATATAAAAAAATTACTTCCAGTGTTGTAAGTGGTCATAGGACCACCTGTGTTTTCAGGAAATGTTTATTTAATAGGAATTTGATCAGCTTCCAAACTATCTGCTGTGCTACAAAATGGGAAGAGTGTTTATTTTACATATAGCTTATCAAGACATGCTTAATCAAGAGGTTTTTACTTTATTTAATTAACTTCTTTGATAAAAGGACCTGTTCCTGTTTAAAGTACATACAGGAAATACCTCTCCTATGCATGACAGAATATTCTATACAAAACATGCAAAGTGCATTCTATACAAAGTGCACTCTGATAATTGTTCTAAAACCAAAAGCTCTGGTTCTACTTTCTGCACTCCAGTAAGTGATGTCTATTTAGAGACCAGAAGAACCCGGCTTCTCTTCTTGCATTATACTCTGTGAATGAAAATACAACAAAGGAACTATGTAAAATATGCCCATACTGCATTGGTCTGTGCCAGTTAGCATTTCCTGATTCTCCACAGGATTTATCCATTTATGAAGTTTGAAATACCTCTTCTCCACAATTTTGGCACACAATAACAGCAGAAGTCATTCTATATCAAAACTACTCTTCAGGTATTTTTTACTTTTATTCTGGCCCTTCGTTTCTATAAAGCAGCATTTATTTATCCTTAACATCTGAACATGGCACCAAAACACATAGAAAAACACTAGAAATACACTTGAGATGTAAAATACTTCAGGAAATTCAAATGTGTAGGAGTTAGGAAGACTACTGTGGCTAGCCCTATTCTTTCAGTTTTGTTTTTCTCACACACAAGCATGCCATGCATAGAGTTTTATAAATAAGCAAACAGATGAATAAATAGGTAAGCTTTCCTTTGCCATCACCTTCCATGAAGCTGAGGAGTAACTACAGACTTCTTTTTTTGCTTCAGCTCATTATATTCATGCAATCCGAGGACAGCACCTTCTGCAGCTGCTTGCGCATCTCCGCAGGGATCTACTTCCACACAAGGGATCTCCAGGTCCTGGATCTGCCTGCAGCCAACTAAAAAATACAGCACAGAACTGAAGGCAAACTACTGCACAGAACAGGAAAACAGGTGTCCCAGGTGATCAGTGGGCCATTTCAAGGAAAAAATAATTTTAACACAAGGTATCTAAGTTTATAAGTAAGTCAGTTAAAGAGATCATGCAGTAGAATAATTAAAAATGCTAATGACCATATACTGACAAATTTTTACTGAAAATAGCACTTGATAAATTATTATAATTAAAGTGTTTCACAAGAATAAAAAAGAAAAGATCACATTTGTTCTGACTGCCTTAAGCTCATTCTATAGCAAAGCAAGGCTCTATTATTGTGGAGTCCTATGAATTATGACTATCTACACGTATCAGAAATTTGTCCTAATTTAGATTTTTGCCAAGAATATGACTGTTCTTTTCTTCCAGATCAGTTTATACACCTTTTTATAAACAATGTATTCCATAAATTCCATTTTGATCCAAAGTAATTTAACATTGTTTTACATCAGCTACAGTGTTATCGTTAATTAACGATGTTAATGGCACCTACAGGCTAGCACTTTGGACATACAGCTGTCACCCAATCACAGTCTATAAAGTCTTCAGTGAGAACTCTTTTAATTCTTCTTTTACATACTTAGATGCAGCAGTCACCTTTGATTAAGACAAGCCCTCCTCTCTCTACATCAGATAACATATTGAATCATAGTGCTGATGTTGTGAAGGATGTTAGTTTATAACACAAATATCTCAGTTATGAAATAAGTGGCAGAAATAAATATATGTGCATACTTAAGTACAGAATGACCATAAAGTGAATTGCTGATGCTCTTAGGGTTTGAAATACTAATTAGAGAAGTGCCTTTTCAATATCACACTGTTTAGGAAAGTTATTTGATATAAATAACTGCAGTTTCCTGTCTTCAGATTTGATTTACAGTCCTGGTAACTCCCTGCTAACTAAGGAAAAATTTACATGAATATCAGTGACAAGTAAACGTATTTACCAAACCATGCAATAAGTCATGCATTTCAAAATAAAGGCATATTTAGACTTGGTCTTCAAAAATGGAATGTGCTGCAGTACTGCAATTGCTTTACAGACAAAATGTCTAAAAATTTTAAAAATAGTTCACCTGCAACAGCTGTACGAATATTTTCTTTGCCTTCATTCCAGTTTTCTTGTTCATTTACTCCAGCATTCTTCTTACCCAAGCCAACTACCACCACACTTGGAAAGTCCTAGATGAAGCCAACACACAAATGGATTCCTTATTGTAACAGCCACAGCAGAGTTGTTATAAAAGACTATACTTTCCAAATCAAACAAAACACACCATTAAAATACATGCACATCATTAAAATAAATACTTCTTCTCTATCAGACACTTTTCATTAAGAGTGCCTGTATGGTGCTGCTGGCCTGTGCTCCCAATCATCTGCCACAGGCATGCAGTCAGTTATTCTGTTGTCCAGTTAATAATCATGTTCATTGCACAGAGCAGACAGGGCTTTATGCTCAACACATGGTAAATTTGATACTCCTAAGGGCAAGCCCAAGAGTCCTTGGAAAGCAGATTCAGCTTTCAAGCTCTAAGAAAGGACAGAACTGATCTGGAGAATTGTAACCTTTTTTGGCACAGTAGTACGTCCAAGGAAATAAAGTAACTTCAAAAGCTCAGAGTGTTAGCTCATCTCAGGAGCTCTGCTGGCATGACTTGCCAGGTAGCAAATCAAAGCTGCACCGTGGTATACCTCTCCAGAACTCAGGAAAACAATGTAGCATAGCAGACTAAATGCTTGCCTTATAAACCGCATGCAAGTGGAAGGAAAAAAGAATTAATGAAGATTAAAGGAGCCTTTTAAGAGCGAAGTCAAATGTGTATAAAACTCAAAGCTATATATGTGAACATATATATATGTATGTATGTTCCTATCGCTCTTAAATAAATTAAGTTTATCTTAGGATTTCCCCTTCCATCTCTGTCAACTTTTAACAATCAGCTTTCTAACTGCTACACTGTTAGATGTTATAGCTACACTGTTAGATGTTATACATCGACAAAATGCTGAAAACTTGTTTTATCTAACCAGCAAAATCAGTGATACCAGTTAACATTCTCCTGTCTTATTTGCAGAGATTTGCTACTCACTTCAGAGCCCATCCTGTATGCAGAACTGGGACAATGGGACCTTCAGTGCACCCAACTTCCATGAAATTTCTGAGAGCCTTTTTACCAAGTCCGGTGTCACCTGCATGGGGTGTCCACACAGGAATTTATACATGGTAGGCAATACTCACTACAAATGGCTTTATTTCAGATCACTTAAATAGCCCTAATGTAAGATTCAGTTATGTAGACAGGGACACCTAGTGTCACATCACATGCCTGCCTAGGCCTTAGCTACTACTCCAAAAAGGCACAAATCATACCATATTGGTCAGCTTCACGTATGTGCTTTAGATGTATCCCAGCTTCTCAAACAGGATCAAAAGCCTGAGTTTGAGCAGATGAATCCTCATCTCATACCCTGTGATCTATCATGTCTGTGCAGACAAAAGTCCTGCTTGAAGAACAGTCCCATTCAGTTGCTTGAAACAGAGGTTTCAAGCAACTGACTTAAAACCTCTGACAAAAGCCTATGATGGGACTACCTTGTGTGAACCTTCAAGTCTGGAAGGTATTTGCACCTATCAGTAAATCCTCACACACTCACCCCTCCTGGACACAGGAGGCATGGAAGTCAGATTCAAAATTGCCATGCTTTAGCTCATTGAAGAAGCAGCTATTCAGAGTGCAGCACTTTTGGAGCAGACTTCTTTACATCCTCTCCATTGCAGCACACTGGAGGGAGTACAGGAGTGTGCAAAAGGCTGTGCAAACATGGGCAGTGAAGAAGAAGAGTTGAGAGGGTCAAGAGCAGGGAAGAAGAGCAGGACATTTATACAAGCACACCAGTGAACTCAGATTAAAATTAGATGTAAAGGCAAACTTCATACATCAATCAATTAGCACACATAACCACAAAGTTCATACCTGATGCAAACCATGAAATACGCGTGTTTTGCCTTTCTTCAAATGTGGCCCACATCTAGGAAACAAAAACATTCTTTCAGTACAGATGTCCTTACCAGTGATAAATCTTACAGTACTGCATTCACCCCACAACCACACAGTGTGACACACAAATGTACTGGGATGCTTGGCTCTGTGCTGATTCACAGCAGAGGATGGGTCCCATGAACATTTTGCATGTTTGCTCACTGCTTGGTTTTATCACAGGAGGTCCCCTCCAAACTGTAGAAGCAAATACCAGCCTGACAGTGATATGGACACAGACATTAATAATGAAAAAAAAAAAAATCACTCCTACTGGTATTTGTAGATACTTTAATACATTTCAGAAGCTTATCACACACTTACAGGGACAGAAGTGCTCTCAGCTTTCCAGACACAAGCCTATCAAAAGCATCTCCCGCACTAGTGAACTGGGCAGCACCATCATCCTTTTCACTAGAGTAGACTCCCAGAACAAGACCCTAGAAGAGGACATGCGTTAATGTAAACAACACGAAATTTAGAGACCCATCAGAGCACACTGTTCAAACTATTGCTACCTCTTTATTTATCTCAGTTTTTGAATTTATCTAACATAATGCACAGAGTAACACTTCAGTAAACCAGGATCAACTACTACGACTATTTTAAAGTGTGAAAAAGAAATCAGATACAACATAACTAAACTCACAACAATTTTGCCGACCACATGAAGACAAAAACTCTGTTTCAATCAGTAATTTTAAGTACAACAGAGCTTCTCCTCGCCAGCGCAGATCTCCAGCCCGGTAGACCCAAGAGAAGCAGAGGGAGCCGCACCACTCCTGATTCAACTCCGGGGGCCACACGGAGAGCTCAGCCGAGAGACCGAGCGGAGGAAGGGACACGCAACCCCCCGTGGGCCGCCCCTCACCTTCCCGGCCGCCGTGTGGCTGTGGCCCCGCGGCGAGGGGCCCTGCGCCGAGCAGCTGCAGGNGGGCGCCGGGAGCCCGCGGGATGGGAGCTGGCGTTTCCTGCTGGTGTACCAGCGTGCGCACGAGGGAACTGGGTTTTTGCCCTCTCCTGGCATGTTCTAGATAGGTGGTCGTACTTCTCTCGGGGGTTTATCACAGACTTAAGCAGCCCTGGTCTGCCTACGGCATTCTTAATTTGCATATTGAAGATGAAAATGTAAATTATTTAGGAAAAATAAAGCTTTATTGCAAAACGCACGTTATTTTCTACGAGAAAGCAGTAACAATTTCAGGCTGAAATTACAAGTAGAAATAAGAATGTGGTAAGTGAAAATAAAATCTCCAATGAGAATGACTGTCCTTATATTTTGTCAGGAAAATTCGCAACAGAATACGAGGTCATTGTTGTTACGTCAGAAGTAGATAAATGCTCAGCAAAAGCACTGCATGGGAAAGAACTGCTTGGAGTTTGCTGACAGTTACTGGATTGTCAGTCTGAAGAGCCCTGAACATGCACTGGACTTTAATTTCAGGTGATGCAGGCATTTTTTATTTCTTTCCCTGCCCCGGAAGTGTGAAGCATAGATTTTAAGTAATTCATTTTTATATGTGAGAATAAGACACCTTATGACACTTTGTATAACAATGTTTGCTTTTCCATACATCTTTAAGTGGAGTTACACTGTTAGACCAGCAGAACCTGATGTAGAAGGATTTGGGCCTGTTCTCTGGGAGTCCATTGCATTTCCCACCTAACAGCTTTTTCCATGAAGTACATGGTACAGAGACAAATAACATGTCTTATTAAGGACAGCAGCAACAATGCTCTCAGTCAGAAACAATGACTGAGGCAAATTGCATCCAATTTGATTTATCTTGTAAAAATACATTTTTTAAACATTAAACCATAATATTATTTAAAGAATCAAAGTGGTAATTAATTTTTAGCTTCATTTATTTTGGCAAGGCTGTTGGATACAATGAACAGTTCCTTAGTTCTTTGAACTCCATAGCTTCTCTATTTACATGGTACTTCTATATATTATTCTGCACATACAAATTAAGTGGGTATTTTTGGGATATATGAAGTTGTCTTTAATTTTATGGAAAGATAGGATTAGACACATAATGGCTTCAAAGTTCTGGGCAGATATTGCTCATAAATGTTCTCATCTGAGATTTCAAATCTTCCAAGGTAAGAAGTGCCCCCAGAGAAGTATTCTTTCCACATGTTGAGCATACATGTGATCAGATACACTATGTGAAGCATAATAAAAATGTGTAAATAAAGTAGACCATATATATATCAAGTTGCACATTTTTGAAATTAGTTTATGAGGTACAAGGGAAGCTGAAAAGGTCTAAGTGATAAACTTACCTATTGTTAGCCCCAGGGTGTGCTTTGTAATTGTACATTTCTAATATGTATGACTGCATTTAACCTTTTTTTCTCCAGACGAAATTTCCCAGGGCAAATATTCCATGCACTAACCTATGAGTGTATCTTAGCAGTGCTTAAGATCATACAGCCTGGGCAGCTGAAAGGTTAATTTAGCCTTACATCTGTTTCATTAAGTTTAGCCCATGCATGGTGATACTTCTGTTCACTCTGAACTGAAAATAATATTTTCTTACAGGTCACAACACAGTCATTGGGTGATAATGTTATCTGGTCATTCAACATGCAGGTACAGTATCCCACAACGATGCTTCATACATCTGCTGTAAGAGAAATCTTCTTTTGGACCTTTACTGCAGAGTATGCTCCAGTGTTGAATTGATTCAAACCAAGAAATTACAACACTGATCAGCCCAGCCATCCCCCTTTAACTTCATCTATACAGTGCATTCTACAGGTTCTTTCAGAGCTACTGTGACCTATCTAGGAATCCACTCCAACAAATCTTTAATCTTATCCTTACCTAAATACTCCCATGATTCTTATTCAACAATAGTTTTGGAAGGGGTGGAAATTTGGGGGCCATCAAGCAGCTCATTATCGATATAAAAATGTATTGCAATATATGCATATTAATACTACTGAAAAGCATTTTCAAAGCAATCTCTCAATATGGAGGATTTAAGAATCTGCTTCCTTCTCACCTCTTGAAGAGAGTCATACTTGGTAAAAGTTAAGTTACATGTCACAATATAATTCTTTCCATACAGCTAAACTATACATGTTTACATATACATAACTACAGCTAAATTATACATGTTCATAGAACAATTAAAAATTACAAGTATTACATATTCTATTTGTGTAATTATGTTGCACTTCAAGCTTTTCTATTTTAAAGCCACTCAGAATTTTCTGGGAGGGGAAGGTGTTGGTACCACAGAAGCCGCTGTGGACAGTTTCCTGGGCAGTACTGTGTAGTTACCCTCTAAGACATGTTTGTAGACTGGGTTTGTTTGCTGCCTGTCCATGTACTGGGTATGGCACCATCTTTCTGGAATTGTGGCCCAGGGTACAATCTGAGTGAAAACACCAGTAAAATCGGAAGAGCAGTGAAGTAAGAGGGTGGTATAAAATAGGAATCACTTTTTCTGCTTTATTGATCTCCTTTATGCTAAAATTTTAATTTTTTTATTTCACTGAGAAATTAGTTCTCTAGACTCATCATCATTTTCCATCTATCTCTTAAATTTTTAAAAATAATTGTAGTGCTCCTGAAAAAAAAGTGGCTTATTGTGTCTTGAAGAAGGTTATTAGGGCTTATTGCAGAGGCACCCTCACAAATTTCTGCTTCACTCATAATCCTGCTAACCTTGTAGAGGCAAACCCAGAGATGGTAGAGACCACTGTATCCATTCTTAGTGGTATATTCCATATCCTTTTCTCAAAAATATTTACTCCTCGTGACCCATGAACTGGTTGAAACCATGTCAAAATGATGGTGCTTCCTAAGAACGTGACTTTTCCATCCATTTAGACAGTTCTATTCATTTCAATACTGTTTCATCATACATCACTTTTACTTGATTTCAGATAGACTTAACACAGTTATGAAGACAATGTGTCAGATTATTATTTTCCAGGTTATCTAAAAACATTATTGTCTTTAATCTGTTTACTTTACTTCCAAAAGCTGCAATGAAACATTTATCTAGCAGCTAACATTTTTTTCTTCATAGACTAATAGCATCCCATATACTTTACATTTCTCACTTCTTTGCCTGATGATACTGGATAATTTCTGTTTTAAAAACATTTCACACACACTTAGCCTTTGCTGCCCCTTAACTTTAGCTTCACATATGATGTTGTTTTCTTTTTCAATGCTGCATAACATCATAAAACATATCTTATATGTCCCTCTCAACATGCTCTAGATAATTCTGTGAAAGTGAATGCCAAATATATATTCTTTCTGTTTTGAAATAACCTTATCATTTCAAAGACTTGTCATAAACATGTTTTCTTTCTAAATAAAGAAGACACTTGGTTTGATGAGAAAATATTTTACCTTAGTTTTCTAAAACATCCCAAAGTGCTAATTTTCTAAAAAATGAGAAACAGCATATATTCACTGCAGATACCACTCCATTTTGAGAATAATTATATTTATAGCATTTGGGGTTTTTTATTTTTTCATTGACATGTTAGTTGCTGGTATTGTAGACTGACATCTTTACTCATGTTTATATGTAAATCATCTATCCAAAAGAAAGGCTGAAGAGCCAAGAAGCTGTTCCTATCACAACAGTTCACTTGACCAAAATAGTTTTGTGTAGATTTGTTAGTACATGATATCTTCTGCTGCAACATTCACTTCTTCTGTTTTAGTCTTAATTTTAGGGAAATGAATCCCACTAATGGCTATTAGCAGCAAATTCACTGCATGTGCTGTGGCACTTGCCACACAAATCCAAAAACAGTCTTCAAAGTGTTCTTCTAAGATAACGAACCGAAAGACATTTTCCCGAAAATTGGCAATTCTTTCTGTGAGGTGATGAAGTTTCACAGCAGCCATGAAGCTGGTGGCTGCAAGTACTACAAATCCACCTGCAACAAAATGAAGTAAGTATTCACCATCACCAGATCAAAACAAGACAGACATTTTGATTGTTCTTCAGAAGACTTACTGAATACATCATTGAGCAGTCTACAGAGTAGGGATAGACAAAGGCATGGCTACAATACCTTCAAAATGCCTAGGCTTTATTGTATGGGCAAACATACATTTATCAGTGACATAAAGGCTAAAGGCTGGCATTCATAGCTCCTGTTAAATGTTGACCAGACACAATAAGCTGAGATGCCACCTGGAAGTTCTGTTTTGATAAGTGTGAATTCACTGCGAACTTCATTGTATTCACAAATATTTAAGTCAAAGAGGTATTTGCTAAGGCAAAAGAAGGAATTTGTATCATTTTCTATGACTGTGACTAGAGAAAAACACTAGTAAATGAATTTACCTGCAATGAAGTTCCAAAGGCATGCTCCTGCTGGACCGTTAATAGCCCGGTAAGGAACTTTTATTGCGTTAAGAATGCAGAATCCAAAACTGACCAGAGAAAAGAAAATGGCCACACAGAGGAACATTATGATCATCACATGCAGGCCTGTGTTCAACTTTTTCACCATGTGTGGGAAAACTGTGAAGGAAAAATAAATGGTGTATTCAGTGTATAGTTTTTCTTGATGATGGTAAACATGACACTGTGCTGCTGCTTCAAAATCAGTTTATATTTAAGCAAGACTATTTTTTACAGAGATGTGGAATTCAGCTAGTTACACGCGTCTCAGTTCATGATGCTTTATTTTCAAGTGCATCAGACAAACCAGGGATATTCTGCTACAGGAATAATCCTCTACACAGGATCTGTGATTAAAGGATTCAGGCTTAAGTCCTGTTTATTTATCTAGTGGTGTTAATGTCTTTATCCCTGCTGCTATATTGTCTGCTGTGTACTTTCCTGTGTCTTTTTCACCTCTGTTCTCCGTACCAAACTCCTGGTTTTGAGCTTCTCATTCCTGTCTCATGCTTTTAATCTCATCCATTTGAAGTCTGATAGTCTCAGTTTCCTTGTTCAGCCCCTTGTTGCCTAAAATAGTATCACTTTTTTCTATGTTTATTTTCTCATATAATTCTGCTTTATTTCTATACCTTTCTTTACTGCTGGCTCCAGTGAGATCTGCCCTGATTTCATACATCCTAATCCCACAGGTTTGCCCTTTAAGATTCCCTTCTTGGTTTCTCATGTCATGTTTATGGCCCCTTTATGCTTTTCTGGGCATCTGGCAGTATTTTAGCTACAGACGTAGGAAGCTTGTAAAGTATTGCAGTCAGGTGAGCTTTAGGTGAAGTGCGCCCATGTTTTGCTACAGGCACAAGCTCTCCCTCAGCAGCCTGTTGCTCACTTGTCTCTAGAGAACAGTAATTTTCTTGGTTCTGTCTTCAGAGTAACAGGTACTTTGTTGGAGGGCCAGATTGCCCAGCAGCAGGACATGTACACCTGGGTGTTTAGTCTATCATGCAGCCCTTCAGTAAGACAATTAGAAGAAATGTGAGTAGGGAATTATAGGTGACATGTTGACTGACAGGAAAGAAAGAGGCTGATTGAGAGGAACCCAAGGGGATCAAGAAGAGACCTTCTGCATAGCACTGCACATTCATAAATATTTTAAAGAACTTACTGCCCGATTACTAAAACATTACTACAAAGAAGGTACACTATATTAAATAAATTCCTTCCTGTGCTTGCATAACTGACAAAAAAAACCCCAAAGTCCAAACAAGCCACCTAAAAAGTAGGCAGCAATAGTTGGTACATGTCACCGTGAACATCAGGCATACAATTTGGTCATGACATGACAGAATTATAGTAGAGTTTGAAGTAAAAAAATCATATTTTAGAAATCCCATACAAAAATGTTGTGATTTAACAGATCTACCCTTTCAGTACCTCATTCTGGGGTTGTAGTTTGGCCTGGTGTACAAAGGAGCTACAGAAGACTGACAAGACTGATGCCTTAAATGGCTACCTGGAAACAGAGACTAGACAGGAATAAAGGGATAAAGGAGGCATTTATCTGAAAGGCCTTCAGATGTACACTTTGGGCTCCAGAGGGTCCTGCCTCAGTGGATCCCAAAATGGGCAACAGGTCACGAGTGCCTCACACTTTTATATCAGCATAAATTCACCAACCAGAACCCAGCCAATGATGGAATTTCCCCAAGCTTGCCCACCTCTCCCCAAGATGATGGTTTACAGTTCTTGTTCTGGAGAGCAAACTCTCTTGAAGAGCAAACTAGAGAGGCTTTATGTCTCTCTTAGCATACAGAACAGCACTTAACAAGCTACAGGAAACTTCAGAGTTACACTAGCAGTACAGGATTTGAAAAATACAAAAGTTAAAACCTAAGGCTTCAAGATGAAATGAGAGGAGTAAATGAGAATCAAAAGTATGTAGGTAGGAAATGGGAATCCAAAAACCAGGTTGCTTTCTGACTGGAAAATAAGTGGCAGTATAACAGCAAAGTACATGGAATTAAGCCTCCTTACAAACTATCAGAGATTTTAGGGCAGTTGTAAGGATTAGTGGGTCTCTTTTCTGAGTCTTGCACTCAAGTCCCAAAGACCAGCCACGTGAGTCTGGCATAGTATGCAGAAATAAGAATCCATGGGGAGGATATTGCCATGGAGACTCCTGACATGATCCAGCAGTACTTGCTATGCCCAGGCAAAATGCGTGGCTTCCCCGGCTTGTTCTCAGGGCCTGACTCAGTTGTCAAAACATAAGCATCTTATGCCAGCTTAGGCGCCTTAGGACCATCATAACAACCCCATGGGTCTAAGATGTTGCACTATATATGGGACACTTCCAGATGCAGCAGCTGGAGGCCAGATGATACATCTTGAGGAGTACAAAAGAGCACTGCACACCTATTATGGCAATTGAGTCATGCTGTCACTGTCCCAGCTAAAAGAGAGTGTGCCAGCTGTAAGTCTACTCTAGTGAATGTTAACAGAGTGAAAAGGGACTGTTACTGTACCAAAAACAGTGAATTATTGCAATTTGGAATTCCAAAGTATCAGAGGTACTGCAATACTACACCATATGAGGTGTTAGCTTTGTCTTGATCTATGGTGCCAGTGAAGTCCCATTTATATTATTACATTCCCCAAGAAAAGTCTCACAGTTCTTGCTCCCTGGGAAATTCTGAATGCTTAGAGATTAAGGGAGACATTCAAACCAGAAAAATGTCACGTCGAACCCAGAACCCCCAGTCCTGCTCACCATTGTGCAAACTTAACAGCTTTGTGTATTGTTGTTTGAAACCAGTATTGGTTTCAATATTGTTGTTTGAAACCAGTATTGGAAAATCAAAGTATCAATGAAATATCAATATCAATCAAACTCAATAGAGTTACCAAAATATATAAAAGGGAAAATCTCTGGAACACTTGTTGACCAAAATGCTTATTTGTGCCTACTGAACTTAATGACCCAGTTTTACAGTTCTAACAGAGAATTCTTACTGGCTTCAGTGAGAGCTCTGTTTGTCTAAGGATGCAGGCTCACATCCTCCAAATGCATATCAATGTGTTCCAGAAGTATGGAACATTATGCCTTCCTCTCAGGTTATGAAGGAAAAAATCAGAAAGTTTATTAAATAGTCCAGAAAGTTGTACAGGGTTTTAAAGGGGATTGGCTACCTTTTTCCTCATTCTTTCTAACAGGATGGGGTGAAAGAACTGGGGCTGGATGAGCATGACTGCTATGTCCATGTCATGAAGTTGCAGCTGCAATCAGAGCTTAAGCAATAATTTGATTATTGTAAAAGTGACCAGTCCAAATCCATCCAGTTTAACATCTGGTCATGCTGATCTAAGTTGAGGTTGCTCTGGTTCTTTTCTCCATTCCCTCTCAAGTCCCACAGTCACTGCCACAAACTG
This sequence comes from Erpornis zantholeuca, assembly GCA_013400515.1. Lineage (NCBI taxonomy): Eukaryota > Metazoa > Chordata > Aves > Passeriformes > Timaliidae > Erpornis > Erpornis zantholeuca. The sequence goes on from VZTN01017035.1 coordinate 82,965, forward strand.
CCTTCCAGTTTTAATAGCAGTGCTTGTGCACTTGTGTAGTCAGACACAGCCCTGTGGGAAAACAGTTGTTTATTTTTGTAGGTTAAAGTTTTGGCCAGTTTAACTTCTGAACTCACCGCAACAACTACCAGAGCCATTGCAAAGGATAGCATTGCTGAGGGCTAGGCCGAGGGTGAGACTGAATCAGCTTCAACTCATATTGGTTTAAGCTGCAGTAAATCTGTACAGTGAACTAAAAATCTTCAATGCAAATTACCATTTTCATTACAAAACAGCATGAGTGAAATTTGGAAATTATCCAGCCTACAGTTCAGTGCTTTCAAGACCTCAAGAAAATCTTTTATATTAAAAGGAATGCATTTAGAAGAGTTTCTACATTTGTTAAGAGTTCAGCAATTTTTTGTCTCCAAACTTAATAGAAAAGAAGGTAAGAATTTCTTCAACATTAATACAGTTAGTGGTATGTGCTATGGTAGACATTTGCATTATGACAGCCAGAGAAATACAGAAATGTGGCCAGCTAAATAAATCTCTGCTTCTTAAAGGGAAAAAACCTCAGAAGAATTCAACAGAGAAGACAGAGGCAGAGAGATGGCAGAGCAAACTTGGCATAGGAAAAAGTCAGTCAAGGGGAAAGTATGATTTATAGGGTCATCTCCAAATTACTTTCACCCCCTTCACAAGGCTAAAAGGAAACTCTCCATCTAGCCCTACAGATCTTTTCCCCCATTTTGATTCCAGGACTACAGAATATAACTGTAGCAAAAAGCACTTCTGAAACGATAGAAAATTTATATTCACACTCAAACACCAAACCATAAAAACTGCATATTTATTTAATAATAATTTACATTCTACAAGTTCTGTAAACAAAAAGAATAAAGTGCTAAATTTCAACTGGACATTAGACTAAATATTCAACCAAAATTGTACTTACTTGTGAATTTGGAATGCCGCCCACCCAAGCCACACTGGCGTATTTTGCCGCCCCGAAAGAGTCCATAGTAAATTTCTCCAATGAACTTGACCAGCTCTGGATCTGTGGCATTGACCAAATCAGCTCCTGTTTTGCAAAGGATCTTTCCAGTCATCCACTTTGGGGTCCCCATTGCAACAACAATCAACATAAAAGACACAAAACTTATTAGAGAAGCCAAGGCAAATAACATCTTTTTAAAGCAGCCAGGCATCCTAGTGCTTTCAAGGGATCATCTCCAAGCCCTATCTGCAGTAGTCAGTTGTATTTCCCAATTTTCATCATGCTCCAACATCCACAGCCATATACCAGGCATTTCAAAATGCTCCTCTTTGTATTTTGAAGGTCCAGCAATTAATCTGTATGGTTAAAAATCGAGGCAAAAAAAATACATTTTGCTGCAACAACAGCTTGAAATGGTTGCAAGTAACGGCTTCATTACATTGTAGTGTGGTGATGCTTCTTTCTGCAGCAAGTAATCCTATCTCTATGGCCTGTCTAATATTTCCTCAGGGGGTTAATAGTCCTGCTCAAATTACATCAACTTCTTTACTGTAACCTCAAGCGAAGAAAATTTCGATAAGAATCCAGTTTCTTAGGTTATTAAGGAAAGTGGATAAATAGCTGTGTGCAAGGGTCAAAGCATTAGAACAGCGTCATTTGGCTGGAGGATTCTGCTGTCGCCTCAGCCGTGCTGAGCTTCCCGGCGCTTGCTCCCACCCAGCCTCTAAATGTCACTGCAGGCAGAGTTATCTGAGGGACAGAAATGATGGGTCTGGAATCTTCTGAATTACAGAGGGGCGCACGAAGCCCCTTGCAGCCGGGGTGGCCTGGCCAGCCGTGTCGTAGCCCAGGGCACTCATGCGGCGTAACTCGAGCTACAGGTGCGATCCATGAGGGCTAAAGAAAACCGGCCGTAATTGTCCGCACTACGGTTACCGCTACCCGAGCCCTGGGGGACCTTCAGAACCATTAATTAATTAATTAACAGCACCAGCAACCGCGGGGACTGGTAACACGGCCCCCTGACGTAGCTCCGTCGAAGTATTTCCACTTCTCCTCCCCCGCCGGCCCCCGGCTCCGCACGGCCCGGGCCGTGGCC
>VZTN01017035.1:85110-106157 GCA_013400515.1 Erpornis zantholeuca
GCTCCGGGGCGCGGGCCGCTAACGCGCCGTTCCTCTCGCCGCTGCAGTGGGTGGCCAGCATCGACCTGGCGGAGAACGCGGACGCCAGCGCCAACGTGGTGGTGAGGGTGACCGACTCCTTCCCCGAGCAGGCCGAGCAGGTGGGTCGGCGGTGGGGGCGGGGCGGCCACTGCCAGGTGAGGCGGTGGAGCGCTGCACCAGCCAGCCTCTGCCGGCCTCTGCCGGCTGTGTGCATCCCTTCGGCCGAGCGGTGCACCAGCCAGCCTCTGCCGGCTGTGTGCATCCCTTCGGCCGAGCGGTGCACCAGCCAGCCTCTGCCGGCTGTGTGCATCCCTTCGGCCGAGCGGTGCACCAGCCAGCCTCTCCCGGGTATGGTTGTCCTTTCGGCCGAGCGATGCACGCAGCCTCCCCGCGGGTGCGTGCATCCCTTTCGCTGCCGCCCGCGGTGAGCATGCAGACTCCGTGCAGGAAGCAGGAGCGCAGTCGGTGGCGGTCGTGCGGCCGTACCGTGAACGTCAAGGTCCTGCACCTTCTGCTCATCGCGTCTTTTTAATTTGTTGTAATCCCTTTTAACTGAATACGCAGAAAGAGCTTGATCCGCGATATTGGAGGCTTAGCACATAAGGCAGTTTTGCTTTGTTTTTGTCTTGACTTTTAAAAGTCACAGACTGAACCAGGCGCGTTGAAGATGGTAAGGACATCTTAATGTGCAACACTTCCCTCAAATACCCTGACTTACCAATGTGTTATATGCTTTGAGCATGCCATCTCCCTACTCATGAACCTAAACCCCAAGGAATCCCTAGGGGAATGCACTGGTTTCCACGAAGGTGAATATGGAAGAATCTAAGCCAGCCTAAAAAAATACTTTGCTTTATTCTCAATAGATAGGATTTATTTTTTACATTTTAAGTTTCAAACCAATTTCTGTTAGTGATATACTGAATATCTAGCCAATATGTTTTCTTTATATCTACACAACCCCTAAAGCTTTGGAAGAGTAACATAGAATGTTTGCAATACAATTTTCAATATGTTTTTGCAAAAGCTGTTGGTTCTTTTTCTCTTTTTGAGAGGTGGATTGTTTGCTATTTACTTTCACAGAAAATTTGTGGACAACAAATTCATTACCAGCTGTGAGGTCTTACATTTAAAAGAAAACAAATTATAGCTATCTAAAAGTATGCAAGCTCAAATTTAGTGGCCAGACTCAAACTGATGGTTGTGGTCTAGACAGAAGCAATAGGAAGGCTGATCTTTTTTCTTGCACTGTCATTGAAAGTGACACCAGTAGTCATGGTCAGACCTGGAGTTTCATTTCCATCTTAAACAACACCATACTCAGAAGAGAACCTGTCAAAAGCAAGTCAATAATAATTTTTCTTAACAGTGGAGGTAAGGGTCATGTGTTTCAGCCCTGATGATCACTTATTTCCAGTGACATCACATACTCTATGGCTTTAATTTGTCTGACTTTCATCTATAGTTATTTTTCAACACAGTTGTTTTGAGTTTATAGGTCATAAATATTAATTTTCTATAGCTGTTTAAATTGCTTTGTCTTGTGTTACTCAAATACATAAGTAGGAAAAAGTAACTTTAAGGCATTTGTGGTGTTTAACTCTTTTCCCTATCAGTTCAGTGTTTTCAGTATGTTCTTGTTCTATGTGTTAAAGGTGACAACAGAAGTTGGAAAGCTTCTCGGTGAAGAAAAGGTGGATGCGATCTTGTGTGTAGCAGGAGGATGGGCTGGAGGCAGCGCCAAAGCCAAGTGTAAGCCTTTGGTACAGACATGCTGGTGGGAACATGAGTGATACCTGAGAGAAGTCCTTAAAAGTCTTCCTGAGTCCAGAAGGGAACAAAAGCGTAAAAGTACACAACAACTTGGTCACAGTCCTGCTTAGTGCTTCTCTGAATTTTTGCTTTCTGTTAAATTTGCACAGCACTTAGTTTCTACAGTAATGCTGATGCACTAATTTTTATCAAAAAGTTTTGATGTGCTTTCTGAAGGAGCTCAGCCCTACTATCTATGAGCTGACTTTTGCTGAGATTATCTGTGTCAGGCAAGTTACGAAAGACAGTGCTGGGTAGGAATACTGATGTTTTTTCTTAAGTCATTGCTTTATGCATAAAACCTTAGTTGCCTCCTGCAGTTATCCGAGCTGTTACTGTGCAATAAGATATTGGAAGGCACATGCTAGAGAAAAAACCCTTCAAAAAAGCCCTTAAAAAGGCTTTAAACATGTAATATTCAGAATGAAATTTTGTACTTTAGCTACCACTGTAGAGATACAAGAAGAAAAATAGCCTTTTCTGTCTGGAGTTAAATGTGTCCTTTTCTTCCCCCTTCTGGTTTGGATGTTATAGGCTCAAAGAGAAAGGAGATACAAAAGACATAAATAGATATTTTACAGTGTGGAATAAGAAAATGGTAGAAAGCATGTTTTCGTAGTGCTGTTGCACTCTGTGTAACAGTGAGGAAATCAGAGTTAAAAGTCTTCTTTTGGCTAATTTCACTAATTCTCTTCCTAATCAGCTTTATACAAAAACTGTGATCTGATGTGGAAGCAGAGCGTTTGGACATCCACTATTTCCAGCCACCTTGCCACAAAACATCTGAAAGAAGGTGGCCTCTTGACTCTGACAGGAGCCCAAGCTGCTTTATCTGGAACCCCAGGTAAAATGCAAGGCATGACAGCTGCAGGGACACCAGCAGTTAGAGATGGTTATTTATCTGAGCATTCTTGTTTGTGAAGCAATGGCTTCACACCCCAGTTCTTGACATCTAGCACAAATGGGACACTGCTGCTGAAACATGTAAGGAAGGTGTAATTTTACAGGTAGCAATATTGAATCTCTTGAAACTGTAATGCAAATACATAGAATCAGTATTTAATATTTGACATGCATTGGAGAAATGTGCTTGGCCTAATATATGATACAGAAAAAAGCTTGGAAAATAATGAAGACTAGAAGCACACAGCAATGTAAGTACAATGATTAGACAAAGTTAAATTGCCTATTTGTGTCCTGAAAGACAGAGTCCTTAGTTGACCAATCTTTCTGTTGGTGATGACTCAGCTGATTCTGATAAACATGCTTGCCCTGTTCGTGTTCTGATTCCAGTCTACCTTTGCTTCAGACATAGATAAGCTTGTTGACTGTTGGCTTTGCCTTCTGATAGCTATTTAATAGGAACTTTATTGGATTTTTAATCTTGCTTCTCAACAGTGTTGGTCTGCATGGAGGAAGAAATCTGGGAGCAATTTAAAATTAANAGGCAGCAAGAGGAAAGGTTGAGACAAATACTCCTATTTCCCAAACTTTTATTTAGTGTCATTTCAATGATATTTTTAAGACATAGATGCTAAGATATTAAAACATACACAGTTTATGAATATTCTTGAAAGCTTTGCCTAAAACTGTTTGGGCGAAAATATTCTTCATATTTTCTAGTTAATGATTAATCTTCTGTGTTTATAGTGGCATCTGTTATAGTCAAAGATAAAAATTTTATTTTGTGAAAATAAGCAGATGAATAATTTGCAGTGAACTGCTGACTGACTGTATACAAATGAAAAAAAAGTGAGTTCTGGCAAACTTGTGGTTTTGGTTGGTAGGGACCACAGCACAGGAATCAAAGTGATGTCCCTCCCTCTTTTGAACTATCTGGTTTCAGCTAGTCTGGATTTCTCTAAAAGTCACAGGAATGCTTTGGACAAACACATGCAACTTATTAACATCAGGAAGAATTGGGAAATAGTTGTTACTCAACTTTTGCAAATACTCCTTATTAGCCTTGTTACAGCCAGCTGTTCTGGAAGAAATAATCTTTTTCTTGTTTGCTGTTAATGAGATTTTTCTTTTCCTTTGAGAAAATGTTGCCTGACATAATGCAAACTTGAAGAATACTGAAAATTACATGAACAGTGACAGAAGCAGTGCAAGAGTGTTGTCTGAGAAATGTGTCAGGCATGAAAGGGTTTCTAAGAAGATTTAGAATGTTTAGTTTAGGCAAGGCAAGAGAGAAATATGATACACATGTGAATATTTTTATCATAACAATAAAATAAGTTAGCTAGTGCTGCCCATTATTCCTAATAAAAATGGATGTTACACAATATGTCTAATTACATTGTAGAAGTATTTCTAGCATATTCAAAATACTTTTTCAGGAACACTGGAGAGGGGCTGGATAGCTGTATAATGGGTAAGAAGAAAGACATGCAGTTGTAGTAGACAAAATACATTTCTGTTTTCTTAGGTATTTAATCTGTGTCTGGACTTCTTGAGATACATGCCTTGAGACAACTGAGAACTCTAGCACCCTGATTGTCCAGATCTTGTACCTGAGCAGTGTGCCTTATTATCTGCTTCCTGCTGCTCTTATGCTGCTAACTGCTGTCTGCCTAGAAAGCAACAGTTTTTAGGAAGAAGCTTGCTTTCCCTGCACGTTATTTATTAACTTTCTACCATGGGGGTTGGGGTTTTTTTTGTAGCTTTCTCCACAGGGCCTGTCAGACCTGGGTGCTGACCAAGTGAATTCCAGATCTGAGAGGGAAGAATTGTATCTGTTTGGGTCCAAACTCACAAATACTGTAGTTATATGATTAAAATGAATAGAAGAGTGCCTTATTAAAGTCTATGAGCACCTCACACATACTCTCTTAAATTTGTAAGCTTAGTCCTGTAGGTCTCATCCTTCAGGGTGGGATACATTGACTAAACATGCTTGACTTGGTAAGCTGCTTATTTCTGTAGTGCTCAGTTAAGTGAGTTCTGTGATAGTTCCTGGATGCCTACTAAAGCCCTTTTATTATTATAATTTTCTCTTTTATGTATGTTTTAATATGTTTTAAAAGTCTGATTCTGTTCTGGCTGTGGTAAGTGGTCTTAATATTCATCAAACAGTTTTTAGTTTCTGTCATGTCACTGCTGATACTGAGAGCTGTTCCAGTTGTGCTCTAGTTTGCCTGTTTTTAATTTTTAGGGATGATTGCCTATGGCATGGCCAAAGGAGCAGTGCATCAGCTTTGTCAGAGTTTGGCTGGTGCTGGCAGTGGCCTGCCATCTGGTTCTGCTGCAGTTGCCCTTTTACCGTAAGTGGTTCCTTAGTTGTCTCTGCCCGTGTTGTTTTATTTAGTTACTGCTGTAGCCTACAGCCACACAGATATGCTTGCAATGTCCTATTCCCTTCACACAAACAGCCTCTCAGACCTACTCACAGAGAAAGGAGGCATCTTGACTGTATGAATGAAGTGTTACGCAAGTCACCTTAAAAATGATCATGTTCTTTTCTTTGCCTTTGCAAAACAGTAGTGGATGTTAGGACTAAAATTTTATTTACTTTTAACCAGTTTAACTGTAGCCATTACTGTGTGATTTCTTTCAGTATAGACAGAACTGTAGAAATGAGATGAACTGTTGAGCACAGATTTAGACTTAGCTGTGCAATAATAGTAAGGCAAAGGATTACTTCAGAGGTTTTCATTTGATTAAAAATGCTTCTTTATAAGCTGTTGTGTATCTATGCTTGACTGGTAAAATTAGGTCACTTCGAGAATCTGTAAACCAAGAAAGTTTAGCTTGTATTTGCCTGCTTTCATTTTCATCAGGAAAGCTAGTAAAAAGTGGGTGGCCTAGTAGGTCTTTACTATGTTTAATTTTATCAATTCTGCTGCAAAAATTAAAAGTATTTTTCTTGCCAGCTTCATATCTAGTTCAGGACCCAAAATTTAAGACCATAGAGTTCTGTCAGGGATTTGGTACACTGCCTGAATTCTCCCTACTTTTAATTTCCTCACGCACACTTTTGCAACACACTCTTTCAGGTCAGACAGGAATGGCACTAAATGTGTTTGGATAATTGATACCACTCTTTACAGAGCTTTACAAGCAGGCAGATGCCAAGGTCACTGGATTCTGGTGCATGCTGCTCTTATGTAGTTCTCATGCAAAACTCTGTTCTTAAGTGAATTTTTGAGAGGGTAAATATACCTTGGATTGTCAACAGCATTTCAGTGAGGGAATTCTGGAAAGTTAACCCTTTCATGTCATTTTATGTATTATGTCATGTCATAAATATGTATTGTCAAAGTCAAAACTTCCTACATTTGTGCATTTAGTGTCTCAAAAGCATGGATGTAGTGCATATGTGCTGTGCAGTACACAAAGCTTGTTGCTGCCATTCCCCACCTGGATGAGAGAGGTGGGAAGGGAGCTGCAAGCTAAGTGCTGGCCCCAATGGGCAGTTCCTCAGTGAGCCAGGGAGCTGGGGGGTTCTAATTTGGAGCCTTGGATATACATTGAAACTAATGACTACGTTCTGTTAACACATGGGGAGAAGGCAAGGGAAATCCATACCATGTGGTATGTTACAGCAGTGAATTGAAGCAGGTGGTGCTCATCAGACACAAGATATATAAATAAAAGGCTTGCTTATCTTTTTTAATCACAGGGTTACCTTAGATACACCAGCAAACAGGAAAGCAATGCCAGATGCAGATTTCAGCTCCTGGACACCCTTAGAGTTCATTGCAGAGTGAGTATCTGTGGGATAACTAAGCAGTTCCTCGCTGTCCCTCTTGCTGCTGCATCTCAGTGCTTGTTCTTTTTAAATAGCTGTCTTGGATTTGGGTGGATTTTTTTCCTCCACCATCTTATTGTGTATCTTTCTCAATCACATTGGGTTTAATTGCACAGGCTTCCTAACTGGAGAAAATTAGCCTAACTCCATCAGCTTCAGCTTCTCTACATGAGTTATTTCAGCAAGGAAGATAGCCTTAAGCAGTTGGAAGCCAGAGAATTTCCTAAAGCCTGTAGACAAATTAAATTGCAGACAGCAGGTGCAAGAGACACCTGGCTTAAAGATAAACTGCAAATAGGTCTGTAAACTTGAGTGGGATTCTTTTTCCTTTAAACACTCTTTATTGCCCAGTTTATGGCACGTTAGTTCAGTTCTCTCAACTGGCAACATTCCTGCTATTGTTTAGAAATAATTAGTAAAGATATTTTTTATCCACAAAAACTTGTCCTGAATGATGTTGCAAAATGCTGAAGCTTCAGCTATAGTTTATGTAATGGCAGGCTGAGATTATCTGCCTTACTGTTATCATTCCTCAGGGTTAGAGAAGGTGCAGCATGAGTATCACATTCTGCTATGTGATGGGGAGTATCGGAGTTTCTGCTGAGGGTGAACTCTTATACATTTTAAAAGTCTTTTAGAACTGATAGCGAAATTGAATTTACATATTGCTAATTGTTCAGAGAGTATTTTCGTTCTGACATCAGATTTCCTTTTTTGTAAATTTTTTTAAGATGGATGCCAGAGATGGAAATTTGCAGTTGCAGCTGTTTAGTTGAAGCCTCTGCAGTTGTCTGATGAGGCTCTTTAGAACAGAGCAATCAATTGAATTTAGCTGCCCTGAAAATGTTCAGAACAAGATCCTTAATTTATTGTGCTCCAGAGACGAGTTAGCCAGATGTCGCAAATTCATTTTTTACGTTTAACTTCAAAGTAATGTATCCTTAAAGGAGAATTCAGTTGATTGTTTTGTTTTGTTTCTAATTTCCTAAAATTTAACCCCCGCTTTGAAAACTAAAAATCTCACTGTCTGTGCAACATCAGCATCTGTTGGCAAAATCTGCATCTTGGGAAGGATGCTGGAAATCCTTTCCAATATGGCACTTGCATTTTGTGCCCTGGAAGCTCTTGTTGGATAACGAGTTGTTCAAACATGGCAATTGCTATGTCTGCACTATTGGAAGGGCTGAAGGACCTGTAAGAGATCCTTGACTTTCTCTATCCTATTTGGAGGAAGGAGTTTATATTGTGTTTTGATAAGGAGTGTCCTGGTGTGATATCCATCTTATTCAGCACTATTTTGGATGTCTTAAGGCTTTTTTCCTCCCACTGAGACCACTTTCACAGTTAAATATTGAAATGTTATAATGTGCTGTTGGCAGAGTAATGCCAACACTCTATCCTAGCCATAAAGCTGTATTTCTTTTATATATATGCCATAAAGGCAACTTAAGTAGCCCCTCCTTCCCCTTTTCAAATTATGTTTTTAACTGGGAAAAAACCTAGCCACTCTGACATTTAAAGCTCCTGGCCTTTTCCTTTGAGATGTTTTGGAAATCCTGTGTGCCCTAAAACCCCTTGGATTTCTTTGGGCCTCCAGTTCTGAGGATTTGAATCCAGTGATCAGATCACACAGTAGTCACTAGAGAGTGCAGTAGGAAAAGAAGGAAAAGCAATAGGCTTGTATTTTATTCTTCCTGTCAATATACCTGATAGTAGTTGTTATTTTTTTGTTCTTTCTCACCCTGTTTTATCCATTTATTTTAAAACAGAACCTTTTATAGCTGGATAACAGGAAAGGATCGACCAAGCTCTGGCAGTCTAATCCAGGTGATAACTACAGGTGGGAAGACTGAACTAGTTTCAGCAGCACATCTTTGATGTCACTTAAAGTGATGAAACTTCAGCAAAGAAGCTGTGGAAAATCTGTCCACCAGTATAATTTGAATGGTCTTCTGTATCCAGTGTTTGTAGTTACTCCATTAATGGAACCAGATTTCAAGTAATGTTTCTGTGCTGTCAATTGTGACTATCAGAATTTGTTTACTAAATAATATCAAGTTGTCTCTAAATGAAAGTTGCAGGCTTTAAAGTCTGTAGATGTCCTAGTCCTCAGCATTATATGGCAACTAACCTGTTTTATGTGAAATGGGAATTGTGGGTAACTATGTCATGTGATTGCATACATAATGGTTGGATTTTTTTCTGTCAGTAAGTGTTTCTGGCAACTTACTGTAACTCTTGCAGTATTCTGTCTTTTTCTGTCTGAGAATATAACCCCACCCCTGCATATTATGTTGGCTGTATCTATAGGGAACACCGTAGTCATGTATCATATCCTAGTCATGTAACACTTAATCCTTGTGTTACATTCCACTTGAGTTAATGAAACTGAATAGAGATTATTCATTTGAGAATGAATTCCTTTTGCCTTACAGTTCATAAGCTGCTCTCAGGCCTACAGTTGTAGGATAAAACCATAATTCTGTCAAATGAATAGTATGTCTTTCTCTTAGTCATGATGGTTCTTGACTTTTTCAAAAAGCAAAGTGCCATAAAGAAGTAGAAAAAATGCACTTCTATTTGAAAATGGAACTTTTTGTGCTAAATAAATGTATATTGTTTTATGTACTGGGTTGTCTCCCTTACTGTAATCCCCATATCTTGATAACATTTTAATTGGTTTAACCAAACATACAATTCAGTTGTGGTAAAGGACTTAATGTTTTTACTTATTTAATTCTGATCATAGTATATAAAATACATTTCTGCCAAAGATCTACTAGCCATGCACAGAGGTAGGCCTTGAGCTGGGGCAGATGTTTTCTTAAATCCAGCCATGTTATGTGGAAACACAGTTCAGATGCAGAGTGCAATCATTACCTGTTTTGAGCATAGACTTACATGGAATCAGTACTGTTGGATTTTTGGGAACATCTTGAAAGCAATTAAATATGCAAAGTTGTGTGTATGTTCTCCCTCTGAACCTTTTTGTTTTTATTAACTTCAGGGTTGTGTTGGGGAAGCATTTAGTGCCATGAGTCAGGAAATCTTTCCCCTCTTTCCACTGGAAAAGCTCACATGTGCCCATGTTAATTTTAATGGAATGATTGCCTGTTTTGGTATGACTGCCTCTTTACTTGTTTTGTTTTGCCGGATGCAAAGGTGGAGGAGAATTTTTTGGCCTGTCAAACCAGTCCAGGACTGTCAATTTGTAAATCTGCTTTTGCTTTTAAGTGAAAACCTCACAGTGATGCTGCTGCACCAGCAGTGTCTACAGGCTCAGAGTACAGACTGTAACTGCAAGGCATTGGTAGGGAATGAAACCCTAGGGTGCTACTCAATTATTCTGGAAAAGGGGGTAGCTATCATACTACAGACTAACATGGTTTGAAGGCTTCCCTTTGCCAAGCTAGCTAAAACAGTGAATAGTGTTAAGGCATAATTGTGAATGGAAGACTTCTGGATTAATTTTCCATCAGTTTGCAGGTATGAGTAGAAAGATAAAAAAATGGCATTATTGACGCTGGAGAGTGAAAATAGAGGTGAGTGTATGACAACGAGGCAAGTATCTGTTAAGCTTGCTGCTAAAGGTGAGCGATTTAACCTGAGGAGTTTGATGTTACAGAGGCTTTTTGTGACCAGTGTCATTCTGCATCTCTCCAAACTTTTATTTCAGTTAATTGTCTAGGAGAAAAAGCCAGACTGACACTGCAAACATCTAGGTTGCCTGCCTCCTTCAGCTGGCCCAGTGGTGCTGCAGTGGTGGTGCTGCAATGAGATGTGTTTTTGTGTGGGTGTGTTCCATATGGATGAACTCCTGGCAGTGCCCACACACTACAACTGGAGACTGTAGACCTGTTGTGAAGATTTTCGCAGAATTATGGCATGGTGTGGGCTGGAAGGGACCTCTGATGATCATCTAGTCCAACCCCCCTACCAGGCATTCATGTCTTAGTGCTTGTTATAGACATAAGTATGTGATGAATTTCCACTCTAGTGTTGATGAGAACCTCTGAATTGCTCATATTTTGCTATTTATATGGCACAATTAGCAACACTGTAATACAGAAGTTAAGAAGTTATTAACAGCAGAAGTTAGGAGCTTATCTTCCTTTAATTAAGGGAATGCAGCATATATATTAAGCAGCTGAATTTTTCGTGTTTTTTTACTTAGGACTATATAGATGTTGTCATACTGAAAAATTCACGTGTCCAGAGCCCATTTAGTAGGGTGTTTTTCTATGCCACCTTCCTTCAAAGATGCTTACTACTGTTTACTCGGGAGGAAGTCAGTGAGGTCTGGGGAAGAATGAACCACAAATCATGTCAGATCAGTCCTGCTTACACTGCACCCCACTTGTGCTCAGCATTCTGGGTTTCACAGGTGTAATATGGTATGAAAAAAAAATATTTCTAGACCCAAGCCAATGCACCTTGGAGAAGATTATGCAGTTGCATGGTCCAGCCCTACACACAGTTCCAGTCTCCCCAAACTTTGTCAGAAGGCCAGGGCAGCTGGGACAGGCCTGCTCTGTATGAATGGGGTTTTTTCCTATAGATTTAGAGAAAGCAGATTTTAATAAAGCACAAATAAAAGAGGCTTGTACAGTAGAATATCAGTAATATTGTTATAAATCCAAAGACTTCTGGACAGTGGGCAAGAGCCTGTTTTTGACATTCCAGGTGCTAAGTTGGTGGGAACTTCTGCTGCTGTCTGGACTGTGGCTGCTGTCTTGCAGAGCCTGATCCATGTACAGTCCCCTTGCTTTGCAGAACCTTTGGTTCATTGCAGGACTGAGTCCAAAATGTTTTCAGAGTTCACTGGGAAGTGAAATTCACATACTTTACCAAGAAGTTTCATTTGGTTATATTTTCAAGAGAAAATTAGTTTTCTACTAATTATCTAATAAAAACTGCCACAAAACAAAGGTTTAGAATCATGCCCTTCATCCAAGGAAAATGGAAAAGTTTACAACTACAATGATAGCTGAGTCATTTAGCAGGTGCAGTTCTACGGTAAGCCAAAATTGCACTTTAAAATCTTGTTGAAATAATTACACTAAACAAGCATGTTTTTTTGACTTTTTTGTTTTTGTTTTTTTTTTAAATAGTGGAATGAAAACTACTACCACAACAAAAAGTAACATTTATTATCTTTCTTCTTCATCGTATTGGCTCACTGGAAGAAAACAGATGGGGGCCGTAATAGCATGTGGAGATGCTTCAGACTAACCCTTGCAGTGTTGAACAAGGTGAGAAGTAGGCAGACATCTGAAAGGCATTGCAGAAGTCAGTAGCAAATGTCACTTGAGATTTAGATCTCTGTCAGATGCTGTTATTCTTGCACTTCCTGAAACACCATGTTCTAAAGGATTTGCTCTATAAATACAGCCGGTTTCAACACGGTCTGTGAGGGCTCTCGGGGTATGATCACAGACTCCCACGGCTAAACAAGGCTGATCTTTGGGAATGCCAGCAGAGGGCAGAGACTTCCACTGAATTGGGGAGATTTCTCTCCTGTGAAGTAATGCGTTTTTATTAGCGAGGATTTTAACCATACCACAGCCTCTACTGAGAGGCTCATCCCCATTTCTTGCTCTAGGTCCCATAGTCCCACCTTTCTGGCCTTTCCTGCACCAAGCACACGCAGCCTACTCCATGTATCAGTTCCAGAACAAATCAAAAAAACAGCAACAACACCCAGCAAACACCACTGCCACCAATACACAGACAGGCATGCACAAAAAAAACCAACAAAGAAAAAGAAGTCAGGGCTGTGAAGGGAGTCCCACAGCAGGGTGTACGATTGCTCTTGACACGTTATCAGCAAGTGGAAAGACAATCTATATTCTGTAATACAGCTTTAAGGGCTTGCACACAGAAGGAAGAGGAACAGGTTATTTAAGTGCTGTACTGCACACAAAGGTGTAAGAATTTCCTAACCCAAGCAAAAGAGCTGGTAACTGTTCAGACTGGACTGGTATTAACAAAGAGGTGGATTTTTGAGACATAAAAATTACTATGGGGTTTTGAGTATTAAAGTTTTCACTCCTTTACCTGTGAAATGAAGGAATGGATATTTTTTTTTAAAAAAGCTATTTAGGAGGGAACAAAAAATAGCAAGCCACACAGCTGTCATTTCTATAGTTTAATGTTCATTATCCAGTGCCTCCTGTAGATATGAACTACACCACTAATCTTAGTATTTTCATTGTGTGAACTTCCTCTTAAGCACTTTCTAAGTACATACTGGGATGGTCTTACAAATGGAGAGCACAGTAAAGCCTTAAGATTGAACCCCCTGTTTCTGCTTCTGCTTTGGCTACTGGTCTGGTGGAAGACTGAATACATCTCTGTATCTGTGGCTCATATCCTAAATATATATGAGACCATATATAGTGCTTTGAAATCCAGTTGTTGGGATACTTCTTATATGACCAGATGTCCAGATTTTTTTCCACCGTCCATGAGAACAATGACCAGATTCCTAAACTGCCAGCTTCTAGTTTCAAAATGAGTGAATCATATCCTGGGCAGCAGGGCATAGTTATGTATGCCCTAAGTGCCTCATGCATACATGGTTGCACTAATCAAAAAAATCAGTCCATCATTCAGCAGGGGTTAATGACCTACTTTATCCACATTACCTGATAAATAGCTTTAACATAACAAAATCTTGTGAATAACATATTTTCTTTTTCCTTACAGCCCCCCAAAAACTTCCTGTTTGCAAATTCAGGCCTCTCTTCTACCAAAGTGTTACCCTGCAAGCCTTTACACCATCTGTATAGTTAGCATGTAGGGAAACCATGCTAATAGCAATATGAGGCCACACAGACATGTAAAAACATCTCTCCTCCCCCTTCTCCAATCTCAGCTTCCCTTGTTTCCCTCCCTTCCTGTGGAGTAGTCTCTCACACCAAACTTGCTCAGAGAGGTGTCAGGCAGTGTAGGAGGTTGAGGTGCTGTGCTTCTAATGGTTTTCTCCTCCACTTTGCCTACTGGTTTTCCTGCTGCTCTGTCCCCTGGTGCCTCTGCTTTTGCCACCTTGCCAGGGGGTGGTTGAAGGCTCATCTGATGTGATCACAGGCATGCACCATGCTCCTGCTGCAGAGGGGGTTTGTCTTCACTGTGCTGGTAGAGAAGAAGAGCATAAGTCATGCTTAGCATATAAATGTCTTGAGTGCTGTGGAAAAAGACATGGACATCATGTGCAGGATAAATGGAGTGGGGAGGACAGGTTATTAATGATGCAGGAACTGTTTAGCTGGCACGCAGTCATGTATGCACTTAAGCATTTTTTGTTGGTGGCTATTAGGAAGGGCCAAGTGATGTTTGCCTGTGTAGTCAGAAGATGGTATGAAATACTGTTTGAAGGGGCAAGAACAATTTCCCAGCTGTGGGCTGCTTGCTGTGCCCTGGGTACAGCAGTCACCTGGGCAGCACTGCAGCCTGCCCAGGCATGTGGCTTCTGTAGCCCCCAGCCACCAGGGCTAAACAAACAGGTGGATTCAAAGTAACAGAGGTGGACAACCATATCTTTCAGAGAGCAAGAGCTGAATTTTCAGAAATGAGTTAATTGTCTAATGAGGATCTGGTACCTTTTGAAATACCATTTAAAATTGGAACAAAACAGGAATTTTCAGTCTTGAAGTGTCCCCTGTTCATTTCCGGTGGGGGCTGAGTTTTCAAATATCATTTTCTCCTTAACTCTTGAGCTTTTACTTAGTAACTTGCCAAAACCACTGGATTTCAGATAAGGGGGTACACCTTCTGTTTTTCCAACTTCTGGTTTCACAATTGTTAAATGGTTAAAGTCAATACTTTCTATTCAAAAAAAGATACTAGGTACATCTGCTGTTACATATATCTGCTACAACAAAATTAAACACCTTCAGGATTAAGACCTTCTAAAAGCTGTAGACAATTTGAGTAACATTCCATCATTTAATGCATTAATTTCACTTCAACCATAGTCAACAGGGAACAGATGAAGACAGAGCAACTCTTTTGTGTACGGCTGCACTGTGTGGATTTCATGCCGAGACTCTGACTGCAGCTAAACATGTCATAATTAAGAAAATTCCTAATGCTAGAGTTTTTTTCCTACAATAATCTTTTGCTGAGGGTGACATTTACAGGGTAATTTTGAAGTTCAGCAGGAAAAAAGAGGGATTGATCTTAAGTAGTTTTGTTCCACTTACTCATTGTTAAACTTATTATTCTTTGTTCTATTCATTTTTTTGAGATCTCAATCAAAAACCCTTTATGTGAGGCATGATTCCAGCCACTGTGATTATAGGTTTCTTTGGATTGCTGAGCAAAGTGGAACTGTTAACAAGAGAGGGTCTCTGATGTGGGTGAACTTATGCTAGAGCTTTAGAGCACAGTCTGTTCTGATGGAGAACAAGTGGGAACAGTACTTGAATATAATGGTGGTACTGAAGACTGGGATAAAATAGATGGGTGATATAAGAACAAACATGGACATGAGAAAGAGGGGATTACTCTTCAAACTGAAGGTAAGAATCCAAGTCCAGAACACTAGTATGTGGCAATAAGTGGAGCTGTGCAGTGCCCCTGTTTTCACATAGAATAGCAAAGGAAACCTAATTTGCAGCATTCCTTGTGCAGGTATCAACATCAAACTAAAGGACCAATGTTCTAGGTAAAGAAGGAAGTAATGGATTTATGTCCAAGAGGGGAAAAAACACTTGAGAGAGGTGAATTTGAGTTAAGGATTTGGTAAAACAAGCATAAATATTAGCAAAGTATTTTCTTCTGTTTCTTGATTCTTTCTTTGTTCAGGGAACCAATAGTCCATGTGTTCTTTATGCAGTCATTAAAAAGATAAGTATCTTGGTCCATGTCCAATACAGTTGAAATTATCAGCCAGGTGATAGAAAAAAATAAACCTATTCTATCAGAAAAGATGAAATTTTAACCCCTGATTTGTATTCTTGAACAAACAAGGTTATCTTGTATTGCTAACCCCAGGGAAAAACCCTCTGCAAGACTCCTAGATGAGTATGAAAGTGTTTGTATGGTCACATCCAGAGGCAAAGGAGAAGGCTTTGGAGTGACCTAATTGTGCCCTTCCAGTACATCAAGGGAGTCTACAAGAAAGATGCAGAGAGACTATTTAAAAGAGCATGTAATGATAGGGCAAAGGGAATGGTTTCAAACTTTAAGAGTAGGTTTTGGCATAAAGAGGAAATTCTTTAGTACGAGGGTGATGAAGTACTGAAGCAGGTCACCCAGACAAGCTGGGGATGCCCCATTCCTGGAAGTGTCCAAAGGCAAATTGGAAGAAGCTCTGATCTACTTGGTCTAGTGGAGGGTGTCCCTGCCCATGGTAGGGGGGTTAGAACTTTGTGATCTTTAATGTCCCTCCTAACCCAGGCCGTTGTACAATTCTCCTTGTGGCAATGCACACTTCCACAGTGTGTCACGAATTACACTTGACGGTTTTTCAGAACAGCCCACCATTTTGATGGGAGTCTTCTCCATCCATACAAAATTAATATTAAAAGACTATCAAGTATTTATTGGTGGCATAAGTTGTGATTTGGATTAACACATATAATGTGGTTTCACTGAACCTAGGGAAACAAATAGGTTTGCATTCTAAATCCTTCTGCTTGTACCAGGAGATGGAACACCACTGCAGAAATTAAAAATGTGGTTCTTTTCACTGTCAGCATCTTCTGTTACTCCAAGAAGTTACAATTACCAAATCTCTCTTAGAATTATTTACAGAGAAGATAATGCCCAGGATTGGGACACTGTGACCTATAAAGTTAATTGGCTAAGGGGAGGGATGTGGAAAATGGAAAACAAAGTTGTCATTCTGGAGCTGAAAGTCAAGCCCACCTCTACAATTTTCCACCACAGTCTTTTACCACCTCTTTATTCTTGGGTATTTCCAGGCTAATTTCAATAATAGCAGCTTTCCATTGTGTCTCTTGCTGTTGCCCAGACACCTCTGCTTTTCTCATCCCTTTTTTATTTTAAGGAGAGTAAGAGATTAAATTCAGTCTTCTTTCATTTCTTTCCATTTTCAGAAGACATTCAGATAACTTGTCATAGCCAGTATGAAATATCACATGGGGTAAGACTCTGAATGTAGCTATCAATGCTTCAGTGCTTGCATTGGTCATGGAATTGGCATTTTGAGTTCTCAGTGCCCTGAGAACTGAATGTTCCCCACTGCTTCTAACTTAATAACCTGAAGTTATAAAATGTTTCATCTCAAGTGCAGTGAAAATGAAACTACAAAATGTCCAGTTTGTTGCTACTCACTATCAATTTTACCCTGTCAAAGCCCCATCTATGGAGCTGTTTGGAGCCAGTATTCAAAAGCCAACTTGTCTTCCATTCACTGGAAAATGACCACTGGAAAATGAAACATTTCACTAGTAAATTTTTGGCTAATAGGATGTTTTTTGTCAAGTGAACTGGTGTAAGATAGAAAAAGTTGATCTTACAAGTTTCAAATAAGATTCTAGCAGTGTTATTGTCACATCTGTGATTCTTTTTAGCCAGTGGTGCTAATTTTAGGCATGCCAAAGTCAAGCATCTTCTAAAACATATACTTCTACCTATACAAAGTTCCGAAGTCCCTACAGATCCTGAATATGGTTCAGTGATATCCATTGTCATCCAATCTAGCCAGATGTTTCCCACTGGAATACAGACTAGTTTTAAATTAACCCAGGTATAGCAAAAGTGCAGGCATCATAGGTCAAGGTTCAGCCTGAGTTATTTACTCAAAAACAGTTAAAAAATTGATAACAAACCACCTGTAATCTTCTTATCTGAAATGCCTCTCAGAGGCTCAGAGTGTTCAGAAAGGAACAGGACCAAAGAAAATACTCTTATTCAGTTAATTTTATTTGTTAATTTTTAAATTAACAAATGCTTGTTTCTGTCACAACTTTATCTCTTTCTTGCTCTTCTAGTGCTTGATTCTAAATATCTTTCCCCAAATGGCTTATATTGCTCACTGTTCAAACTGCCAAGACAGATGGACTTTGGCTGTGGTGTAATACACTAGTTCTCATATGTTTTTGTCATTTTTATCTCACTGCTAACCAGACAAGGTCAACCTAGAAATTAGAATAAGGTTCCAGTCATTGTTTTGGATCAGCTTTTTCAGTGGGATTAGAGAGAGGTAAAATACTGTCCTGTCTTCTAGATGGAGTTTGTTAAATTTATAAGTATTTTGTGATGTGACCACGTGTGACATGAGGGGCAAGCCTTGCTAATCCTAGGCGCTTTCTTCATTCTAAAGTTTTTTTTATGTAAAACCCTCACAACACTCTGCTCCTTATGAGTCTCTTTTGCACCTCTGGAAACCAGGAATAAGGTTGTTTAAAGATGATGAGATAAGTGCTGGCAGTAGAGATAGCAACAATCTGCCTTTCTCTTGAGAATAAAACAACAAGATATATTCATTTGATGGCAGATGTCAAGTCATGGAAATTACAGATTAAAAATAATTTATGTAGGAAACAGATTTTACATCTCTTGACTTCTATTTTGAAAGAGTGTCACATTAAAACACCATCATATAAATGCATCATGGGAGCAAAGAATATGAGAAAGGCTGTGCACTAACAGTGACCTACATCCCGGGGCATACCAAGCCTCAGCAACATCAGACAACATCTTCAGAGTGGCCATTTAACTGTCAGCCACATGATTTGTAGCTGGCTGCAGTAAGGACTAAAAATGTAGCATGTTAGACACACATTATAGAGGAAGAAAAAAGCAAAATAAATTGGCATTACTGAAGGTTTTTTTCAGATTTTAACTTGAAAGTGGGGAATTCCCACTCACCCTACCCATTTCTCTAAGTGCAAACTGTTTATATAGGAAGGACTCCCTTTTTTTTCACTTTCTCTGAAGGAAAAGAAGTGCAGATATGAAAAACACGAGTTAAAAGAAAGTGCCACATAAAGGGGAGCACAATATCTTCACTGCCTCTAGACTGTCAACTCAGACAGATTAACTCTGAGCTAAGGCAGGAGACACAGCTACGAACCAGTTCTGGCCCTGGAGAAACTGCAATTATTTTGTAATTAGTGTCTTTTCAGTCTTTAAACTACTTGAGGTTCTTCTTGCCGGTTCTGCTCAACCACTTCACTATAAACCCTATGATCAGTGGCTTTCAGGTGTCTCTTCAATGTTGTCCCTGTAGTGTCTTCCTTCCTGAGGTTTGGTTCTTGCCTTGTGGAGTGCTGGGCAGAGTTGCACGGGGAGGGGAAACCATCAGCTCGGAAATGTGTTTCTGGTTCTCTCTGCTGAGGAGAGGGAAACAAATTCTGATGTGATGAAGCATCATGTCCAATGTGAAATCACTACTGTTTTTCTTTTTTTAAAGGAAACCTGCTCTGTGTCCAAGAATGGGGGGCAGTAGCCATTGGTGTGTGAGCAGACCCTGCAGAGCTGGGAGAACAGACAGCTGGTATGTTGAAGATACCTGAGGGAGAACCTTTTAGACTACTGAGACTTGTAGACTGCTCTATGAAATTTCTCTGTTATTCCCATTGCTGCAGAATGTTATTGCTGGTTGTGCAGTATCTGATCCTAACAGTGTGTCTGCTCTGCCCCTTGAGTAAGCAGCACTGTATTTGGGTAGCGTGTCGTGTCCTCAACAAGGACAGACACTGCTTGAACTCCTTTTTCTAAGGTCAGGAGATAGCATTCAGAAAAAAAAAAAAAAAGAAGAAAAACTTCAGTAGTTAGAATAATCCATTATTTACCAGATGTTCTTGCATTTCTCAGTGAAATATTTCTGCTGTTGCTGGTGTTTTGAATGATGGCTTACAGTCACGAAGAGAACTGTTACACTTAAAATATAGGTGAAGTGTATCTAAGTTCCCTGCCTCTAGTCCTTAAAGCCAGGATCTGCTTTGTTAGTTTGTTGGTAATTTTTTAAATTATCCCTCCTATTACTAATACCCTGAGAGAAAGGCAGCAACATTTTCTTGCCCCTGCAATGCACAGCCTTGTCAGACAAAGGTAATTGTAAACTACAGCCTATTCTGTGAGCCTTAAGTTGCCCTCTAACCTTTATTCTTTTGGATGGAAGTGAGGCTTACTCGATGGTAGTTTGCCAGGTCCCCCTTTTCCTTTTTGAAGATGGGAGTAACACTGGCATTCCTCCAGTCATCAGGCACCTCTCCCATTCTCCATGATTTTTCAATAATGGAGAGTGCCCTAACAACATCTGCCAGCTCCCTCAGCACCCATGGGAGCATCCCAACAGGGCCCATGGATTTATGGATGTTCTGTCTACCTGATCTCTAATCCAACTGTCTATGACTAAGAGGAAGTCTTCCTTTCTCCAGCATTCCTCTCTTACCAGGACAGGGACTCCTGAGGGNAGTTCCCTGCTCATCCATGCAGATCTCCTGCCCACTTTGCTTGATTTGTTGCCCACTGGAATATACTGGAAGTGATGCTTGAATACTGAGTACTTGAATACTGCTTGAATACTAGTTGGTATTCAATTCAATTGGTCTCCCCTTACCTTCTAGGGTCATAACCCATGGGATTTCTCTAGGGGTACTTGTTACTTGTTTAGTTCCTGGTGACTAAAATGAGCTTCCAGGACAATGGTTTGGGTTGGAAGGAACCTTAAAGACCATCTAGTTCCAATCCCCCAGCCATGGCCAAAACAAGTACCCCAAGCCTAAGGAAAGTGGATTTAATCTGCTATTTATCAGATGTCACTTTATAGGCATTTATTTATCAATTAAAACCCCACAGGACATGAATTTATATATTGTGGCAGTAAAAGTACATAGGGAGGCAAACAAAGCATAATCAGGGATAAGAGAGAACTTAATTTACACGTGCTAGGATGAGTATACTGTATTTCAGAGCAATAATTCATGACTGAAGGTTCACTGGTTTTCTATACAAAAATCAAAGCAAGAAGTTTTCTGCAAAGGCTTCTTAGAAGTCCAAGCTTATGACAGAAGTGTTTGAAAAGGATTTAATCAAATTCTTTAGCAGGGTGGTTCTGGTATGGTTACAAAAATAAAATCACTAATTTTCATATTAGCAGCTATTCTCTAAATAATTTTAACATAATAGCAGAATCCTATGTGTATTGAAAGATTTCAAAAGGGAGATGAATCCATGCACACAAATTGTCACAAAAAGTTTCAAGTTTTATTTTGAAGATTTCATTGTTTATTTCAAATGAGTAATGGATACTCTGGTTTGGACATTTCTTTTCTGCAATTATGTTCAGTAGTCAACTTGATCTACCAAAGCAAGTTCTCTTTTCAGAGGAATTAAAATGCAGTCTATTTTAAGAAAGAGAGAAAGGAAAGTCATGAGTAGGATCAGATGCTTTTTAAAAGCTCATTTAGGGAAAAGAAAAGGTAATTTAATACTTTGTAATGTTTGAAAGGCTTGATTTAAGGCAAAATTACTAGCCAGTTTA
>VZTN01017036.1:0-29009 GCA_013400515.1 Erpornis zantholeuca
GGCAGGGGCAGCAGGATCGTTCACCCCTTCACACAGAGCAGCTCAAAGTTTCGAGGAGAATTATTTAACACAGCCGTGTTCTACTGAAGGCCATAAATTCCTAATAAACAAGGTGGAGAGAGGCAGCTTTTTGTTTAGTCAATCTTTGCCTTTAACAGTTCAAAGTAAAAAAAAAAAACAAAACACCCAAACAAAAAACAACAAAAAAATTTTTGATTAGTTGGTGAAATTGTGTGGTTGTAAAATTCTCTTTCACCAAGCACAGAAATAGAAAGAAAACTACATTAATGTCTTCTGAGGAAAACAAATAAATGAATAAAGCTTCTGGTTGGCTTAAGCATAGCTATAAAAGCAACATCTAGCCCACAGAATAATTTTTTTGGCCACAGCCCATAAATGGGTCTGACTAGTTTAGGAACACATCTGGATGCCAATAACACAAACCAGCTCAGCTGAATAATCATGAATTTACCGAGAGAACAAGGCACCTTCCAAACAAGCACTGGGACAAACAACTGGGATTGCTTGGAGTGCTCCAGCTCCAAGGGCTGCTGCTGCTGGACCCTAAAGAGGTGAATTCCCTGCTCTTGGGGCTTTGTTCTGCCCAGCTCGCCCATCCTCAGCAGCTTTCAGAGCCTCTCTCCTTTGTCCCTCGCCGAGGAGGTGTGATTTGAAGGAGAGAATTGGAACATCCTTCTGCTGCTCCTGCCCCCGGAGCCAAAAGGAGGAGGGAAAAGGATGAACCCAGCGCCTTCTGAGCTGGGCAATCCCAAAGCAGCAGAGTTTTGGGGCCTCGTGCCTCGGCAAGAAAGAAATGAGCATTTTGTTGCTGGAGAAAATTCTTCAGGAATCAAATGCAGCACCTGCCTTGGATGGTTATTACTCACTGCCTGTGCCTGCCTCATTCTGGGAGCTCGTTATGCTCCTGTTTACTGAGAGGCAAAAGTTGCACCCTGAAATTATTTAAGACTCTGAGAATTAAATATTGGCAGGCCTGACAAGAGAAGAGGATGAATTAAATGTGTCCAAAAAAAAAAAAAAAAAAGAAAACAAACCAAGGAGGGAGGATTAGATTTTTTTAAAGCCTGAAAAAAACCACTTGGAATATAATTTATGTGTTAAATCAGCTTTTTAAAATCAGTTCTCCAACAGACAAACATCATAAAAGTAGGCATTTTAAGAAGTCAAAATTTGCAATACTTAAAGAAAAAAACAACCAAACAACGAAACCCCCAACTTCAGTGGGTTCTTTATACCCCTTTAGATGAAGGGGAAAAGAAGTATATTTTTCTTATATTTTCTAATATTTTTCCAATGTAAGCTGTACAGAACTTGCAAAGAGCACCCTTAGGACGAGCGTTACCTCTTGGATAATGGACAGAAGACTTTCCTTGGTTCCAGCAGCTGAAGAATAGAAAACAAATACTTGGATTCTTCACTCCCAGCAGGAAGCACTTTCCTCCCTTTGAGACAAGGAAACACCCATCCCATACCCCAAACCTTTGTTACTCCTGCTCTTCCTGTTTTAAAACCCCCAGCATCTGAGTGTTTTCCCTCCTCCAACCATTCCCAGCTGCCCAGGGATGGAATCCCCTGGAGTTGCTTTGTTAAAATATTAACTACCAGCCCGTGGGGACATCTGCTCCAAGCCACCTGCAGCAGGACCAGGGGTGGGTGCCTGGGGTGGAGAAAAATAAAATTGTTCAGCTTAGATGTTAGAAAGATGCTTGGTAATGATGAATGAGCTGAACTGGAAGTAATTAGATTGGGAGTTGGGGATTGTTCCCTGGGAGGGTGGGGAACACACAATGCCCAGAGCAGCTGCCCCTGGATCCCTGGCAGTGCCCAAGGATGGACAGAGCTTGGGACCACCTGGGACAGTGGGAGGTGTCCCTGCCCATGGCAAGGGTGGCACTGGGTGGGGTTTAAGCTCCCTCCCAACCCAAACCATCCTGGCATTTCTATGAACACCATGAACCTACCCCCAACCTGCTGGCTGGAGTGTTTCTAAATATCCCAAACACCCAAACATGCCTGTCCTGGAGCCTCCCATCCTTGGCAAATTGCCTCTTTTACCAGGGCCAACAAGCCCAGTTTTCCATCCATTGTGTCCCACACCCTGAATAGGAAAAGCAGCAAATTTGTTGTCAAATTTGCTTTTTGTGCAGGTTTTGCCATCAGAACCACTAAACACCTGACATTTCCAGCCCCAAAACCTGCAGAAGCCAATAGCTTCCTTTGCCACAGCCAGCAGAACACATTCCCCCCTTGCTGAAGTCCTCAGCTGTGGTTTCCCATCAGAACAGGGACATTTGCAAAGGGACCAAATGGATCAGTGGGAGCCAGGACTGGGCTGGGAGCCAGCCTGGCAACAGGCCCTGGGACTTCCACAGCCTCCAAATGATGATTTAAGCCAGAGAGAGAATAAAAGGTAGAGTTTCACTCCCAACTGTGCTACCCCAGCTGGGTCAGGGCAGGTTTGACTGGAGAACACAAGCTGAGGGAACACACCCAGAGCTGGGTCTGCTCCTCCTGAGGTAAATGGCAATGAAGAAAGGATGAAGCTCAGGTTTATTTGTTTTCCTTTATTCCAGCTCTACCCTTTGCAGAGTTTTCTGAGCAGCATTTAAGTCACACAGCACATGGGATTCCCAGTGCCTGATGATATCAAGACATGCAAGGTGGATCTCATTAAATAAAATTGTCCAGTTTCTGGTGCTTTTGTCCTTCAGCACCAGGAGTGTTGCTCCCCGGAAGAAAAGTCACAATTTATTTAACCTGAGAGCTCCACGGGTTCTGTGAGGGCTGCAGAGCTCTGAGGGGGCCAAACCCATTTCTGTGTGCCCCAGGAATTCCAGCCTGGGCACATTTCTTTCCTGGGGTCAAGGAGCAGCACCAGCGATGCTCCAAGCTGCCCCATTTCTCTCCTGCTGAGGTGTGAGTGTGTGGGAAATGGCTCCTGTTTCGGCTGGGGAGCACAACAGGTTGTGGAAATCTCTCTGGATGTACCAAGCTGTCCACATTTGCTGCTGCACAATTAGTAATTAACATTCATTCATCGTTCATTCATTCACTGCGTTCTCCTTTTCCCACTGCATTCCCTTTTTGTTCCATCGTGCTGGCTCTGCTCTTCCTGAAATCATTCCTGTTTCTCTAAATCTTCAAACCTCCTGCACCAATACTCATCTCTTCATGTCTTTTATCAGTTCTTAATTGCTGCTGCCTTTGTCATTCTGTTTTTCCTGGGCTCCTGTTTTCCATGTAATTACCTCCACATTTGTACAGAACTCTCCCACTTCCCACCACTTATTGTGAGCAAGAGAACAGCAATACTGTTCTTCTTCCACAGCTGTGTTAATCTGGCACCTTCAGGGATGTTTAGACAGGGAAAGATTTCAAGTTTAAAAAATAGGAGCTACAAGCAATTTTAATTTTTTTACCCTATTGTAAATAAACAGCATTTTTTTCCAAATTATAATTTCAGAGAGGAGGAAAATCTTGGCTCCAATCTGTCCAAATACTTTTTTTTTTCTTCTTTTTCAAGAGGAAAGAAAGCAAGAAAAAATAATTAATTCTTTAGATTTAAATTGATTTAGATGAGATATTAGGAAGAAATTCTTCCTTGTGAAGATGGGGAGGTTCTGGCACAGGGTGCCCAGAGGAGCTGTGGATTCCTCATCCCTGGAAGTGCCCAAGGCCAGGCTGGATGGGGTTGGAGCAACCTGGGATGGTGGAAGGTGTCCCTGCCATGGGGATTAGATGATCTGTAAAGGTCCCTTCCAAACCAAACTCTTCTGGGATCCCAGGAATCAACTGTGCTTTGGGAACTCCAAAATGAAGCAGCTCCCAGGATGTTCAGGCTTTCAGTGCTTTTAAAAAGATTATTTTCAGCCCTGAAGTCTGAAATGGATTTAGGCAGAATTCACACACCAAAATCTGCCAGCCAAATCCTGAAAATCTCCGTTCAGCTGCATTACCATGGAAACAAGAGAATTTTTCTGGAGTTTGTAGCAAAGTTGGTGGCAAAAGGAGCTGCTGGCACCTCTTGGAGAGGGGTTGGGGTCAGTGGGAAACTCCTTTCTCTCCTTAATCTGGGACAGCAAGGAGTCATTCATCCCTTTGGATCCAGCCCTAAATATCCAGGCTTAGACCCCTTCTCTGGGAAACAGCGACCACAACCCTCAGACTCCCTCAGCACAATCAAATTTATCACCCTGGTGCCTGAAATGGCTCCCTAGAAACAGAGAGCAGGCAGGAATAAAGGAATCAAGGAGGGATTGATTGGAAAGGCCTTCAGAGGTACACTCTGGGCTCCAGAGGCTCCTGCCTCAGTGCATCCCAACATGGACAAGGACAGCTCCCGAGTTCTTCCCACTTGGATCTCAGCATCAATTCCCCAAGCAGGAGCCAGGCAAGGATGGAATTTGCCCAAGCTTGCCCCCCTGTCCCCAAGATTGTGGTTTGCAGTTGTTGGGCCTAGGAGGGTCTGGGTGTCCTTGGAGAGCTGGAGAGGCTTTGTTGTGTGTGTGTGAGCATGAGAGAACAGCACTGAACGAGCTCCAGGGAACTGCAGAGTGACACTGGGCAGGGCAGGGCTGGGAACAGAGAACATTTCAAACCTAAGGCATCAGCCCCACACTCCTCTCTGCATTTAACCTTGGCTTCCCTGGAGCTGGAATTCTCCGGGCAGGAGTTTCCAGCAGGAGCTCGTTGCCATTCCCCATCAGTTCCCCACAAACATCCCTCCCTCATCAGCGTGCCCAGCCCAGCAGTGATCTGCCTCAGGAGATGGGATGGCACCACAAAGGATCAATACCAAAACGTTTGCACAAACTCAGTCTGGCAGGATAATATTGATGGACAAAGATCTCCCTCCGTAGCACGCAGGGGAAAATCAGAGGCTTTGGGAATGTGGAACTGCAAGTCTCATGCAATTGGCTTTAAAAAAATGTAAGAATCTGTTGTATTTTCCCTGATAAAAATAATATTTCCCTAAATAATAAGAAGAGTTATTAAAATTCATCATGAATGTGGAACTCTATATTTCGTGCAGTGGTGATAAAAAAAATGTAAGAATCTGTCGTATTCTCCCTGATGAAAAATGATATTTTCCTAAATAATATAAGAATTATTAAAATTCATCATTAATGTGGAATTCCAAGTTTCATGCAGTGGGCTTAAAATAATGTAAGAATCTGTTGTATTTTCCCTGATTAAAAAAAAAATCCCTAAATAATCAGAAGAATTATTAAAATTCATCATGAATGTGGAACTCTATATTTCGTGCAGTGGTGATAAAAAAAATGTAAGAATCTGTTGTATTTTCCCTGATTTTTTTAAAAAAAGAAATCCTTAAATAATAATAAGAATTATTAAAATTCATCATGATTGTTACAGATCTTAAGGATAAATGATGGTAATGATGAAATATTTTTAGGTATAACCACTCTCCCACTAAATAAATTTATTAGGAAATGCTGCTCTTGTGAAAATAATTCCAGGTTTTGGGGTTTCAGGTAAAGGAAGGAAGGGATCAGAGGATGGGTGGATGAGGGAGAAGGAGGTTTTGGGGCATCAGGAGTTGGTTCCTTCCAGCCCATGGCCACTGGGAAGAGGAGGAAAGTTTGTAAGTGGATCCTAAGTGTGGCATTTAAGGAACTCATGGAATTAATTCCATTTTGCTTTCCAAGCTGGGAGTTCAGTGGGAAATGTGGATGAAGAATTGCACATTATGAAAGAGGCAGTTTGGGGTTTTCTAATATAAATTTGGAATAAAGTATCTTGGACACAGCCAGAACTCTCGAGGAATTTTATTACATCCTTGCATCTTCCCTTCCTTGAGGGACTTTGATATAATAGGAATAATTTCTAGGCTGTAGAGACTCAAGGCCAGGCATTTTTTTTTTTGCCCTGCCATGTTCACATCAGTGATATAAAAATTAAATCATCTCTAGCAGGAAAGAGGGAAGAGAAACAGCCCTGAGGGAACTATTTTCTTAATATATTTGTCCACTTCCTAGTCAATAAAAAATACCACTCCTGACTGATTTCCAGCAATAGCAGTTGTGGGTTTCACTGTTTTTTCTTTAATTTTCTATTTCAGTGAGGAAAGAGGGCACGAAGGAAAATAAAGAGATTGCCACCACTTTTCCTCATGAGGCACAAACCTTTGCCTCCACTCTGTGCTTCCAAAGAGCCCAGGTTAAAACTCAAAAAAGCATTTGCATCTTGCAGAAATTAGATGGTTTTTTTTTTTTTGTCCTCAGTGCAAAAGTTGGGTGAAAATTGATTATTTTTAGAAAGAAGAATGATTTGTCTGATAATGTCGTCAAGGTGATCTTTTTTGGTCATTTAATTAAAAAAATATAGAATAAAAATAAATATTTTCATGTTGCTATGAGGATGCTCAGGGAGAAACTTGGGGTTTGTTTAGGTTTTCTCTGGAAATATCTCAGCAAAATTAAGTAAAATTAATAAAAATGTGAGAACTACAGCCAGTGTGATTTGGGTTTTTTAATGGAACCTTGGCCTTGGTCCCCACTCCCAAATTTCAGGATCCCAGATCTCAAGGTAACTTTATTCTACTTTATTTTTATTTTTATTTTTATTTTTATTTTTATTTTTATTTTTATTTTTATTTTTATTTTTTTAATATATTTTAACACTTATTTTTATATTTGTATATTTATATATTTATGGCCTCAACTGTAGATGATCTCAGGGGGTTTTTCCAATCTTAAGAAATCCATGATTCTGTAATATAAATACATATTCCTGTCCTGGTTTTTCATATCAAAAAAACTTCAGAAAAATATTGGTGACTGTTGTGTACCAACTTTAGCAGCTGAACCTTTGTGAGTGAGATGTGAATGTGACATTAAAATGCTCCCAAACCCTGCGTAGGGAAGTGTTTCATGAGTAACTGCTAATATTGCACAGCCACAGCTGTCAAGATGAANGGTCAGTTGATTAAAAAAATATAGAATAAAAATAAATATTTTCATGTTGCTATGAGGATGCTCAGGGAGAAACTTGGGGTTTGTTTAGGTTTTCTCTGGAAATATCTCAGCAAAATTAAGTAAAATTAATAAAAATGTGAGAACTACAGCCAGTGTGATTTGGGTTTTTTAATGGAACCTTGGCCTTGGTCCCCACTCCCAAATTTCAGGATCCCAGATCTCAAGGTAACTTTATTCTACTTTATTTTTATTTTTATTTTTATTTTTATTTTTATTTTTATTTTTATTTTTATTTTTATTTTTATTTTTTTAATATATTTTAACACTTATTTTTATATTTGTATATTTATATATTTATGGCCTCAACTGTAGATGATCTCAGGGGGTTTTTCCAATCTTAAGAAATCCATGATTCTGTAATATAAATACATATTCCTGTCCTGGTTTTTCATATCAAAAAAACTTCAGAAAAATATTGGTGACTGTTGTGTACCAACTTTAGCAGCTGAACCTTTGTGAGTGAGATGTGAATGTGACATTAAAATGCTCCCAAACCCTGCGTAGGGAAGTGTTTCATGAGTAACTGCTAATATTGCACAGCCACAGCTGTCAAGATGAAACAGGACAAAAGTGGCAGGAAAATCGTGTTCTCATCTTTTAAGAGATTAAAAAACCCAGCCTGAGGAAAAGGAGATTAACCAGTGCAAAAAGCACTTGGCAGTGGCCACCCTGGTTCATTCTGATATTTGTCTGAATGATTTCCAGACTCGTATTTGGTGTGAGGGGGTTCCAACACTCTCAACAAATCAAAAGATGTGTTTTCACTCCATGAACTTCAACAGTGACAAATCTGAAAGAAGCCTTAATGTCATCACCTCTTGCTGATAAAGCAGGAGAAAAACACGTGTTTTTAAAGGCTTGGGATTCATCCTGGATAAATCAGAAGCTGATGCCAGAATGATATTTTGCTTTTCCTTTCACACCCCTCTCACACACTCTTTGATTGTTTGATGTGTTCTCAGTGCTTTTAGCCCCACACTTGTACCTCCCCAAGGCTGAGAGCTCAGCTCAGCCCCACGGCACTGTTAAACCAGGAGAGCAAACATCCTGGGAGCCCCAGACACCAAGGGCCTCTCCAGAACACATTTGGGAACCTCAGCCAGGCCCAGCCAGGGGGAAGGTTCCTCACAACGAGGGCTTCACTCCAGCCTCTCACTGGGGAATCTTTGATAAATATGTTAATTTTGCAAGGCCTAGAATTGTGTGTATTTCGGTGTGAGGTGTGCATGCATTTTCAGGGCATTCCACCTGAACCAAGTGCTGCACCCAAGGATCCTGAAATAAATACCGAGGTATTTAAACACCATAAACCGTGTTTTGGTTTTAATTTTAAGACCAGGGAAAGGCAACACAGAGCAGAGAGGGGAAGGAGCCAGCTCTTGTGGAAGCAAATCCTGTGTGTCCCTGGCTCTGCTGCTTCATGCCCCAAACACCTCAACAGCAGCCCCACGAAGCTGCGGCCTCACGTTCCCTTCCTCGGAGCTCTCTGACCAACTTACAAATCTGATTTCCTGCAAATATTTGGGAGCACATTAGTTGACAGCAAGACAGAAGTGGAATGCTAATGGCTTTTGGCTGCAAATGCGGCAGATGAGAACTCTTTCAATCCAAGGCGAAGTGTCGACTTTAATAAAGCAATGTCACGCCAGGCCTCCCCCATCGCTGGCCTGTGGTGACATGAAAAATTATAATGGGGGAAACGCAGAACTTTGCAGATATAAATAACTGGTGACTCTGAGAGAAAATTTCCAACTGGGGCGGCGGAAAAGTGTAAACATTTATTAAGGAGCTGCAGTGAAGGAGATTATTGCCACCTATTGACAAGAGCCCTAAAGTAATCCGGCCTGTTTGCTCCTGGTGAATAGGAATTCCTCCCTGAGAGCTTTGCAGCAGGCTGTTCCTGTTGGATTCGTGTGGCAAGGGATACAGGGATTGGGAATAGCAGAGGATTTGATGGATAGGACCCCAGCTGAGGGAAATTTTTACATCAAGCCTCCAAAAGAGGTGGTTTAACAGTAATTGAACACTTGGCAAACCAGGCCGGAGCGTGTGGTGCCACTGGATCCGGAGGGGTGGAGCAGGCACAGAGGAGGGGAGTGTGGTAAATCCATGGAGTGAATGCTGTCATCTCACAGGAGCAGTGGTGTTTCTTCCATAGGATTTGTCCCTGGAGCTCCTGGATGGGTCCCCACTGCTGCTCCAGGAGTGCTCACCTGGAGACAGCTCAGACACCACCTGGAATGTGCTTAAAACCTGGATTAGAGCATGAACACAACCGCAAATCCATCAAAAATAAGCAGCATTAAGCCAAACAAGGTCTGAAATCTGCTTAATTCCTTGCCAGGAACGCCAATCCTGTCCTTAGGCTGATTTCAGCCCAGCTCCACACAGACAGTGTTTGGGACAGTGTATAAAAAAGCCTTTATTAAACAAAGCAGATTATTTTTCTAGACTTTTGGATGTTATTATTCATGTTACATAGTTATTGGTTACTATATTAATACAGTAGATTTATTGGCTATTGTTAACTACAATATACTACTATTGGTTACTTGTAGCATAAGTATTCAAGAATTCAGGAAAATACCAGGTGCAGGTATTTTATTGTTTTTCTCCAATTGTTTAACTTTTTTGTTTCTGTTGGTACTACATTTATATGGGTAAAAACTAATTGTTTTTCTTCTTTTCTCATGGTCCTTCTCCAGAGAGAGTAACAGGTCTAAGCCATGATTTTACAAAGGCAACAAGGCTTTCACTTTATAAAGTTTTACCTATATGCAATACTCCTCGGAACAGTCTCTGTGTGATGATCTCCCTCCTTCCCAGTGTCCTTTCAGCATTTCAGATCTGAACCCTCTCTCTCCCCTCTTCCTGTCAGGGGCTCAGTTTATTATTGGGTACATCCAGTGTGATTCATTCCTGACAGCCCACTGATTTCTGATCTAATTTGGGTCAGACAGTGCAGATGGAGACCAGTACCCTGCCCTGTCTTATCCAGTCCCCAAATTCATTTGCTATTCAGTGGAAATCCAAGCCCAGAAATTTTTATCTTTCACTTGTCTCTCAAGAATTCCCTCTCTGAACCTGTTAAATCTGTTGGACAGCTTGGTTAAAAAGAAAAACTCCAAGAGCATGGAACACTCCACAGAGCAAGATCTGCACAGCCTTTGCTGTGGGTATTGAAAAATATTCATTACTATTTAGGTGTCCTTTAGTCGTTCCATTTCTGGCATAGGTTAAAATGAATGTTGTTTGAATAATCTGCGTCGTGGGAGTGGATTTGAGGTTCTGTGATTCACATTCTGCTTCCTGGGGAAAGGTCAGATTCACTGCTCAGCGTCTTGTGCAGTTGCATCAATTTTGGTTTGATTTTTTAAAAGCATGAGATGAATATAAATGAAATTTGGATTACAACTGGAAGATTTTCTCTGGTGTAAAGATGATATCCAGATAATTCAGGTCTCAGGACCTGCTGCATACAGAGATTTTAGCTTTTCCTTTGAGGCTCCTGATCCATAAGCATTGAAGATCCAATACTCTTGAGGTAGAAAAGAACCAATACCAATTTTATTATAAAATGCTGCTCATCTTACCTTTTCCTCTTCCAATTGTTTCATCTTCAGTAGGTTCTCACTATTGATTTTATCATCCCAGCCATGCCAGAATTCCTGCTGGATCTCCCTTACATGAAGTGAGTCTTTGGCTTATAAATGAGTCATTCCACTTTCCCTTCCTCGTTACTCTCTCAGCATAAGCAATTTGATTTTCAATTCCCTTTTCTGATCCTTTTGTTTTTTCATTTTGCTGTCCAAAATGAGAAATTGTGGAGAAGAAAAGAGTGCTCCTTTTTGTCTCTTTTCTCTTTATTTCGAGGACAGGTTGGATGGGGCCTCTTGGTTTTTCTAAAGCCAAGCCACAGTTCCGTTGATCATGGAATTACAGGATGGTTTGGGTTGGCAGGGATCTTAAATATCTACCTAATTCCAACTCCTCTACCACCGGCAAGGATTGCCCACTTCCTCCCAAATCTTTGGACCTGCCCAACTTCCAGAATTATCTGTGATTTTTAACTTATATTTTGTACTAGTATTTTTCAACGGCTTTAATTTCCACCCTGAAGAACAACAGCAATTTTTATTATTCTTTCTTCACACAGGGTTAACTTTCTAGGGGGGAAAAAAAGTAATTTTTCAGGGCTGCGACATCAAAAATTACTAATTTCCTATTGTAGACCTAAATTTCTACACGATTTAGAAGAATCTCTGAAGCTGCAAGAACCCCAAGCAATTCTCTTCCACACCCCACAGCAGTTTTAAGAAAAGAAATCACTTGGTTTAGTTGGGTCAGTTTAGATTATTCGGCACTTTAGAGAAAAAATGGCTCTAAAGTGCTTGTCACTGCATTTAAAAAATGCAATTTCTGGTTCTTGGCTTTCTGTGACCTTTGCCCACTCTGTACCAGGGTAATTGATGCCTTTCATTGCTGTCGCTTTTTAACTTCACCGTGTTCCTAATTTTTGTGATCTTTTCAGTAACGGATCTTATTCCTCCCTTCTTCAGCCTCATGTTTCTAGATATAGCAGTTATTTTTATTTTTTCTCATCTGTGTCCCGTTCCTGAATTCTAAATCTCTACAGTTCCAAAACACATTTTTCTATCACTTATTTTACCCTCATATTAATTTCTCCTTGATTGCTACAATAACAGCACAATAATGTCACTGACTTTGGGGTTTTTTTCCAAAAAACCTATGAAGGAACAGAATATTTGACATCTTAGGTAGATCTAATTCATGCAGAAAAATGTATTCTAGTCCAAGTTTGTGCACTGGGAATGGAACAGCTCCTGAAAGATGGAGAGGCTGCAAAGAGCAGAATCAGTTTCTTCAGTGAGGTTCTTGACATAATTTTAAAAAATTGCTTTGAAAACCAAGTCAAGAATTGCCTGAACGTCCCAAGAACTCAGGATAGTGCTAGTCAGAATCAAAAAAAGCCCCAAAACACCCAAAAAACCCCAAACCAACCAACCAAAGAAATCCCAACCAAACTCAAACTTCCTTATGCAATTTTATTGAATGGGACCCTGACCAAATGCTGACTAAAATGTTAGTGTTTGGTCTGGTGTTAGAGAACTAATTCTCTAATAATAACTAGAGAATCTTGGAATAGTTAAGGATGGAAAAGATCCTCAAAGTCATCAAATCCAACCTTTGACCAAATACGACCCTGCCTACTAAACCACATCAGAAAGTGCCACATCCACTCGTTCCATGATTTCAGATATCTGATGAAAAGGGGGAAAAAAAGGCTAAACACAGCAAAAGCTAAATTTTTACAGCTGGACATTTTGGAGAAGCCATTTTAAACCAAGAACTCGTCAAGGTTGGACTCTGAACCCACCCACTTCCCAAATTACTCTTTGTATCTCCAACTTTGTGCGCCAGATTTGAAAGGAAGAGCCCTCCCAAGAAGGGATTTCCTTGAAGAGCAACGCAGATGGCAGCAGTGAGAGCAGAAACAAAGCAGATGAACAAATCAAAGTCACACACGGCAAATCCTGAGCCTAAAGTCCACGGGAACGGGATCTGCACTTGTGTGCAATCCTACAACTTCTTAATTGGCCTCCAATGTTTGCCTGAAAATTTCCGGTCAACAGAGAATCAAAGGGAATGGTGGAATAATTGTGGCACAGCCTAATTAATTGACTTTCCTGGTGGCTATAAAATGCTACAAAAGTTTCCCAAGCAGAATTTCAGAGCTGCTA
The DNA here is from genome assembly GCA_013400515.1 of Erpornis zantholeuca. Taxonomy (NCBI): domain Eukaryota; kingdom Metazoa; phylum Chordata; class Aves; order Passeriformes; family Timaliidae; genus Erpornis; species Erpornis zantholeuca. The sequence continues at coordinate 12,782 of VZTN01017036.1, forward strand.
ATAAGTGATGGCAGGTGCTGAAGGTGACATTGACATCCACTTGTCTGCAGCCAGGCAAGAATTACGGCCACGCGCGCTGGCATTATTGGATATTAGAGGTTCTGCCTTCCAAATGTCATATTTTAAATGTCATTGTATTTGCAGAGAGGAAAAAAAAATAAAATTTTAATGCTATTTTAGTCGTCTACCACTGATTGAGCCTTAAAATAATGTCAATTTTTACGAACACTTTTAATAGTATGCAAAAGTAATTATCTGCAGTCTCTGAGGCTCAGTATCCTTTAATAATGAACTGAGTCATTCTGTATCCCAAATTTATAAATGGCTATTTGCAGACTGGAGGGGAGCATAGACATCAGACCTATGTAGGAATAGTCAAGCACTGCAAAATTCAGTGAGAAGTAGCAGATTCAGATTAATTTATCTATAAATTATGAGTTGCATTTACCAGTCCTGAAGCCAAATTTAACCAAAACATCCATTCTGGGTCCAGTTACATTTAACAGTGAGTTTGGTGGGATTTAAGCAACCATATAACCCTGATTTCACAGCCAGTTTAATTTTGTGGTGTCAAAACCTGTTAGGTTAAGACATTAGTGAGGGTTTAGTCTTTACTCTAAATATTTAAGATGCAAGATAAGCCCCGCTCATCTCTGTAGGTCACACAGAGGGTGATGATTCAGAGTGGGTGATTCAGACCTTCCTGAACCAACTATCCTGGGGTCATTCCTGATCATTTCATAGAGCCAGCAATTTCAAACAACACCCAGACAATTATTTTCTGCATCAACATCTAAAGAATAATATCTGGTCTTGCAGAGCACAAGAAGCGAAATCAGGTTGGAAAGTCTGTAAAAATTAAAACTCCATCTTCAGAAGTGAGAGGGGTCTAATCAGAATCGCTTATCACAAGTTTCGCTGTTCTTATCACTTGTGATTCATGCAAAAGATGATGACCTGAGGGTCTGAGCATCCTCTGGGACAGCAGCAGGCAACTTTTAGGAGAGGAAAGAGGAGTTTTGCCCCATTCCTCATGCCCATCCTGGGCACCACGGCGCTCCTGGATCATCCCTGTTTGAACCTCACTTCCAATCACTTGGTGTCCTCTCTTTCATAATTTGCTGTGGGTTCCCTCGTTAGCAAAGCCCTGCTCACAAAACCATCACCTCTCTGTTGTGCTTTCCCCTGACTCCCTTCTCCTCCAGGCTGGGATTCCAACCTGGAGCAGCACAGGATTCAGCCCAAACACGGCAATGGGAAGCTGGCTCGGGGAGCAATTAGGGCACAGAATGAATGCAAATGGCTTTTGAAAAAAAGACAATGAGCCAATTGGTGTTATTATCCCGCTCTGGCAGGATTCAGGTTGTTTGGCAGCGAGCCAGAGGGATGGGTTTGGTTCCTTTCTCTCTCTGATTGCCTTCAGACTCAGGCCCAATAAAACAATTTCACTTATTCCCACCAGCATTTGCCAAACAAATGTGTGCCAGCCCCTCGGGATATTCTTAACCCCCTCGTAAGGGGGTGACCCCACAGCATTATCTCACATGTGACCACACTCATGATTTAAAAAATAAATCCTTAGAATGGTTCTAATTTAAGTCCCTGTGTTCTACCTCTGGCTGTCACCTCTTGTCACAGCACTGGGCCCATCTTTTCTCCACCCTCACCAAAATCCCATGAGGTTCCATAACTTCCCTGCAGCCTGGTGGGCTCAGAAATTTGGGATTTCCCCTTCCCCTGAACCACAGAAGGACTGAAACTCTTACATTCTATTCTTGCATCACCTGCAATTACATTTCAGGATTGATGGCTACATAAAAATGAGCTGATTTGCCAAAAAACTGGATTGATATTTGTGAAATAGGATACCAACTTCAAATCAAAACATGCAAATTACCTAGTGGAAATATCTGATTTCTCTGCAGACATTTCATGTCATTATTCCATCTTTGTACTGGCCTAAGTCAGCCCTGGAGTCAGTAGAACATCAGTGGTTAATAAAAATGCAAGTTGTTAATTTTTCGTTTGTAGATTTGGGTGGATGAGTCACAGCCTTTATTCTGTGCTCCATTCAGGATTTTTTCTGTAAAAGATCCAATTTGTTACTAAAAAAATTGTTGTATTTTGTGTTACTGAAAGAAAAATCCTTATCCCACCTTGATTCCCTGATCCTTTAAATGAAAGCAAAAACCTCTACCCTTGGGTTTTACCCTGCTCAGTCCCTCCTAACACCAGGAACACTGTCTCAAAGTACCAAAATACCTAATTTCAGCATGAAATCTTTCAGCCATCAACAATATTTTCTATAACATAAAGGGAAGGAGAATCTAAATATCTTGTAAGCCACTGAAGATGCATTCAGATTATAGTCATCATCACAGCTAAATTAAATGTTCAAAGCTTAAAAATGGACCAGATTCTTCTTTACCTGTTGCTTCCCTTGCTCTGCAGAGCCTACTCACAACAAGAACAAAAAAAAAATCCCATTTTTTTCAGGACTATATAATGCTTTTGTCAAACAAAACGACACCAATAATTTATTCATCATAATTGAAGGAAACGTTTTGTAGGTTCTTCCTATAGAAGAGTAATTTACTCCCCTGAAGCCACTTCCAAGACCTGAATTAATGACCAGTGAGAAGCACATTAGTGGATTAGGATGAACTCTCATTGAGTTAATTGACTTTCAAGCCAAGACTGTGGCCTTATTTCTGTTTGCATCTTCAAAAAAAAATCTACCCTGGTAAAGTGCAAACAGTCCTGGCCAAGCTCCTCCTGTTGTGCCACACTAAACTCAGTGACAGCAGAGCCAAAATTAAGCTGAACAAGATGTTTGTTCTTGTAGGTTTTGGGGTTTTGTTCCTCTCATTTGGATTTTTTGGGTGGTGTGGGTTAATCCTTAATATACAAAATGTTGACAATGACTTTCTTTGTTCCTATTATTTAAATATAGGGTTATTTCTATTTTACATATAATTTTATTATAAGCGTCCTACCATTGATCAGATTTTATCCAAAGCACCCAAAATACAAATCATGGTTCATGATGGTGATGATGTGAAGAAAGGTGAATTATTACTATTCTCATCCATGAAAACACTGTATGGACACCAACAACTGCAAACCACAATCTTGGGGACAGGAGGGCAAGCTTGGGCAAATTCCATCCTTGCCTGGCTTCTGCTTGGGGAATTGATGCTGAGATCCAAGTGGGAAGAACTCGGGAGCTGTCCTTGTCCATGTTGGGATGCACTGAGGCAGGAGCCTCTGGAGCCCAGAGTGTACCTCTGAAGGCCTTTCCAACCAATCCCTCCTTGATTCCTTTATTCCTGCCTGCTCTCTGTTTCTGGGGAGCCATTTAAGGCAACACTCCATCCCCTACAGTTCAGTTCTGTACTGCAGTGCTGTGTATCAGTGCACAGAGCAGCTTTTCCCCTGCCTGCTCCTCTGGAGCACACACCAACAGCTGTCTGTAACATTCCTTCAAGGGTTTCGTCATCCCAGCAATAGCAGGGAGCACTTGGGAGTTGAGTGCATTACAAAGTCTAATAACAGCAGCAATAATATCAGGGAGCAATGAAAGCTCAAGGATGCTGTGACTTTGAGCACGCTCTGCTCTGCCTCTGAGAGGCTCTGCTGCAGCTCTGGGAAGCCTCTGGTGCCTGTTGGGTTCCAACATTTCCCAGGGGACAGGGAACACAAATTCAGGATTTTCTCTCCAGAGGGTGAGGCTGTGTGAGGCCTGTGCTGAGGGCAATAAAGGTGTTTGCAAACTGAAGGGTTTTCAATCAACTAAATGAGCTTTTCTACCTTTTCACAGACCCAGGTGTTGTTCTCATTAGTCTTTGCATACTCTTGGTGTGATCTCACCTTGGAAGGAAGAAGCAGGTCAGCTATGAGGAAGCCCAAGGATCTCTCCTTCAGGCCAAGTGTTGTTGTTGACACCTGTAGTGCAGCAAGACCCAGGGATTTGGTGGTTGATAATTGTCTGATAAGACATTTCTGATCTATGCACGACCTTGTCACACAGCAAATTATCACAGGATGCACCACGAGAGCACAGCGAGGCTGATTTAGGGCAGGGTGGGCTGGGGGTGACCCTTGGAACATCACTGGACAAAAAGTGGGACCAGGTCAGCCTGGGGAAGGAGGAAGGGCTCCAGTGACAACCAAAACTTCTTCCATTCAGGGTTCTGAGTGAGCCTGAACTGCCTGAAGGGAAGCCAAAGTTGCTTGAAAGTTGAGAGATGCATTTTACACATGACACCGATGGAGTGCGAAACCAAAGGATTGATCTCGAAGCTTTGGCCAAAAAAATCCTGTGTGATGAATGACAATGGCTGAGATCAAATGTGCTGCTTTTTATCTCCATTTTTAAGGCCCTGAAATTAGTACAATTTCAATGGGAAGCTAACTCTGAAATATCATACCCAGCTCCAGAAATCTCCCTCTGTAGAGAAGATTCACTGCGGGGAGATCCCATGGGACAGATAGAAGCTGACAATTTAATAAATGAAGATGGAAGCAGAACAAGCTGACATCTTAATCAGCTCTTCTCCTGGAAACAAAGGCACTGCACAATTTCCTTCCTTATCCACCTCTTTCTCAACACCAGTTGATCATATCTGGCCACAGAAATTACTCTTTGACCTCTCTGGCAGCTGCTGCTGTTTGCAGCAATTTGTTTTTGCTACAGCCTGTGTTTTCAGGGAGGGGAAAAAAAAACCAACCCAGCAGCACTTCACAGTTCTACAAAAAATTGTCAGAGACCCAAATGTATGAATATCACTCCCTTTAGTAAGTCTCTGCTCAGATAAACAGCTCTCAGCATGTTTGCAACCTGCAACCACCACGAGCAGCTATGGGAGGAGCTCTGAGCAGCAGCCTCTCCTCTAATTGCTTCCCACTCCACCAGCAACCAGCAGGTCTGCTCCCACTGCTGGGCCAGGACAATTCCAGGCAGGAATTTTTAATGTTCCCATCCAAGTTGTGCTCCGTGACAAGGCAGTCCTTGAATTCCTGACACTCTGTCACCGTGAGTTCATAAAGATCCTAAAATTCAGAGGATTCGGGGGTGCCAGCCTGGGAGCCAGCACAAAGCCAGGCTGGAAGGGGAGGGATCATTCACTTTGGAGAAGCACACATCAAATTTTTCATAAGTCTTTGACTCTCTTTTGGAAATGCCATCTCCTAATGGCACCGTGCAAAGATGCTGTTTCTCCTATTAGCTGTCACTTTAAAATGCTGAGATTCTCAGCTCGTGGTGCCTGATAAGCTGTCAGAGAAGAGCTTAAAACGCCAGGGAAGAGCATTCTGCCCCTGGGATGATGTTGGGATGTGCAGCACCTGCTCCTTCTTTCAGCTGCCACAAGAAAGATTTCCCTGACTTCGGGGTCAGATGAAAAACCCAAACATTTATGGAGCTGAATTATTCTTTTCAAAGCTGGGGAAGAGACTCTTCAAATTTGTCTAAAAAATGGCTGTGTGCTCAGCAAAGTCCTTCTGCACCTTTCCAGGCCAAAAATCCCACCTGAAAAAAAACTGATTTTGCAAGCAGCCGATCAGTGTTCAAGGGCAAGGCAGAAGGGTGGAGCTGGCAGGTGGGGGATGAGATCATTACAGACTCATTAAGGCTGGAAAAAACCTCCAAGTTCATCAAGTCCAACACCAAACTCCCCTGCACACAGAGCAGCTCCCCTGGTTTGGGATTTAACACACTTTTAAGTGTCCTGGCCACTCCACCAGGTGCTGCAGCCTTGCTTTCACACAAATGCACTCACATCAAACCAACCACCACTTATAAACTCACAACACTTCCCAGTTTATTTTTTGTGACAGGAAAAACCCAACCAGCAGAGCACAGAAGGTGACTTTGGGGAAGAGCTGAATTAATAAAGGAATGTCTGCAGGAAGATGGGATTATTTGCAGAGGGAAACAGCCAAAGAAAGTCTTTCTGTGCCAATCTAAATCAGGCCCCAGCCTGAAGCAGTGATGAGCTGCAGGGATTTCCGTGGCTGCTCCTGGAAGGATAAATAATGCAGGGAGTGTGCACACACCTGGCTGGGAATCACAGCACCCTTGTGACAGGAAAACAAAGCTTTTCATGGCCCAGGGGTGCCCCCGGAATGTGATACAGCAGGAAAAGCTAATTTAGGAGCAAGGGACTAAAGCAAACTTGGTTTGCAGGTGCAGAGTGCCAAATGTAATGGAATTTTCCAGCCCTTGCCATGGGCAGGGACATCTCCCACTAGACCAGGTTGCTCCAAGCCTTGTCCAAGCTGCCTTGGATGCTTCATTATTCCAAGAGGAAACTGTAGTTCTTTTCCATGGGAAGGACGCTAGAGGTACTTAATTAATAAAAATCTATTTCTGGTGTCCCCCAAATCTCAGACACAATGAGTTTATTTTCATTCTGTTACCTGTTGGTGGAAGAGATCAGCCTTAGCTAAAGCCTGATCTTCCCCTCCCTCCCCTGGCCATCACCTTTAAATCTCACTGATTGCAGGGGCATTTTTATTTTTAGATTGATGCACAGCACAGATGAAGTTCTGATATTTCACCCCAAATCAGCTCTGCTGCAGGACTTTCAGGGACTGCAGGAAGCACAGCAATGCCATGGAAGCAGGAATCACTGGCACAGGGATGCTGAAAGTCAGCACTGGACACAAAATTTACTTCTGAGACTCCTTCATCTATAGTTTCACATCTATTAATTTCCAGCCTCCCTTTGTAAGGGAGATAATTTCCTGTTTTCCAGGGATTGTGAGAGGCAAATGAAGAGCAATCCCTCCCAGAATAAGGAAATGTTTACATGTAAAATTAGTATTCAGGAGCAAGAGAAGCTGCACAATCTGCTCTGCACGCTTTAAGCCAAGAAATTTCATGTGAACATTGAACTTTTTATTTTTAGTTGTAGCATTGTGCTTGAAGAATTGACAGCTGAGCTCCCTTTTGGGGATTCAGCCTTTCAGCTTTGTATACCAATTTAGTAATAAAATTAACTTTCATAGCACATTTCATGTGCAAACACTTCCACCAAAATATCACAGTCTCGTTTTGCTGCTGCATCATGAAATTATATTTCCTTGTGCCACACAAATCCCCACTCTTTAGGTTAGAGGCCAAATATTGTATGTAGAACATAAATCCATTAAAAATGGCAATATTAGAGAGGTACCATTTATAAAAGTCTGGGTGTAATTTGGATCATTTTCCTCCCAGTGTGTTGGTAAGAATTAATTCAGTGCAATTAACATCCCAAACTGAGAGAGCTGATAAAACACTGATAGGGAAATATGAAAAATGATCCCCAGCTGCAGTTGGTTGTGCAGGAAAAGCTGAATGAGGAACTGAGCTTCCAAAAATAGGCTCAATTTTTTTTTTATTTTTTTTGGAATAGTATTGAATTATTGAATTGGATTCCACGAGTGCAGCCTGGATAATGGATTCAGGAGATTCAGCCCTGAAGGATTTACCAGAAGATCAGATAAATATAGGCAGAGACATGAGGAGGAATATTCAGATATCACCAAGAGCTTCCAGGCAAAAGCTTGGGTTTAAAGCCAGGTGAGCAGGGGAAAATGTGAACGAAGGAGATGGAGATCAGCTGCTTAATTAGACAAAGCCTTAATTTTAATGAACTTTCCAGAACTACAAGTGGTGTTCAAGACCACAGCAATTTCCACCAGCCAAAACCCAATGGGTTTGGTGAGAATCTTGCCTTCAGCTCTAAAGCTTCTGAGCATTCCCACCGTGGCTGAACCCATCCCAAACCTTTCCAGAGAGTTTATTTTGAACACTTGGGCTTTGTTTTCCAAATCCAATCTGCTGGCAGAGCAGTCCCTGCTGATAAACCCAGCTGAGGGCAGTTGGATTTGAGCAGGAATATTTGGAAGCCAACCTTGTAATGAGCACTTCAGAATTATCAGTGGATACTTTCCATCCTTTCATGGCAAACTGGAAGGAATCTCAGCTCTCCTGCTTCCTAGGGAGTTGTGTAAAAGCTAAAAGTAGCAGCTACTCGTGGAGCAGAGGCTGAGCAGTGAGAGGTAAACACACCCCTTTGAAGCAATAAAAAAGTATTTCAAAAAAATATAAAAAGAGATGAAAATTTCTCAAGATTGGGGAAGATTTATGGGTTTGTGGAAGGGACACTTCTCCCTAAACCAGGTGGCTCCATCCAGCCTGGCCTTGAACACTTCCTGGGATATAATTTCCATCTAATTTCACCCAACTCTGTGGACTTATTTATCCTGGTGGAAATATATATTGAAAAAAAAATCTTTCCTGCTTTTTACTCTCTTCTGTAACCATTACTGCCTGCCCACCCTTGGTGATTATTTCTCACATTCTCTCATGCTCCAAACATTGCCTGGCAGAGTCAGATATTTAGAGGTAGAGGAGGATTTATTTTACAGGCAACACAGCCCTTTTAATTGCATATTCACCCCAATTTAGATGAAGATGAATAATGGGATGTCACCCATTTCAAATTCAAATGGGAGGAACTTATTCCACCACAGTGAGGTCTCTCTCCACAGCCCAGCCCAGCAAGCAGGAGTGATGGAACAGGGAGAGCAGTGACTGGGAGAGCTCCAGGTAATGAATTTGCCATCAGAAATGCAGCTCCATGTCTGACACGACCACTGGATCCTGATTTTTATTAATTGGGAGACCCCTGTGGTGACCTGAGTTAATCAGTGGCTGAGCAGCTCCCAGCTCCCTGCCAAGGGGACACGGATAAAGGAGGAGGTGCACTCAGCTCAAATCTCTGCTGTTAAAATGTGCTGTTGAATTTGTTGAATTTCACAGAATTAAACCCAATCCCCAACATCTCCACACACCACCAAGTGTCATTTTCATGGCACATTTGTGTTGTACACAGTGATGCTTCCTCCTTCCACACAGCACCATTGACTGAGGAATTGCACTGAAAATAAGTTGGGTTACTGAGAAACAGAGATTTTAGATTAATGGAGAAATAGATGTAGTTTTTGTATCTCTGATAATGATTTTTCCAATTAAATTTTCCATCCCAGTTCTTAGATTTGATCAATTAAATTCAGACAGCCAGGGCCACATTATCATAACATTCATGTATGGCTTCATTTCCATTAAATTGCAGTTTTAGCACCACAAAAAGAGGCCTCTGCAGGTGATGGTCCAGGAAACTGAGGTAGAGAGAGGCAAAATTCCTCCTGAGAGATCCCAACTCCTCTTTATTCAAGGTTAGGAGGGAGCTCAGGTGTCAGTTCCCACTCTGGCCATGCAACACAAGGATTTGCTCCTGAGCACAGCCACACCAGTGCTGCTGATTTTGCTTCTTCCTGCTGTACTTTCCCCTCCTTTAAAGGCTGTTTTACAGACATTTGAATACCATCAAGAAGAAAGTTTACATCTCAACACTCTTAAATACTTGACAAATCCCCAAACCCACGGAAATTCAGCTTTAAGGCTGGCAATCCAGACTGACACTCCAACCTCGCTGCCACAGCCCCCAAACTCCTTGCTTTTGTGCTTTAAAGCCAGACCTCTTCCTTCACTAAATGCTGCTTTTTTTTTGTGGCTAAATTATAGTAACGAGTGCTCCAGTTTCACTAAACCCCAGTACCTACAAGATTTGGATTACTAAAATGTAACCTAAATCCTTTCTGCTGCTGGTGTGTGCATTTGAAGATAAGTAGCAGGGTGAGCAGGCTAATAATGGCTTGGAATCTCCTATGGATAGTTCAGCACATCTCTAATTTCATTGCAACTCTTTTGCTCCTTAAAATTTAGATGAAAAACCAAGACATGCATTTTTTTGCCTGCTATTTCTTCTTTTTTTTTTTATTTTTTTCTTTTTCCTTGAAGGTATTATGGGAGTTCTGTTATATAAACCCTGCAATACAAGGGAAAAGTGGCAGCCACTGTAGCAGATTAATTTGCATTGTATTTCCAATTTTGATTGATTATTGTGGGAGTGATGCTGGGCCACAAGAATTAAAGGTAGAGAACTGTGGGAATTAACATAAAATTGGGCTTCCAACTCACCCTGCAATAGATGTGGGATTAAAAGGAGTATTTATTCTTTGTTTAGGATCATTTTAATGGCATTTCTGCCACTCAAGCCCTAATTACAACAGTCTCTAAGTGGAAAAAACTCAATCCCAGCCTTTTCTGGCAGTGGAAAAATTCCCACTTTCTCATGTATTCGTACCCAGATAATCCTACCAGAAAGCAAGACCATGGTGAGCATGGAAGGTGCTGTTCAACCCTTTCCTTTTTGGATTCGTCCAGCAAAATGGACAAAACCTGGAAAAGAAAACAAAAAGGCAATTAAACAGAAGGGTTTGAGTAGGGCTGAGGTGGAGGAGAGGAATTTAAATGGGGAACAAGCAGTTCCTGCACTCTGGAACTTTCTGGCTGCACCTTTATTGTCTCAACCACATCTTGGCTCAGCTCTCCCCCAGGGTTTGGGAATATTCATGACATGAATTTTCCACGGAAAAATACATTTTTAGGGAAAAAGACAGATGACGCAGATGAAACTAGAGAAATGCATTTTTAAAGCATAATAAAAGCTTTCTAACGAGCAGATGAAATAGGGAAAAAATGCTTTTTGTGAGTCCCAGCTTGCCTTAATGAGACAGGAATTCCAAAGGATTCCTGGTGAGGATTTGTTTATGTCAACAGAGGAGTTAATGAGAATGAAATCTTGCTGGATGCTCTGCTGGAAACCAAAGGCCAGCTTGGTTAGAGGAGTGTGAACACAGCCAAACCCCACAGCTCTGGCTGATCCCTCTGAGCATTCCCACCCTGCTCTCCTCCGTGTCTCTCCAGTTCAGCTCCAGCCATCAGCGAGCAATTTGCCCAAAATGGGAGGAATTTAACCCAGGGGTGGGAAGAGCAGCACCGAGAACTGCAGGGCTCTCCTGGGTTTGCCTCTCCTCAGCTCTTGCTCATTGCTTTACTCAGTTTCCAAGTCTGGCACCTTTCTCACTGCGTTTGAGGGATTTGCCTTCAAAATAATTTGAATATTCAAGTTCCAGGGGTGTTTGCAGCCTCTGGCTCAGCTGACATTTACTTGTGAGAAACTCAGCTGAAGCCACTGAATTTTAAGTCAATTTTATGAGGTGTTGGCATTAATTTTCTCACTCTTCCACATTTTTGCTCCAGTTTGTAGATCCCAACATTGCCTAATTTCCTCCCCTTTTACTTACATTTGACAAGTTACTTATTGTTTATTGACTGTGGGGAATTTACTCCATGATTTTTGCTTCCTTGGCTCTGGTATCCAGCAAAAAGCCTTAATTGAGCTCATGGTAGTGTTTATCTGACCCTAAATCCTTTTGTTCCAAAGAAATTATTCTAACCTTCACCACACTTAGCTGTTAACAACCTCTGCACACTTTCATTTCTGATTAGATGGGATGAAGGAAATGTAATAATACAATAATTTGCTGAGTGAGAACTGCCTAAAAAATGCTCACTCCCCTTTTCATCTCTTATTGCTGTGCTCTCAGATGAGGGAAATTCTGTTTCCTAGAAAAATCAATACTGACGAGTGCTAGGCTTAATAAGAGATGCTTTAAATATGTATTCCACGTTTAAAAAACAATTTAATCCCAAGTTTATTATTACAAGTATCTTTTCCAAGGTTATCATCTACCAACTGAATAAAGAATAAAATCCTAATAATGGGAGAGCACCATGATTATAAAAAGAAATATTTATAAATACATTAAGATCCAGCTGAAGGCTTGTGTCAATAATTACCTTCACATAATAACTCTCAGTGCTGATGTGCTGTTGCACTCCTCATCCAGGCAGATATTAACACTTAATTCCATCCTCATTTATGGGGCCTGGAGTAATTGCAGGCTATAAACAGAGCTGCCAGCTTGGACTGGTGATCAGTTTATTTTCTAGGAGAGGAACTGTGGTGGCTCTGAATGGGCATGAGGGCATCCTGTGGGAGAGTCAGGAAAGGCCTGAGCTCTTCCCCACATCTTTTTTCTTGGCTCATAGAATCTGAAAGGTTTGGGTTGAAAAGAACATTAATGATAATTTTGTCTCACCCCTTCCCAGGTTGCTCCAATCCCAATCCAACCTGGTCTTGGACATTTCCAGGGATCCAGGGGTAGCCACAGCTTCTCTGATGTTCACGTGGGGGAAGATTTCTCTTTCACCTCCAAGAACGAATTTGATGAGGGTCAAAATCACAAAATAACAGAATTAAGGTTTGAAAAGGACTTTAAGAGGGAGAGAAACCTTTTACAAAGGCACGAAGGACAGGACAAGGAGGGATGGTTTCAAAGTGTCAGAAGGCAGGGATAGATAGGATATTGGGAAGGAATTCCTGGCTGTGAGGATAGGGAGGCCCTGGCACATCATCCTCTGCACTTCCTCTTTAAAACTCTATCCCAGAACCCCAAAGTTTTGTTTCCCTGAGTGCTGTTAAGCACTGAGACCCTTTGTGACCCTCAGAGAGTTTTCCCATTTCCCTTTAATCTCCACCAAGCTTGAAGTTTTATGTAACCAGCCTCAAATGTGTCACGAGAGAGTTTATTTGGCTACAGGCAGCGTTTTCATGACGGGGTTTGGTTTTTCCTCCGAGCTGATAAAAATGGAATTAGCAGGTATTAGCAACTAAATTAGTCAGGAGGCATTAATAACAAAAGAACCTGCTCAGGTTCACTGAAGCAGATATAATTCTCATTGCAGGTAAAGTATTTTTTTCAATAAGTTGTTTATTTGCATTGCTTTTCAGGTATTATTTCTTAAGAAATTAATTCTTCTTAAGCACAGCTCAGTGAACTCGAGAACCTGCCTTAGACTTTTGTTGCTGCAGAGGAAACCCTCCCCATCCTCTCCTTTGATTCTCACAAAATGTGTCTGTATTCCCTGGAGAGCTTTTAATTCAACCTCCACAACAGCAACATTTCCAAGGTCTCCAGAGAAAAAGGAGTTAGGGAACACCAGGTGTGGAGAAAAGCTGGGCTCATCACACACATGGAATTAGTGCTCTGCTGAATTTCTCACAAATTCTGCTAAAACAATGACTTCAGATGTCAGAACACCGTGGCAGGAGTTGTAAAAAAATGGTTTTAAAACTGGGATATGAACTGGATTTCCCAAAAGCTGTGCTTTGGGCTTGTATTTGCTGGTTCAACAATCACCAGATAAAGCAGTGTTCAAATAGTCCCTGCTCAGGATGTAAAAATGCATGGAATTCCACCCAAATTTAAGGACACAGATAATGAATTCCTTTGGTTGTGACATTTCTATCTTCAAATCTTCTGTACAATATCATGAAAGTGAGAGCATCTTAAAATCAAATGAGCTGGAGGGCGACCCTAAACTGGGAATGACACATTCACATTTTTCCTTCAAGCTTTTAAGCATCTCCACTAATAACTAAAATATTTCTGAAATGGTCTGACCTTTCAATTCTGTTGGAAAAAAAAAATAGAAAAAAAGGCTTCTTTTCTTTTGGGAAACTGCCTCCCTCCACTGAATCATTTCCAAGCCTCCAGGCAACTTTCAGTATCAAATATTCTGTTGTTACAACTATTTCTAACATCATTTTATAAGTGAACTCCGAGAGAAATTAGTCCTAATGTCTAAAATGAACATATTCTGAAAAACTCTTGCAATTTATGTAATAAAGTACAAGTGGAACTGATTCAATCCAGACCTTCAGCTTTGACTGATTTCTGTTATGGGACTGAAAAAAGCTCAATGGGAAGGTTCCAAGCCCTGAGTAATTGGGTTATGAACACCCTCAGAGAGATTATTAAGGGTTTTTTATCTGCACTTCAGCCACAGCAGTCATTGAAATATTTGTCCAAGATAGCTGAGAATGATGATTAAAATAGGCAGAACGTTCATCAATGTTTACCAGATAAATATTTCTCAGAAGATCAACAAAACTGAAATGTCAGATTTTGAAATATGTGTTCCTTTCAGTGCAGCATCTTCGATTTGACCTAATAAAAGGAGGTGACAATTCAATGAATTAGGATGATAACAAATTAATGCATTTATTGTCATTAGTGTGGAAAAATGTGGGAATGAAAACAAGAACTTCCTTTGATTTAATTACATTTCTGTAACTGGGCACGGCATTAACTGAAATCATCAGCCTGTAGATTCTCTGAGCAGAACATTTGTGTTCATTTGAATCTGGATAAGTGTTGGAGATCAAATATTCTATTTTGCAGTGTTGTCTTTGGCCTCCATAACTGGGAGGGTTGATCAGAGGAAATCAATACCCTCAGTTACCTGGTCATGGTCTGCAACTGCTCAGGGTGATCACTTAAACCTGGAAAACAACTGAAATAACACCTGAATTAGGGAAAGCTGGGAAAAGTTTGTCTTTACAAGAAAAGAAGATAAATAGAATACTGAATTCTTGAATAAAGAGAAGCAAAGCACCAGAAAATATATAAAAAAAAATAATTATCAGGATATTTGGATTGAGATCTTCTGGAGCATCGGAAGCTGAGCCAAGCCCAGTTCATGTGACAACATTGCTCCAGTCTAAAGCACTGGGTCAACACTGGGAATTGGACTCCAGAATTTGTTATTTCTTCCCATAAACAGGACTGTTTGAATCAGCCTGGATGCACAATTGCAGTATTTCATGCCTGCTCTGGGTTCCACCCTGTCTCATGAGGCTTTCCCGTGGTTTTCTTCACCAGAGCTGCTTCCTTTCCTTTTAGACCAGTGGTGCATATTCTTGCTCACTCATATTTATCTATTTTTATCTCTCCATTTTGCTTCTCCTCTTGCTTCCTCAGGTTAAATTACGACTAAACTATTAAAATATGATCAGAACCTGCCTTTATCACACAGATTTTCAATGCATATTCTTCTCTGTGACCATTCCCAGTCTCTACACTGTAATTTTTTTTTTTTTGAGGGAGATATTTTGTTCCAGGTGTTTAACCCCTAATTTTTAATAAACACAGTGCCTGGTTAATAGAGCAAAACCAGAAACATCCAGTGACAATCTTGATCTGACAGCCAGACCTCCTAAAACCTCGTTAGCTTCTCTCCCAGGAAATCTGGGAGCTGGCACCTGCTGCAGGAGCAGCTGTTCTCCCCTGTCTTACAGATGGCTGTGGGAAAGGAAATCAAATCCCCACTGCCCTCAGACCTTCCGTGGAAATTCTGCAAAATCCTGAGCTGCTTGGAAGCTGTTGGAGTCCAGGGAAGCCTGAGAGCTTCTCCTGCCCCTCTGAGTGTCCTTTTTATCCCCAGAGCTCCTCAAAAAATAGCTTAGCTTGTGGGAGAAGCTCCCTTCACTTTTGGGAGAACTTGAATGCACCAAAGAAATGAAAAGATTTTTGTTTAGTGTACCCCAGAGAGTTTAGCTGTAGGTTTGGGTTTTGCTCTATCTATTCTATAGAGGCAACATGGAGGTTTCAGGGTGTCAGCATCTTCTCCTTCTTCTCCTTCTTCTTTCTTCTCCTTCTCTTCCTTTCTCTTCTGACCTAAGTTCCTGTGGTTCGTTAACTGGTAGAAAGAATTTAGTGTAGAAGAGACCTGTTAATAAAATAGATACCTACTGGTTTTAAAGACAAAACAGAACACACAGAAGTTTTTGACTGGTTGATAAAAGAGATAAAAGCTACCTGTTCTGGGCAGCCATTGCATTTTGCCATTGCACTCTTGGAAGCAGCAGCAGCTGCTGTGCTTCCGAAACTTAGATAAAACAAAATAAACAAACCTTGAATCAGCAGAAAGAAGCTTCATTTCATCTTTTTGGGACATGGGACATTGAAATAAGGAAGAGAGCCAGGCCAGGAGCTGTTGGGATCCCCAGCACCCTGACAGAAGCCTCTCCAGGACCAGGCTGGATTTTAGTCTGGCCACTGGCCACAGGTGGCACCCACAGCTCCTGTCCTCGAGCCAAACCCAACCTTCCTGAGAGCCAGAGCATCTCACCTTTGTGTAAAAATATCATCTGAATAAATATCACCTATTGCTATAACACCTAGATAGAACTCTTGACATGGGGTTTATATCATCCCTGTGAAATAATTGATATCAACAGAGATCATCTATGCAAACTATCTATAAAAATAGTTCGTACAAAGGCAGAATTTCTATGTAAATGATAAAAATAGTTTATATAAAGAGAAAACAGCTATCTAAACTATTTAGGGAATATAAGGAGATATATATATATATATATAGAATAAATTCAATCTAGATGGTCTAGAGAGAACTTTCTGCATT
>VZTN01017036.1:38707-117935 GCA_013400515.1 Erpornis zantholeuca
TTTTCCCATGGGCTCAGGTCAACAACCAAGCTATTTTCGGGTGCTCTGGGGATACATGAAACCCCCAGGGGAGCAGGAGAGGTTCTCTGGCCTTCCTTGACTCCAACATTTTCCAACCTAAACGACCCCGGGATTCTCCCTAGGATAATGTGATAGATTTGTTGTATCACAGAACCTTGGATTCACCCCCAGCTCACACTTAAAACCCTCCCAGTTTCAGGACCTCGCATCACCCCAGCCCTGATAACAACGTGGAATTAAATATTCATCACAGCCTGGGCCCATTGTATCAGAAGTTTCCAGTGTGAGACAAACTGCAATATTTACAATAGTTTTCAAATCTGGATCTTTGGAATCCTTCTGTCTTGCTGTTTAATGGGAACATTTCAGAGAGGAGAAAAACAGAAGCCTCTAAGGTCTCATGCCTGTGTAGTTTCATTTATTTAAAAATTAATCATAGACTGAAGGAAAGAACAGTAGTCCATTCCCACAAGAACTGACTTCAATTCTGCTGCCTTAAAATTACTTTGTTGCAATCTTGCCTTTTAATAAAATATTCACAGTGATTTAAGTGTGACTGATGGCAGTAAGAGAGATTTATTATTATTATTATTATTCCATTGTCATCAAATTAAAGGCCATTTGGAGATAGAAAAGTTCTTATACAGCTGTGATACTGCAGGTTTTGTGTGTTTATTTAGAAAACACAAGCTGTAAACTCCATAACAAGAGTATTTTAATTTATTTAATATATATTCTCCCCAAACCATTAATAACAAACGCTGTAAGCAGTAAAGACAAGAATTCACTGCACAAAAAAGCATTTTTCAGCTGCTTTTGTGCACAGGGAGATTGGTTTTGATGGAAACCCTTCAGAGATGTCTTCCATAAAAACAAAAGCCCTGCTAGGTGTGGAATGCTGTTCCTGGGTTTGGGAGCATCATTCCATCCTGGATTCACGTCTGTGTGACTCAGAGGGGAACTGACGTGGAAACCTTCCCCCTAAATGTGTGCTCTGGGAGCTGCAGTGCACAAAAATATCTCCTCTGGATATATTTTGGGTAGGCTGGAAGGATGTGCTTTTATTTCCCCCTTATTTTTCAATTTTTTTAAGCCATCCTAGAGAATGTAAACAGCAAGAAACCCTAAAATTCCATCAGCTTCACCAAGGAAAAATAAACCTGAAGGATTTCAAATGTCCCCTCCCAGCTCCTGAAGTTACAGAGACTCACTGTAATCTTTGTTTCCTTAAAAAACTTTCTCCTTTTCACCACTGTGAGGTAAAATATGGGAAGCATGTGCTGAAAAAACAGCTGCAGAGACATCATCTGGATCCTTAAAAACAGGAAAAATCTCGGAATTATAAATATACATCAAGTTCTTGAGTCTGACCTACCTAAAGTTTCAGGTTGGAGAATATCAGGGTACAAGGGGGAAGCAAAATTTAGTGTTTTCCAAGAGAGATTAGGGACCAGCAGCTGAACCCTGCTGTAATCCCAAGGAGGAACAAGAGGAGATCACAACAAACCCTGACACAGCTCCAGAAAGGCCTCACCCACTTCCAGGCAGCAAAAACCAGCCTCAAAATTGGACATATTTCTGGTTTTAAGTAGTAACGTAGTCATAATACCACAGAAATTGTTAAATCCAAAAGTTTTCTTTTTTTCTTTTCCAAAGGAACAGCAATACCCCAGTCCAGCATTTTGATAAAAGTTCACTCCCAGTGGGTTCCTCTGTGCTTCTCTGCACACGTGGTCAGAGATAAGGTTAGCCCAAACTCCTCTGAAGGCCTCGTAGTACAAGCAGGAGATGTGTGATACCTGATTTAAGTTATAGCAATTATGTAATTAAATGTTGGAATTAATAGCTCTTAATTGCACTTAAAACCAGAAGAGCTGAAATCAGATTTTTCTGAAGCGTTTCCTCTACATATGCCAAGTGTGTTGCATTTCATGGGTTTGTTTTTCCATGTCTAGTCAAAATCAGGAGTAGGAAATAATGAGGTTTTCCAAGGGAATTAAGCTCTCTCTCCTCCCTAAATAAAGGTGGGCAGCACCCATTGATCAAGTGACCTGAAAAATGGGTGAAAGAAAAACCACAATTATATTTTTTAGAAATGGCCCATAAATGACTCAACCACAACCAGAAGCCCTAAAATGAGCACTAGAAATGATTTCACCACCTAACAATTCAAATATAAAACATGCACACGATGAGCTCTCAGTGTGGAGTGGAGAGAATTTCCAGAGACATTTACTACAGGATAATTTGAAGAACACTTTCATGTGTGAGCAACATGCTGTTGGAAGAAATTATTGATGCAAGCCAGGCTGTAAGACTGACATATTATTATTAAACAAAAAAGTTGCCGTCAAAATAAATGTATTAAACCCTCTTGAAATGCAAGAACAGCATGCACAGATCAGATGGGCCCATAAAAGCCATTTATAAATCAGCAGCCAGGGATGAAATGGGAATTATATCTTGTTCTAACAAATTGTGATCAATCCCTGAACGTGCAAACACGACCTGAATCAAGCCAGGAAGTTGGAATGAATTAGGAGAGCTGGAACCTTGAGAATAAAAAACTTCTCTTTATCTTCCCACGTTGTGGAGAAATGAATTAGGCATTGATAAGAAGAGTCTTGAGAACCAAATAAATTCACATTGCATCTGTTTCGAGAGTGAAACGAACCTTGCTCCTTCCTCAAACGTCAATTTTTAAACAAACTGTTCAATTATACACCAGAAAGATTTGTAAGACAGAGCTTAAGGTGACCTTACCCTTCCTGACCTATCCAAGTGGATAAGAAAAAAGCCATTTAAGCAATGTACAATTGCATTAAGAGGAGGTGTGGATAACCACAACCCACAAGGGATGAGTGGCACATAAATGGCTGTGAGATAGTTCCAAATGGACCCTTCAGTGCCTGGAACAATCCCTGATTTCTGCTGAGGGATACATTACTTGCCATGACCCATGAGTGACTTTTGGGGTTATTTGAACCCAAAGCACAATTAGCTTGCACTGGATTCATTGTTTTAAATTTCATTTTGTCAAAAAAGGCTGGGGCACGGCTTTAAGCAGCTTTTTATATCCTCCTATATGAAATATCTTCTACTTTCCTTGACTTTCCTCTTCTTTCTTGCTTTCTTTCTGTCATTGGGGGTTGTGGGTATGAGAGCTCCAGAAATTTAATTGTTCTGCTGCTGTGGGATAATATTTGTATTTAGGTTTTTCCATCATTTTCCATGTGTCAGCTGTGGTGTCCCAAGGAAATAAAAGGAAGGAAGTGACAACTTGTCTTGGCAAGTGTGGAATGAAAAGATGGTGGGATCCAAGGAGCTTTGAATCCTAATAAAGTGTTGCACCTCTAAGCTGAAATCATACTTTATACAGCAAAATATAAACAACTACGAGTGTTGATAAGGTATATTTTAAGGTGATTGTAAGTCAAAGTCCTGTCAGAAATGAGAAGATAGACTGGATATTAGATGGGACACTGGGAAGGAATTGTTCCCTGGGAGGGTGGGGAGGGGCTGGGATGGAATTCCCAGAGCAGCTGTGGCTGCCCCTGGATCCCTGGCAGTGCCCAAGGCCAGGCTGGAGCAGGGGGAGGTGTCCCTGCCATGGCAGGAGGTGGAAGAGGATTGCCTTTAAAATCCCTCCCAACCCAAACCCTGCTATGATTCTATGAAAATTCCCCCTTTACTACATTTGTTTAAGTTTGGATTGTATTTTGATGTTTTCCCCACTTATTTCTGCATCGGAAGGCTGAAGTTTTCAACAAAATCAGAGTTAAAGTAGCTAACCACTGCCTCTTCAAATGCTTCCAACTTCAGAGGAAAGCACTGAGGGAGAGGGAAGAAGCTCTGCTGGCATTTTGCATTTCAGTCATACCCACACCACCCTCTTTCCTTTGCTTGTTGAACAAGAGCATCTCTTCCTCTCCCCATCCCCAGGGCTCCCTGCCCAGCAGGATCCAGAGCCACAATTAAGGTTTCCAGGCAGTGATAGCACAAACCCAAACTCGTTAGCCTGAAGATTTCATCTCTGCAGCAGCACAGAAAAGAGCAGCTATGTCTGCATTTATTTTTGTTTTCTCATCCCACCATCTTTTCATTCCACACTTGCCAAGACAAGTTGTCACTTCCTTCCTTTTATTTCCTTGGGACACCACAGCTGACACATGGAAAATGATGGAAAAACCTAAATACAAATATTATCCCACAGAAGCAGAACAATCAAATTTCTGGAGCTCTCAAGATTTGGGGTTTGTTTTTTTTTTTTGTTTTTGAGTTAAAGGTCAGTTCTGAACTTAAAGATACATCCCAGGTGGAAAAATGTGATATTTAAAAATAAAAAAGAACTATTTCGTGAGCATGAACCTACATGCCTTAAACTCCCCAGTGTTAATATGGTCTTGTTTATAAAATACATTTATGAAAAGTTGTGGTAAAATAAACCCTCCTTAAAAACAAATTACTCAAGAAACTTTAGGTAATAATTAGTTTTGATGATGTGTTAATTGCAGGTTTTATAGATCCCAGAACTGCTCTGGGAATGGTGCAAGGAACAAGCAGGGCTGTGCTCACCATGGAAATACAAACATAGCATCCTCTGCTAATGGAGAAATCCTCCTCCTCCCATATCCCCAGGAAAGGAACTTTCCAAATAAACACCCTCAGAACATCAACATCTACCAAACATCATCTTCCTTACACTCCCTGCTCTGCAAATGAAAAGTCAGAGTATTTAATTATAAATATTCAGCCTATCAGATTGTTGTTTGAATAAATATTTGAAAAAAAATTTAAATATTCAGTTAAAGCTGAACTTGTTGTTTTATTCCCTTCCCACTGTGTGATAAAATGCATTTTATAATTACACCACAACTGCAATTTTCCTGTGCTTTCCCAGAACACCATTAGGAATTTATCCACGGGTATGATACAAGGATTTTTATATCAAAACAAAATATCAAACTCCACCAGCCCTTCTCCTAGAAAAAAGGGGATTCTTCAGAGAAATGGTGAGAAGAAAACAAATAACAACTACTTTTGAGAGCCTGTTTCTCAACTTTTCCCTCTTTTTTTTTTTCCAGAATGCACACCCCAGACCTTTCTTTCTGTGCTCCAACTTCCTGGGGAGGCTGAGCACAAAGGACACAGCAGAGAGCCCAGCACCAATCCTTCATCTGCCTGCAGAGGCTGTTTATTTGTGCCATGGGCAGGGATTGCTCCCTTTCATACATCACTCACTACCACCCAGACTGATTTCACAATGTCAACTCCAAAAACAATAAAAATAGCCCAAGCATGAAGAAAAACAAAAAAAACCAAAACCCAAAACTGTCTTGGGTTGTTGCTTTGAATATTGGCCACACTAGTCCTAAATTTCATTTTTGTGCCCTACTTCAGAGGCTCCACTGATAGCAAAGGTCACAGGAACAGGACAGAAAAACAAATAATATTTTCTGCTGTTTTCTGGGTGTTGAAAAACCTTTTATTGCCTATGAACAAAAAGGACAAGAAAGGCCCTGGTTATAATGTCTCGAATTCCTGCTTCGATTAAAAGTTTGGGTGCTGTTTTCAAAGGCACAAAAGCATTTAAGGCACCCAAGACTTCCTGGGGATTTAATAGGGAGAAGGAACTTCACATCTGTTGGGAGCTTTGTTAGAGCTTTCCTCATCTGACTTGGTTTCTGTAGTGAGAATAAAACCAACCCAGACCATAAAGGGTGAGGAGAAGCTTTATTTGCTGACAGCCTCAAACATTTACCTTTTGGGATAAGGATTGTTGGTTAGAATGGAAAAGACTTTTAGGAGAGTACAGAGAACAGGTTGATTTATAGAACCATAATTAAGAATCACAGATTCATTAAGATTGGGAAAGACCTCCAAGATCATCAATCCAACCTTCAACTGAATACCACCATGCCCACTATGACTTAATAATTAGCAGCATTACTAATTCCAGCATAAAAATGTATTATGTGATGGCTTTAACTTGTTTAAATCAGGTGAACAGTGCTTGACACCCACAGTCAGACTCCAAATTCCAAGTAAGATTGAATTATTGAAGATTTAATCTTCGGTTTTATAGGAGCACTGACAACACTTTCCCCCAAAACTGTAAAAATGCCCAAATCCCTCCAAACTGGTGGGAATGGAAGAGGAAAACTCCTCACACACCTGCTGGTGAGTTTTGCCTCATTTTTCTGAAGTCACTGTAGTGGTGTGTGCTTCATTTAATGAAGGCATTTCAGCAAACAGCAGCCCAAGGAGCACAAATTTGGTTTCTGTCACTTTTTTCCTCTGGAAACCACCCCAAAAGCTTCCCACAGCTATGGCTGGAGACAGAAGTAGGAAAAGAAAGTGTGATTCTTCAAGCCTTAGCTGACCTTTTGTTTCAGCCAGTGACTTTCAGCCTCAAATACCAATTTTGATAATTCCAGGTCTCTTGGGTGCTCATCGTTCCCCAGGGTTTTGGCTCAGGCAGGACTGGGTTGGGTTTGTATGTTGGATGATCCCTGCTCATCCAGGAATCCACAAGCTCACCCCAGGCAGGGCCAGATTCATCCCCAAAGATCTCCCAGGCCCCAGGTGAGAGGAGCTGAAGAGGAGACACAGCTTTTGGGGGTGTTTGTGGTGTTGGCCACCTCATTTCCCCTCTCACACTCCAAGATCTTTAAAACACCCTTACAATGACTGCCCCCACCACCTTCTCTGACCTTTTCCATCCCTCATCCACCAATCCCTTCTCAGAAAACCACAAAAGACAGAAGAAATAAAACTATGGCACCACTCTAAACCCCCACCAGGGTCATTTTCCCTCACCAATTGCTTTGCATAGAGAACTGACAGCAAAAAGCTGAGGGTTTGGTGCACTGCCCATGGTGTGCAGGATCACAGCTACACCTGGAGGGATTCATCCTCTTCTCAGGGAATATTGGAGTGTCCTGAGCTCTCAGAGAGGGAGGATGATGCTGAAAAACTTGTTGGTTCAGTTCCCAAATTAGCTGAGCTTTTGGAAGAACACAAATGTCACCAAGGTGCAGCATTGTACAGCAGGAAAACACAGGGAAGGGCAGTGTGGAAATCGAGATTATTTCCTTGTTTGTATTGAAGGAGTGATTAAAAGTGAACTCATTAGAGGCTCTGAATTGTGCATAAATTGATCAAAGTTCTCTTGTACACTGAGCTAATCTGCCAGGCAAAGGTCCAGAGTTAATCTCTCCTGCAAAGGGCAGGATCTCCAACTCCCTTAGATGACCATTCCAGGGCAAAGCTCTGCAGGGATGGCAAATCCCTTGGAAAACACCGAAAAGCAAAGTCTCTTTACCTTGCTGAGTGCTGCACACCAGCTCTGCTAATCCTTTACCAAAGTGAAATCTTTAGATGCCAAATTGTAAATTAGCAGAACACAGCAATTTATTGTCTTATTATCAAAAAGTAATGGCAGGATTTAAAAATAAAATAAAAAAATAATCAATTTTGAGAGGGTTCTTTTCTGTGTCGGACTTGCCAATTTTGCAAAACTGTAATTTCCCTTGTGGAAAATCTATTTTATTGTGAGAATACTCCTATATGTATTGGCTGCTTTTCCAGGAATTATATCCAGATTTTGCATAAAATGCTCTCATTTTGCAGAAGCGACAGCCCCTAGTGGTGAACCAAACCTGATGCAACCTCTTCCTGCCCCTCCTTTAACAGCACTCACCTGAATGCTTTAATAAGTTAATTATCAAGGTTAATTATTTAAAATAACGATGCATTGCAGTCCAGTTACTCCTAAGAGAGTTTTTCTCTAAACCCAAGGATTTTAAAACTTCTAAATATGCAAAGGGAGCCATCTGACCCACAAAATCCCTGCACTGCCCATAAATGTATAAACTTTTAAGGCCACTCGAGTTTTCTTTCTAAGCACTTGTCTTTTTTTCAGGGTTGCTTTTCTCTGCAAAAGAGGAATGTGAAGTTCACTTGGAGAAAATATCTCTCCTGGGGGTACTCTATAATGAATGACTTGGCTTCTCTCTGCAAGTGCTTGTACTATTTTGAGAAATGGAGATGTATTGGGGTGGTTACCAGCAGGTCCTTTTGTTGTAATTTCTGAAATGAAGCTTCTGAAGTTTCAGGAAATAATTGATTTTTTTTTTAAATAGAGCTTTCCTGTAGCTATACAACTAATTTTATTCTGGCTTTTATTTTCTTTTTTTTTTTTTTTTTTGCTCCTCTCTGATGCTTAATTATCTTTTGTAATAATACACAAAATCAAATTACACAGCTGCTAGATAGGTGATTTCCTGGTATCCATCAGCATCCACAAAAGAAAATAATGTTTTTATAATTTTGTCACACACACTCCACTCATCTTAGTTTTTCTCCATTCTCTTATTATTAAAAATGTGCTTTCAGCTGGAGTGCTAAAACAATGCAAAATCTGAGTTTGACATAATATAAAATATTAGCTCAGGATTAAAACTTTTGTCTGCATTCCCTCCCTTTGTGACCAGGCCCTTCCCAGGCCTCAGTGCTGTAACTTATATGAATATAAATAATATTCCTCTGAAGCACAGGAGGCTTCAGAGTGCCTTGATAAAAACTCCGGACATCAAACCCATAATTTTGTGTCTTCACTTCAAATCTTCAGGCTGATGTTGATGGATGTTGTTGTACACACCAATGAGCTCCTCAGTCTCTAGTACACATCTGATATCAATGCAAATAATGCATTCACAGCAGTCAGCACCTCCCAGAATCCTTCCCTTTGAAAAAACAGATGAAAAAAAAAAAAAACACACCAAAAAACACAACCTTAGAGAAAGACAGGCCCTGTTTTTGCAGAAACCTGGCCAGCTCACTCCTCTCTGCTCATTCTTCTCCCTCCCCAGGGAAGGTTTCTATCAGCATCTCCTGCTGGGGAATTATCACTGGTTTCAAATGTCTGAACAATCGTGCAGGGAGCTGGCCCTGGATGTCACCAGCAGGGTCACCACGTGGTGCTGCAGCTCCCTATGATGCCTGAAATGGCTCCCCAGAAACAGAGCCCAGACAGGAATAAAGGAATCAAGGAGGGATTGGTTGGAAAGGCCTTCAGAGGTACACTCTGGGCTCCAGAGGCTCCTGCCTCAGTGCATCCCAACATGGACAAGGACAGCTCCCGAGTTCTTCCCACTTGGATCTCAGCATCAATTCCCCAAGCAGAAGCCAGGCAAGGATGGAATTTGCCCAAGCTTGCCCCCCTGTCCCCAAGATTGTGGTTTGCAGTTGTTGGGCCTAGGAGGGTCTGGGTGTCCTTGGAGAGCTGGAGAGGCTTTGTTGTGTGTGTGTGAGCATGAGAGAACAGCACTGAACGAGCTCCAGGGAACTGCAGAGTGACACTGGGCAGGGCAGGGCTGGCAACAGAGAAAAGTTCAAACCTAAGGCATCACCTAAACAACACAAAACCAGAAAGAACCAATCTAAAGGAAGCTGGGAATGCACACCATAAGCATGGAGCCATGAAGGTTGGGAAAGAGCTCTGAGATCATCAAGCCCAACCTGAATGTCCCCAAGTGCTGCATCCTCGTGGCTTTGAGACCCCTCCAGAGGTGGTGACTCCTCCAGTGCAGCTGTGCCAATGCTCCACATTCCTTTCCACGAAGCCAATTTCCCTAATAGCCAATCTGGCTACACACACAAGTTTTTATTCTCAGTAGTCCACACACATCGATAACAAACACACAGGGAAATCTCTACCACAGTGCTTGGCCTTTAAATCCTGAACCTCCCCTGGTGAGCCAAATCCCAGACGTGAGGATGGAAATTGGCACAGCCATGCCCCAAACTCTTCAAATGAAAGCACAGCTGATGACCTAAATCCCCCTGGACTACCAGAGGCAGATTTTTGGTAATATTCCTGACATCAGTCCTATTGTTTCTCCCTATAATGCACTGACCTAGATCTGTTGGTGTAATTTTTCAGCTTCTAATACTCCTAATATTGCTTTTAGACAGTGGTTTCAGGGCCCTTTTGAGATGAGTTCTTCAAAGCTGGAGCTTAATCCATTCTTTATTAGCTTCTGTAAAGTGATTACTTCTTCAGGGCTGGATGGAAGTTCTTAAAGGAAATGAGCATTCTGTTCCCAAACATCCCCGCTCCACTTCCAAAGCATTTGCTGGAATTTGAACGCTCCAGGCTTGACCGATGGGGGACATAAAACAAGAGAAGACACCAACAGGAAAGTTTCACATGGTGGAAGTGTTGACACAGTGACATTTTTTTAACAAAATCCCGGGATGTGACAGGTGCTCAGGGAGTGATGGCCCGTGACGGGCGAGCTGGAGGTCACTGCAGCCACTGCTGCTGCTGCTGCTGGGATTTGTCATTTTATTGTTTAGTTCAGAATGAAAGATCACTCTCTGCATGCAGTCCCTGCTGCGAGGAGGGGCTGGGGAAAAGCCACATCTCAGTTTAGCTTCCCCTTCCACAAAGGGGAAAAAAAAGAGAGGAATGCCCAAATCTCCTGCCTCTGTCAGGCTGTAATTAATGGGGAATTTTTTCTCGTGTCCATGTGAATTTGTTCTGCTAATGCCATGAAAACTGTGCTTGTTAGCATCAGGCAAGGATGGTTTCAAGAAATGCTTCTTTAAATAGCCACAGGAAACGAGAACTCTCTGTTGTCATGGAGAAGTGGCTGCTCCCAGGGCAAAGCCTGGCTGCCAACTTGACCACAGCTCTGTCATTTCACACAGCCAGGATAATAAAGCAAATAAGGGAAAAAGAGGAAAAGGCTAATTAATCTCAGACCTGTTGAAAGCCAAAAATATGAATAAAACAATGAAATAACCCCTGGGTGTTAATTTTATAGATAGCTGTGTATCAAGTCCAAAGCAATGGAGAATCATGGAATGGTTTGGGTTGGAAGGGACCTTAAAAATCATCCAGGGACACCTTCCACTGTCCCAGGCTGCTCCAAGCCCCATCCAGCCTGGCCTTGGACACTCCCAGGGGTGGAGCAGCCACAGCTGCTCTGGGCACCCTGTGCCAGGTCCTCCAACCACCAGAAAACAGGGATTTATAAAAGCAGTTTTAAAGTTGGACAAACTTTAGAACCCATTTATCAAGGTGCTTATAGTCCTCATCCCAAGGTGAGACAATAATAAATAGATAAAAAGTTAATTGTGTTCCCAAGCCTTTTGAGGAAAAAACCCGAATTATATAGAATATTTAAGGGAAAAGTTGGCATTGGGCAATCGCTCTTGCAAAACCTTATTAATGAATCATCCCAGCTTCCCATTCTTCACAGGAGCAGGGAATATCCACGTTCGGAGCCAGGACATTCATTTTAATAAAACAAAATACCACATCCATAGGAAGGCAGGGGGCTGGGTAAATATATTTTAGCATAAAATCTGCTGGGAAGCTGACAAGAGCTTTGTGTGAGAGGGGTGTGGGCAGGGTGGCTGGGGCTCACCCCCAGGAAGGCAGAGCTCACCAGGAGAGGTAACAAAAGAAAAAGTCCCAGAGGAAAATTCCCACCTGAACAAGTTCACTGCTCTTGCCCTCCCTGGCTCCAGTTTTGGTCATCTTTAACTCTAAAATAATTATTTTAATCCCACAGTACAGAAGTACTGTGTAATCTGGCAATTACAAAAAGGCTGCATGAACCAAACGTTTTCCATTTCCAGTTTAACCAAAAATAGTTTACTTTTCTGTGAGAAATTCATTTCACTTCCACAGGCCTCAGTTCGTGGCAGCATCACATTTATCCCTAATATGTCATATTCCCTCTCTGTGTCTTCTTCTAACTGTAACAAAAAAAACCCCAAGGAGAAGGAAATTCTAATTGAAAATGCAACATTTTTGGTTATTTTCCCTGTATTTCCCCTATTTCATATTTTGGCAGCAAAGCCAAAAAATGCATTATTTAATTTTAAATAAAATACTTCATTTTTGGGTAATATTGGGTAGTTTTATCAGCAGGGAAGACTCCACATTCTCTCTCCACAGATTGAACTGTGTCCATGGAGCTGAACACAGATGTCCCTGAATGATGCCATGAAGGAGGAAAAGAAGGATTTTGCTGCTGCAGAATCCCTCGGGGAGGGATGGGGAGGTTCCATCTCAATTAAACTGCATCCCCACCTCCTTCTGTCTCACCAGGGGAGTTTCACAGTGGAAAACTCTGAAGTTTTCCACGCAGACACTGTGGGGACAGAAGTGATGGATGGGCTGGATGAGCCCTGGATTTATTTTCTTTCGGAAGGAAGGAGCCGCTTGTCACCGCTCCAGATTTCTCTTTCTCCAAAACATTCTGTTCCTCACCAAAGCCCTTGGGGGACTGGAGACGACATCAATCAAAGCCAGACAAGCCCACAGCACCCAAACCCAGGTCGAAATTGATGGAGAAGCCCAGCTCTTGTCGTTGCTAACTTGACAAATGCTGCGGTGGTTCAGCACAAAGCCCTTCCCTCCCCGGGGCTGTGTCTCCCTTGGCTGCTCAGAGTCGCTCGCCTGGCTCCTGAACATCCATTTGGGTTTGAAACCTGAACCATCCCACATTCCTGCCAGAAGATGAGGTTGGCTCCACAGAGAGCCTCCATGCTGGGAGCAAATCTGGTGGAAATAAAACAAGCTCTAAGCAGAGGAGACTTTGCGTTAAGGACAGGAACTTTTAAATCCACAAATAAAGTAAAAATCAGTGATATTCACCTAGGGTTTGCCACCCTGTGCCTGCACATTTCCTTCCATCTCTCCCAGCTGCATGTGGATTTTTCTCATGCATCATCTCAACCCTAACCCCACAAAACCACACCTCAGAGAATCTAAGGCTTCATCACAGACATGGTGACTTCACTGGGCTCTGTCACAAATTCTGTTCAATTAGAGAAAGACAAAGTTCTTGTAACACTAGAAAATGTATCCAAGCACATCTTACCGATTAACAAATGCATGGATGTTCTATTAGCATCTCATTTTTACAATAAAGTCGAGCCTAAAGTGAAGAATAACATTTTAGAGGTGTTGCCGTTCACAAGGCTGAAGGTTTTTTCATACACCCCAAGGAGCATTTTTATTTAACGCATCAACCCCACAACAAAACCTAAAACACGCTGCCAGCAAACATCCCTGCACAGCAAACCCAATCCCACGTGTGGGAACAGGCTGAGCCTGAAATGGTGGGGGTTTATAGGATCAGTGACTGTTCTAAAAGAGACAACACGCTGATGAAGAGAGATGGCATTTTTCCCTGAAGTATTCCCATTCAATTTAAAATGGATTAGAGAGCACTCCGGGTGTAAGTGCTGCGCTTTGGGTGGCAGTGATATTTCAGCTCTGTATACAAAATATCTCATTCCATCTCCTCATGTTTATAAAGGCTCCAGTGCAGCCTCTGCTCTCTGCACTGTTATTAAAGCTGCTCCTTGTAATACATTAAGGAGTGGAAATGCACTTTTAGAATAATCCTTCACATGCTCTTTGCCCCTTCAAAGTGCAGACAGAACCAGAGAGAGACGACAGCTCCAGGAAAAAACAAAGATGTGCCTACAATGGGTATCTACCAAAAATTAATGCAAGAATTGGACTAAACGAGTTATTTTGGCATCTCAAAGAAGCCAAACTCATCTTGCAGAGTTTCCTGACAGTTTGTGAGGCTGTAATTTGTTTTTCCTTCACATAATCATGCATGCATACACATATTCAGGCATTTCTTACATGAAGTGTCTTTGATTCAGTGTGGAGAAAAGAGATATCCCAATGGATATCCCAACAGATATCCCAACAGATATACCAATGGATATTCCAATAGACATCCCAATGGATATCTCAATGGATATCCCAATGAATATCTCAATGGATATCCCAATAGACATCCCAATGGATATCCCAATGGATATCCCAACAGACATCCCAATGGATATCCCAATGGATATCCCAATAGACATCCCAATGGATATCCCAATGGATATCTCAATGGATATCCCAATGGATAATCCAATGGACATCCCAATGCATATCCCAAAAGACATCTCAATGGACATCCCAATAGATATCTCAATAGACATCCCAATGGGTATCCCGTTAGATACACCAATGGATATTCCAATAGACATCCCAATGGATATCCCAATGGACATCCCAATGGATATCCCAATAGTTATCCCAATGGATATCTCAATGGATATCCCAATAGACATCCCAATAGATATCTCAATATCCCAATAGACATCCCAATGGATATCTCAATGGATATCCCAATAGACATCCCAATAGATATCCCAATGGACATCTCAATATCCCAATAGACATCCCAATGGATATCTCAATAGACATCCCAATAGACATCCCAATGGACATCCCAATGGACATCCCAATAGATATCCCAATGGACATCCCAATGGACATCCCAATGGACATCCCAATAGATATCCCAATGGACATCCCAATAGACATCCCAATGGACATCCCAATGGATATCCCAAAAGACATCCCAATGGATATCCCAAAGGACATCCCAATGGATATCCCAAAAGACATCCCAATGGATATCCCAAAGGACATCCCAATGGATATCCCCATCAGAGATCCAAATTTCCTCAGTCCCCACAGCTCTTCTGGGAATTCTATTCCAGGGCCTCACCAATCTCACAGGGAACAATTCCTTCCCAAATTCATTATCTTTTTCATCACCTTATTAATTAAAAAATGTTGAAACTCAGAATAAACCAAGTTTGGGTCCATCACCCAAGAGTCTTGATTTATGTTTACTGACTATTAGAAAGCATCATCCCTTCAGCAGGTCTCCATCAAATAAAATCCAATTCCTGATATTTTATTGCAGCCTAACTGCCAAAGGGGAAAAAAAAAAAAAGAATAAAAGTTTAAAAAAGCAAGAGAGGAAGATAAATGGAAAACTAAATGATATGCTGAAAATAAGACAGTGAGGTTTAGTTTTATTTTAAATTACCAAAGTGGGATTGAGGAGATGGAGTGCACATATTTTAATAGCTTTTGACAGACGGTTTCCAGGTGGGGAAGCTCCAAGCACCTCAAGAAATAATTCAATGATTCAGTCACTGACTGCTGCAGTCAAGACATCCCTTTAGTGAAGAAAATTTTATGTTAAGCTCTAAAAAAATCACAGAGCAAAAGGAAAAATATCATTCTTCCAGGAGATTTGTTTCAGGCATCCTTCATCTTTTCTGCCCTGGGTCAAACCCATTTTTCTCCTGAGATGTTGCAGTGATCAAGTCTAAAGAACTTCCCAGGAATGCTGAGATGTTGGAAATTTCTGTGGTTTGGTTGGAAAAGGTTTGGTGCAAGATGGTAAATGGCCTCTGTTGACTGCTTTGGTGTGTGTTTGTGGGGATTTTTATCTTATAAAATGAAAAATCAAAAAGCACAAGTGCTGTCTTTGGTCATTTCTTTTTTTCCTCTTTTTAATTTTTGTAACTGGAACCGAGAACACTTTTACTTGCCCCAATAAACAATAAATAAAATATTTAGTTAAAAATAAATATGGTCACTCATCCATTTCTCTTCTGATTTTTCACAGAATCTGCTGGTTTGGAAGGGGCCTTGTAAAGTGTTTCATTTTATTTAGACAATTAACAGAGGCTCAAGCCAATTTTTCCAAGGAAAGAGGGAATGGGGGTATCATAAATATTAAAATACAGGTAAGAAATGTGTTTCTAAGTGGATTGGTTGAGAAAAAAATTATTCCTTCAAAGCACAAACATCACCATTAGCATGGAAATCACAACCACCAGCATTAAATAATGACATTACTCAATATATTTTACACCCCTTGTCTCTTCCACACAACAATCTGCAACCCTGACAGCTCCAATCTTTTATTTAATTTGTTCCTGACCTTTCTGATAACGCTGCCTGTTATCTCCTGTATTTGTTCCATGACTATAATGACAACATTGTCCTGAAAAAATCACATTTGACCCTCTTGGAGGTGTGAATATTGAATTGAGACAAAACTCCTCCCAGGGGTTTTCTTGGGAATGATTAGGCTACATTTTCTAGTTATGTATTTCTGCATTCAGCTCTAAAATGTGATTTTAATTTGGGAAAAAAAAAGGCCTCTTACAGTGGGATCCCTGAAATCCAGGCTTCCCAGAGGTGCTCCACAAATCCTGCCTCTGCTGGCACCACGCTCACCCCAACCCCAACCCTTCTCCCCAGAGGGAGCACAGCCAACACTTCCCACAGATCCGAGAGTTTTCCATTTTCACACTCAAGTCCTCACTGATCTCCTTGTTCTGATGCCTTAAAGGCTACCTAGAAACAGAGACTAGACAGGAATAAAGGAAAAAAACGTGGTATTTATTTGAAAGGCCTTCAGGTGCACACTTTGGGCTCTAGAGGGTTTTGCTTCAGTGGATTTTAAAATGGACAACAGGTCATGAGTGCTTCCCACTTTTATATCAACATAAATTTACTAACCAGAACTCAGCTAATGATGTGATTTTTTTTTTTTAAGTTTGCTCTCTTTTTTCCAAGATGATGGTTTACTGTTTTTGTTTTGGGTGTTATTGGAGAGCAAGTTAGAGAGGTTTGTTATGTCTATCTTAGCACAGAGAACAGCGCTGAACAAGTTACAGGAAACTTCAGAGTTACACTAGCAGTACAGGACTGGAAACATATAAAAGTGAAAACTTAAGGCATCAGTTCCATCTCAGCACATCCCACCTGGAACTCCATTTCCCTCTCTGATGTCTCAAACATCATCACCTGCAGCTGCTCCAAGCTTCAGCTCCATTTTCACATCATTTTTAAGCTCACAATTTTATCTCTGGCATGATGCCAAACTTCAGCCAGAACAGGCATTTTTTACCACTCCTCAGCAGTAAAGGAACTTCTCCAACTTTGCCCAACCATATTTTTTTTTTCCTTTTTTTTCCATAACTTTTTATTTCAAACACAAGAACACAGAACTGAGGGACCATAAATGACCCTGTCCACAGCTCAAGGGGTGAACCACATCACATAACAAAAAAAGATCTTTAAATGCCAACATTCCTTTCTCTAAATAACTTATTTGGGGCTAAATCTGTAATAATAGCAGAACTTGAGGAGCAGTGATTGCAGAGATTGACCAGGAAAGAGAAATCTTCCAAGCCCGTGTCATGTTTTAACATCTATGGTGCTTATATTAAATACAATATTTCTTGTAAGACAAGTCATGGGTCAATCCTCACCCAAAGGGATGCTGCCCTTCCTATTTCCATCAGTCTTGTTCAGGGAACAAAAGGTTTGCTTCCAGAAAACCCTCACTGGCTGCTTCTCTCCTCAATAATGGTCTTTTCCCTGGTCAGCTTTAATTAAAGTCTTCTCTGGACACAAAAGAAGGGTCAGGATTGACTTAAGAAAGCAGAAATATTCACCTGAAAGGGACTTCAGAATGAAAAATGCATTAAAAGGTTGGGCACGAAACATGAAACAGACTTTTTCACTCCTTTCATTCCTCCTTGTTCTCCTGAAAGTGTTCTATGGAAGTTGATTTTTTGCAGCTTCCTTCAGAAGAGGATTTCACTGAAGGGTCTGAGCACAGACTTTTCTGATGGAAAATGAAACTATTTTCACTTTTCCTGATTTCTGCAGCTGGGCTTTATTGCTTTTTTTAGAGACATTTGAGGAAGAAGAATAATAAAAAAAATCATTAATCAAGTAAAAGCTTTCAGAAGTGTTTTTTTTACTCAACTTGGTCAAATAATAAATTATATAGAGACCTGGATTTTTTTTTTCCAGCTTTGTTTTCCTGATTCCCCCATTTCATATTTAGGGGTGTGGGGTTTTTTTGACTGATTATTTACTGTGGAGATGAGAAAGTTCAGTTTTTCTTTTCCCTTTAAAGCAGCTTCCCCTCACTCCAGATAAATGTTTGCTCCACCAGGACATCCAGAAATCTCCAGGATATTGGTTGGCATTAGTGGGATCTCCATTAAAGAAACTTTGTGGAGGATAAGGATGCAGAGCATTGAATCCATGGATTTAGGAAAGAAAATTAAACAATTTGGAAAGGATTACCACAATGGAGCAGCTGATGAAAGCCCAGCACAGCTCCAAAAAGTAAAAATGTGCCTGATTTACATTTATATTGTGCTTTTTCTTTGCAATTGTTTTCCTATTCCTCCCCATCCATTCCAGGGCTGTGTTTCATTACTCTCAATAAAGAAATAATAAAATATAGTTACTATTTTATATTGAAAAGAAAAAGAGAAATATGTAGGGTCTGGCAACAAAATCTGTTTGCTTAAAGTGGTGAGGAAATAAATAGAATTTTAAAACTGAAAATCTCAGGTAGCTTCAAAATACTCCAAGTCCTTGCCCAGACCAGGATTGTGGGAAAAAACCACTGAATTTCAACAGAGTGGGACAAAAATGAGGTTTATTTTTAAAGAACTCTCCTGGTTCCTTGGGATGCCACCTCCTACCACACCTTGGCTTCCTTGGGGTGGAGATGTGCTGGACCCTACAACCCCAGGGACACACTGGGGGCACTGCCCAGGCAGGAATAATTTAATTTCATCCAACAGAGGCATTTTTTTACTTGTGGAACTGTTGGGGTGCTGGGGACCCCAGCAGCTCCTGGCCTGGCTGTCCTTATTTCAGTGTCCCATGTCCCCAAAAGATGAAACAAAGCTTCTTTCTGCTATTTCAAGGTTTGTTTATTTTTTCTTATCAAAGCCCCAGAGGCACAGGCTGTGCTGTGGCCTCCAGGAACACAAGGGCAGAATGCAATGGCCACCAGAAGCTTTTATATCTACTATCAACCAGTTAGGAAGTTTTACATATCTTATTTTGTTCCCAACACCAGTGAATATCAATTTTATTGATGTCTCTTCTACTCTAAATTCCCTCCACCAACCAACAAACCACAGGAACTTGTGTCAGAGAAGAAAGGAAGAGAAGGAGAAGAAAGAAGAAGGAGAAGAAGGAGAAGAAGGAGAAGCCAACACCCAAAAACCTCCATGTTGCCTCTATATAATAGATAGAGCAAAACCCAAACCTACAGCTAAACTCTCTGGGGTACACTAAACAAAAATCTTTTCACTTCTCTGGTGCATTCAAGTCCTCCCAAAAGTGAAGGGAGCTCCTCCCACAAGCTTAGGTCACAAGCTAAGCTATTTTTTGAGGAGCTCTGGGGATAGAAAGACCCCAGAGGGGCAGGAGAAGCTCTCAGGCTTCCCTGGACTCCAACAATGAACCACAAAATATTCCTGAAAACTCTCCTTTTCCCCATTACCTCTCACCACCAGGCAGCTCCTGCCTGTCTGGGACACGCTGGATGCCCTGGGATATTTCCCATTGCCATGGGATATTTCCTGCTGGGATTAAACATGGGTGGGACTAAATCTGCCTCAGAAGAAGCGATAAAAGCTCTCCCACAGGAAACCAACCCCGAATTTTGGGGTCATTTTAAAATCAGCCACTTCATCCCATCATGGCAAACATCTGTGTTAACGCCACAGCCATTGCTGAGCAAAGGATGACTGGAAAGAAACCTTAGATGTTTAAATGTAATATTTCATGGCTCGTTTTCAAGGTGGAAAGTATCATCTAGAAGATGGAGCAAAAATCAGCTTTTCAGGCTTGATTTCTTCTGTCACACTGGAGGGCTTTGCTGGTGTTAAGTATCACAAGGGTGTAAAAAAAAAAACCCCAGCTCCTGCTGCCAACACCACATTAAGTGTTCAACCAAGCTGGAATTTACTGCTTTGGAACATATGGCTGTAAAAACAGGAGGGTGAAAAGGGCTCCTAATGTTTAGGAAAAGCAGTTTTATGTCATAACACGAGGAAATGTATACAGGCCAAAATTCCTGGAGGAAAAAAAAAAAAACCCAAATATTTATGGGAGCTCTGTGACTTAGATGGTTACATATGCAAAATAGCTTTTGTTTCTTAAAGAAAAATAAAATTAAGCTTTCAAACCTGTGGTAAGGTAATTTAATTTTGTTATTTTGCCACTAAAAGGACTGAGAAAATTGTACATGAAAGAGTTGGGGCTCAAAGGGAAGTCACCCATCCTTTATGATGTGTATTTACAAATATATTTATAGGTGTATATAAGAAAAAGTGGGACACTTCAGCAGATCTAAGTAGTGCCAAGGCTTAGCCACACCTTTTGTGGGATGAAATCAGATATTTCAGGGAGGTTTTGTACTTCAGCCACTCCAGTTTATTTCAGGAATTTACCCTGGCAAGTCTTTCCCCTGCATTTTGTTCTTTCCACGCCAAAACTTGTCCTGGCTTTAAAACCCATCCCTGTTTGGGAAGGATGCTCCTTCTCCTCCTCCTCCTGAAGGTGGAGGTGGCAGCGAGGCCCCGAGGTGTTATCAGCCCACACCCTCAGGGTACAGCCCCTGTGTGAGTGACAGCACTGAACTCTGCAGGAAATAACATAAAGGTACAAAAATACATGGAATGAAAGTGAAATAATCTGTCTAAAAACCTGACTGATTTCCCAGCACTGCATGGAGGAATGGGAAGAGCTCTCTGGTTCCTTCCCCTTGCTCCAGACTGGAGGATTCTGCTTGGCAGAGCTGAAAATCACTGAGTGAATTCCAGGACCTGGAAATCATGGTTTGGTTCCCACTCACTTGGAATTGCAGCAGACAAGCTTTACTTGTAGAATGGATTATTGAGGGCTGGAGGACATCCAGGGAAGGGAACGGAGCTGGGGAGGAGTCTGGAGCCCCAGGAGAGGCTGAGGGAGCTGGGAAAGGAGCTCAGGCTGGAGAAAAGGAGGCTCAGGGGGGACCTTGTGGCTCTGCACAACTCCCTGACAGGAGGGGGCAGCCGGGGGGGGACAGGTTCTGCTCCCAGGGAACAGGGACAGGAGGAGAAGGAACAGCCCCAGGGGAGATTTAGGCTATTAGGATATTAGGAAAAATTTGTAGTTTAGGGTGGTCAGGCATTGGAAGATGTTGCCAAAGGAGATGGTGGAGTCCCCATCCCTGGAGGGATTTAACAGGCACTTGGGGACATGGGACAGTGGTGGCCTTGGCAGTGCTCAGGAATGGTCAGGCTCGATCTCAGAGGGCTTTTCCATCCCAAACAGTTTAGTGTTGCTATTGCCAATCCCTCAGACAGGCAAGAGTCACAATCTGATGTTTGAAGTTACACTTGTGGCACTTCCTGACTTTCTGAACCTGAAGGCAACGTGAGGTTTCTGCAAAGTCTATAAAAATCAGTTCTGCTCTGGGTCAGGATTTGTAATTCACAGTTTTCTGTACCAAGTTCGAACTAAAAGATTAAAGATCAATGTCCAGGGCCAGGCTGGACAGGGCTTGGAGCAACCTGGGATAGTGGAACGTGTCCCTGCCATGGCAGGAGGTGGGATGGGATGATTTTTAAGGTCCCTTCCAACACAAACCTTTCTGTGATTCAAAGCTTGGCCAAAGCTCAGCCTTACTGGCCCTTCCTAATGGGATCTTACAGGAGAGAACATTTCCTTGGGAAATTCCACTAAAACAGAGCTCAGCTCCCAGAATTCCAGGAGAATCCCAGCAAGGCTTGACCTCTCAGGGTTTTATTTCAGGATCATGTCAGCAGGCTGATGTGAGGCTCACTGTTATTACTCTGATAACAACAGCTTGGTGCTTATGCTGCAGAAGGATTTGAGGAGAGGGCTCTGCCAGGATGGGCTGGGAAATGCAAATGGATCTTGGAATGTAATTACTGCATTTGGAGCCCCTCACACACCTCATTGTTCACAAATTAGCTGCAGTGCCACAACTTTTAATGACCTCTTCACTTGCGTGGGAATAATTTCTGCAGCAGCCCTTTTGAGTTGCTGTAATTAAAGTAATTTAAAAGTTTTAACTAGAAAGTGCACTCAAGGCACAGGAACTGATAAAGGGAAATGTGGCTTCAAGAGCTCTTTTTTACCCCCCGTGCAGAGCTCCCACTGTGACAGAAAATTACAGAATGTCCATCTTTCCATTTGGCTCGACAACAAAGGATTTCCACCTACTCACCCCACGCTTTTCATATTTTTATTTTTGAATCTGGATGCTTTAATGGGGGAAGAAATGAAATCTATTGCTATGGCCATGTGCCAGCATTAAATACTGAGGACTGGAAGAAAGTTTGGAGCACAAGGAAGCCAAGAAACCACAGAGGGCCCTTCCCCTGCTTCAAAACCCACAGTATTTGTGTGTTCCTATGTTGTTTTTTCTTTTGAGTTTTAGGCTTCCCTAATTAGTTTTTATTGCTGTGTTTGTTATGCCCATTCCTGCTGTTAATTTGGATATTGATTGTTGTCCATAGAAAGATTATCCCTGGATTCCTCGGACAAGCTTCACTGCAATATTTGTTTGATTGAGGCACTGAAAACATGGAAAGGGCTAAGATTTAAAGATCCTGAAGCAAAGAAAAAGACAAGAATCAGGAATGATTTTTAAAGTCTAATTTTTTACGTAGACTATAGGAATTAGATATTCCTGAACCATAGCATTGGCATAGAAATCACACAGCCTAAATATGCTGACAGAGTTGCCTCAAAGAGCTAAATTTTGATTTTCCTGTGATGCTCCCTGTGGTCACTGACAACCTTCCAAATGATGTCGACCAATTCCAACCACAAAGCACTCTGAAATATTTTTAAGACACAAATTTAACTTTATAAACAAGCAAAGCACCAATATTCTAATGGCATTTTAGCACTGGGTGTGACTATTGAAAAATACCGATTCAAACTCTTAATATTTAATTTACCTGTATAAGTCACATTAAAATTTAGCAGTATAAACCACAATAAAATAATAAATTCATGAAATTTTAGTACAGCCTAACTGAAATCCATGGACAGTTATTGTTCCCCAGGAGAGCAGGAGGTGAGCCTGGGCTGACTTTTTGGCTTTTAAATGTGTGCCTGTGAATAATCCCTGCAGTTTCTGTATTCCAAGGGTGCAGAGATACCAGGAGAGCTGTTTTCAATAAAACATTCCATTGTAAATCAAGAAACGCTCGTATACACTCTATAAACGTGGGGGAAAAAAAAAAAAAAAAGAAGAATAACATCTCAAAAGCCAAAGAGGCCATAAAACCAGGGTTTTACTGCAGGTGTTTGACCCTGGTTCAAGTTTAATTCGCTGCAGAAAGGAACTTTTTGGGAAGCAGCAGAGTGTTCACCCTGTTCTGTCTGGGGCTTTGCAATTCAGGGGTGGTTCTGCACTTTAAATAACAATTCCACAGCCTCTCCATACAGACAATTAAAGTGCATTCATTAGGAGATTATTGGCCTATTAAAGCCATCAACCTCTGGCTGATAAATAATCAGTCTAACTACGAGCACTTGCCTCGTGGTTATAATTAAACGAGTTTGCGGTGGGTGGTGACAATTAAATAAAGTTAATGATGACGTTCCTTTGTTGGTTTGAGGCAATCACATATAACAAACATCAGGCAAGTTTGGCCCTGCAATCCGAATTTGGGTGATTTGACTTTTGATTTTAAAAATTTGAATACTAAGACTTAGCCTAGGTTGGCAGAGACAGGACAGGCACAGACTTCTAGAATTTTTTTGGGTTTAAAGGGAGCCTAAAGGTCACCTCATGCCATCCCCTGCTGTGAGCAGGGACATCTTCCACTGTCCCAGGTGGCAATTTTTAAATGTGAAAATATCAGACAATTTATCTACCAACAAAAATCGCTGTGCTGACAAAAAGTTGCTGTATTGATCTGTGGTCTGTCCTCTAAATCACCTCCAAGAAAATCATGGAACAGAGGGACACAGCTCCTTGTCCTCGTGTCTGTTTGAAGTTCTAATTTTGTGTTAAAAATACATAAAAATATTCAGGTTAACCTTGAGTTTGGGATTTCATTCCAGCTGGACTAGGGCCCACATCCCATATTAACTTGATGTTTTACTTCACTTGTTGTCTGTGGGTTTTTTATCATGTCCAGGGAACACCTCCCTATGTACCCTTCACATTCAAAACTCAATTTTTTCCTTAAACACCTGTTAAACTAAAACCTGTCAAATGAAAGCACCTGCATGCAGAAATATGGATTTGCCTGCCAAAAAAAAATCAGCCTTAAAATCCTGTTTCTTTTGGATTAAATGGTTTTTTCAAGCTGAACAAAAAGTATCATTTTTTTGAGTGATATTTCTGCATTGGGCAATTCTACCTTTTGATTTTCAATAAAATTGATAGAGCCCTGGCACAGAAGAAGGTTCTGAAAGCTTTTAATTGCTCCCATTCCCATTCCATGGACTAAACTGCCTGTGCCACAGCAGACTCAAATATCTTCTGTATTTCAGAGCAGAGTTTATGAGATTTCTCATATTTATTGCTCCAATTATCTCGGCCAGTAAACAGAGATGGTGCAGAATTCTGAAAGAAACTCAAAACTTCTACAATCATGGAATTATTTAGGCTGGAAAAGATCTTCAACGTCATGAAGTCCCAGCACAAACTGTGCTCCAAGGACCACATCCAAATGCCTTTTAAATTCCTCCACAAGGATGATGACTCCACCACTGCCCAGGGCAATCTGCTCCGAGCCTTAACATCATTTTCAGGGAAGATTTTTTCCCTAATATCAGTAATTTCACCTCTTTCCAAAGCTGTGATGTCTATTTTTAAGGCTGTTCCTCTATCACCACCTACAGAGATATTTGAGGTGCAAGAGCCATCACATGAATCAACATCCAAGGAAAGGAAAACACAAACCATCAATATTTGCAGCTCTTGAAAGACCACTGTCAGGCTTTTATTTGGGAATTTGGTGCATGTTGGAGGAAATAATAAGCAAGAGACAGCAGCACTAAAGAAAAGGAGAAGTTAAAGTTCTCAGAGAAATTAATTCTCTAAGCAGGACAACAAAGTGGTGGCAACAGGGAATAAAGTGGTGGCAAATCTCTCTGAGATTAGAAAGGAGCCAGTGGACAGATGGATTGGGCAATCATTTGATAGGAATCAGGTTAGAACAAAGATAAAACAGAAAAGAAGAAAAGGAAAAGGATGTCTGACAAGAGCAGGTTTAGGGCCAGGGAAGTGTCAGCTGATTCTGGTGTTAATTTGGTGGCAGTTGTTTCACCAGAGTGACACAGGCAGGGAAAAGAGGTGATAAAAGAGCTTGGAAAGGCAGGAAAAGAGGTGGCATTCAGAAGAGGCAGAAGAAATCAGTGTCCTGCTCCATGATGAGCCTTTTAAAAGGCAAACAGGATGCCAGGAAAACCAAATGATGCAGAGATAGGGGAGCCAGCAGAAAAATTGGAAGCAAAGGAAAGGATAAACTTTTTTCCTAGACAAGCCAAACCAAAGAGTGCTCACCCACAACCAATAGCAGCCTGTGTTCCATCCAGCTCTGCCAGGTGTAAAATTCCTTGGGGATGCAGCTGAAATCCATACAAACCACCCCCACTTGGCTCCTTTAGGATCAGCTGAGAGCTTGGGACTGGGAAATTAGCAGGCAGTGCCTTGCTGCAGGTTTGGGGTTGGGTATTTTAGTGCCATGTGTTGGCATTTCCAAAAGCAAGCAGATCAGGATAATATTGAGTTTGTGGTTACAAATGAGGGGGTGTTTTCCCCCACAGCTATTCCCACTGAACAGATTATTCCAGGGCCAAATCCATGTTACAGTTTTATTCCCTTATCACCATACACATTATCAAGCAGCAATTATGCACTAATCTGTTTTCTTAATATATTTTTAAAATAATGACCCAACTTTCATTCCCTGGGGACAAAACACCAAAGCCACCTTTCCACTTTCACTGCTCTTGATTTCAGTGCAAACCTCTTTGCCATATCACCTAAATATATCCACAATTTCTCTGCAAGCCTCCAAAATCCCTTGCCAATAACACCTCCTGTTTCACTTTGTACATCCTTCCCAGCAGCTCCTGATGTTTTAAATCCCCAATCACTTCTCTCATTCAGCCACGTCTCCCTTATTCCAATATTTTCATACTCATGCTAAAACATCTGTAACTCCCATTCAGCAATCTTGTTATAGAAGATGTGCAGCTTTTCTCTCTTTGATTCACATCCTTTCCAGAGGTGTTTTCCTCTGAACATTGTTCACCATTGGATAAATCACCTTGGGATTGAGGCAGCGACATCCAAATCTCTCTCCACGCTCATTACTTCACTAACAAAAGATGTTAAGAGTAATTTTTCAGTTCAGAATGCAGCTGATTTTTCCCCTGTGCTTGTGAAAGGTAAGCCCTTCATAAATATTATTCTGATTACTCAGTTTGGTTGTTTTTCTGGATTTTTTTTTCCCTGAAAACACACCCTGCCCGGGGCTGGAGGAACATCTACAGCATCTCCTTGTGGCTTCCATGCAGGAACATCATTGATAACAACCTCAGAGGGAGCCCCAGGGAACACCCCAGGTTCTCTTGTGCTGAGCTGAAATTGGATAAAACTCCCAGGAATCTGAGAGCATTTTGCAGCTCTGCTCTTCCTGTGCATCCACTGCTCCATGTAGGAATCTCACTGTGACAGGAATTTCCAGCTGCCCTCCCTAAAAGCACTGCTGAACACGTCCTGCTTTCACAGCCCTTTCACCCAGCAGCACAAGGTTTAACAGATTTCATAAACATCTTCTTCTAAATGTGGCTACCTTGCAACATTAGAACAAATTCAATTAAAAATAAAAGCTTGCAAAGGTGTTTTAGGACATGATTAGTAAACGAATAACCTTACCTAGTGCAGGGCTTCAGCTGAAAAACTTTGAGAGGAGAAATCTTCCATGTAAATTCTTGTTTGATTTATTTCAGCTGGATTTGTTTTCCCTTTTCTCTGCAGCCCTGAAAGGGCTGGAAAAAAACCTCAAATTCTCTGAAAATAAAAAAAGTTTAAAGCTTGGCACGGTTACCCACTTAAAAATATAAACCCCAGGCTAAGAGGAACCCTTTTTATACTTTCCTGGGCCACTCCTTCCTACACTTTTGGTGATGCTCAAGCCCCTTTTCCCCAGGTGAACCAGCCCAGAAGGATTTTCTTGATTGCAGATTGGTGCCAGCCTCAGAGCCAGGCTCTTACTCACAGGAGCAGTGATTTATGTTGTAACCCAACAACCCTGAGGGTAACAGAGCAATTTTGGAGAACTCACCTCCTGTTGGGTGCACAGAACTTCTCACCTTCCTACCAGCATATTTAATGTCCATGGAGAAGATATAAAACCTGTACAATGGGCAAACTCCCCCCAAAAGCCCCCCAAAACTTTCTGAAATTTAAATTCCAATTTTAATTTCAAGTATGGAGAAGGTCAAGTCACTGATTTGGAAGTTACAATGAGATTTGAATAAGGAAACTCTGGCAGGTAACCTGTCAGGAATGGGAGCTCACACATAATGAGTTACATTTTAAATTGAATTTTAAAATAATATCAAGGATACTGTCATCCAATGTGTCACTGTAGAGTTAAGGCTAAAAATAACATTGGTTTAAAGAAATACAGTAATTATATTCATTTCTTTAATACTCCCAGTAATAATTATGTCATTCTAAAAGTTATCAATTTTATCCTGCTGGATTAAAACTCTCGCTGTGCTTTTGAAGATGGTGGCATCAGAAGCACCAAAAATTGGTTTAAGTGCACGCAAGCAAAACACTTCTGGCAGCAGGAATGGGAAACCCCCTGATCACACCACTTAAATCAGCTGCAAACGTGATCAAAACCTTCCCATTTCTGATAAAGGACTCTCCAACGTGACTTCCTGGAAAATGTGACCCTCAAATCCTGTTTTAGAGCACAGAGTGAAACCACAGTACAAGGATTTCTCTGGCCTTCCTCAAACCCTTTGGACACCAACAAATTTCCTGCTGTTGCTGTGTCATGGCACAGCCACCATGTCCTTCCTCTTCTCTGAACGTGTCCTGTGGGTTT
This sequence comes from Erpornis zantholeuca, assembly GCA_013400515.1. NCBI lineage: Eukaryota > Metazoa > Chordata > Aves > Passeriformes > Timaliidae > Erpornis > Erpornis zantholeuca. The sequence continues at coordinate 66,560 of VZTN01017036.1, forward strand.
TGAGCTTCTGTGCCACACAAACAGCAGAGCTGTTGGAGAACATTTCCTGACCTGGCTGATCTTTAACCACAGACAGAGGAGATTGACGTGGGCTCAGTGAATATTACGCACTTGCTGCAAATATCGAGCGCGTCACACCTCGATGTGCAAGCTGGTCCTGAATCCCTGCTCCCCCTTAGGAATCCCACAGAGTTGGGATGGAAACCACAGGAGAGCTGGCTGAAAAGAGTCACAAAGATGTCCAATGTTTGTTTCAACGCCCTGGGAAAGCAGAACCCTTCAAAGGAACGCTGGAGGATTTCAAAGGAGTGGTCAAAATGCTGGAGGTGTTTGAAGAGGGAACTGAGCAAACATTGACTCTTCTGTGAGCTAACACCGAAATCCTGCTGGGGTTTGGAGCTGCCTGTTTAGAGCCAGGCAGAAATGGTTCCTGTAACACATGAGACACATGGGCTTTTTGTTAATTCGGGTTTCTCCTTCTCACCTAATTTTTGACACAATAATAAAATACAGAGGTGCCAACAGAGACTGTGCTTTCTGACTTAGAGTAGATTGAAATGGTTCAAAACTCTTGTTTGCTTGTGGCTTTCACAGAAAATTGAAGTGCTCACAGCAAAAATAAACCTCAGTAGGTTTTGTGGCTATTATGGTAGGTTGGTTTTTTTTTTGCTGATCGTACAGCTTATCAAAATTCTCATTCTACCAGAAACTTCTTATTTTCCATGATGTGATAGAATTAATTTATTGTTCAGTATTTTGTAGACAAATCCCTTAGAGATTTTTCCATATTGAGTTAGGCTTGAGTGGCTGGAGAGTTCTTGACTCGGGAGAAGCACAAAGCCCATAAGGTCACCCCCTTCACTTTCCACCACCTAATGACCTCAACATTTCCTAAAAGACTTCCACAGAACTCCTCAGGACCCCAATGGACTTCTGTGGGATGAAGTCAGGATCAGTTAGGATCATCCCTTGGGAAGAAGCACTCTTCATTCCAGTCATGGCACAGAGTTCTGTTTTCCAAGGCCACCCCACATCCAACCCCAACTCACCCCTCTGGGAGCAGCCTAGGGCACACACTGGGGACAGGTATTCCAGGAAATAAATATGGAAGCTGAGCAAGATTCCAGTGGCTGTCCCAAATTTCAGTGAATCATCTTTCAACCTCACAGCTCCTGTTGGCCACATCCATCAGGTGGTTTATGCAAATCTTATGGAAAACCTGGATGAGGGAGGAGGAAATCACAAAGGCTGTTTCAGCAAGCAGGCTTGTCAAAGACACCCAGCACCTAAAAAGTGAAAATTCATTGTTGCTCTTTTTGTGCAGGTGATTTTAAACACTTGGAATTTTGTCAGTACCGGGACTGGGTTCCTGGAAGGCTTCAGAAAACTCCATTTTAGTGCCACGTATTTGAAAAAGATTAAATAGCCTTGAACACCCTCCTATAAAGCAAAGAGCTCCGGATATTTCCCGAGGCTGCTTTGAATGGGTTAGTTAAGAGCCATAATGCAGGGATTTTGTTCTTTGCTCAAACATCATCCATCTAGCTGGAAAAAGGAAGGGAACTTGGCATTTCTTGCCCTGTGGTCATTGAAACCAGCTCTCAGAATACCTGTGCCAGTGGCTTTACTGTCATGGAGCTGCTGACACGGCAGGAAAACCCCATAATGAAGGATTTAGCAAAGGAACATTGGCAGCTCCTTGCGGGAGATGCATTTTCTCCTCCTAGGGTTATGTAAGTCTTTTTATCTCTACGTATGTAAATGTGTGTCCCAAGACACTCTTATCCCATTAGATGTGTTGGTGATAAGAGCTGTTTGAAGAGAGGGGTGGGGATGACCCAGTTAATGAACTGCTGCCAGGAGGTAGGTGGGTTATTTTGGGTGACCCAAGCTCTGGGAAGGAAGTCTTAATCTGCCTCCTACCCAGATAATCAATGTGTTCAGGAAAACTTTGCGCTGCTTGAACTTTCTGTTTGTCACTCAGAAAATGATCCTGACTCTTCCTAAAGTGTTTGAGCTCCAAGGAAGACCAAGAGTGAAACCCAAATCCAGACCCACTCCTTTCTCAAGGCCTCGCTGAGTTACAAGTTTCCGTTCAATGTTCTCCAGTGATGGGACAAGGGGGAATGGCTTTGAGCTGGACGGTGGATTTAGATGGGATTTTGGGAAGGAATTGTTCCCTGGGAGGGAGGGCAGGCCCTGGCACAGGGTGCCCAGAGCAGCTGTGGCTGCCCCTGGATCCCTGGCATTGCCCAAGGCCAGGCTGGATGGGGCTTGGAGAAGCCTGGGACAGTGGAAGTTGTTCCTGCCATGGCAGGGGTTAGAATTAGATGACCCAAACCATTTATGAATCTCTAACAGGAATAATGACATTTCTCCAGCTATTTTAAATTTTCACTCTTCCTGCCTTACCCTGAACATAAAACTGCTGCCTGTGGTGCCAGTTCCTCCCTCCTGACACTGCCTCTCTCACAGCACCGTTACCCTACAGCAGACCCCAGAGTGGCTGTGGCCCTGACATGATTGATGAACTGTATCACCACTCACTGGGTAATATTTAACATATTTCAGAGCATCTGTCCAGTTAATGTGGTTTGCAAGAGAGCTTTCTGTCTTCTCCAGAATGCAATGACTCCCCAATTAATAAAAGGGAACTAATTTTGGAATGCTTGAAATGAACAATTAGAAGCTCCATAAAGGCGTTTCTGTGTATGGCATTAAATATAGCAAGAATTAATTTGCTGGAGTGGTTAAAATGTACGTGACAGGATTTTAGTGGGGAAAAAACATTCATGTAGTGCAAATAAAAATCTAATCAGAAGAGTGAGAATAAAGCAGAATTTATGGTTGGGGACTGAGCTCACCACACACAAACTGTGTACTTGCAAAAGGGGTCTCAATTAAATACACTATATAAAATCAGACCAGCAGGGGTTTGCTGTTAGGCACATAAAGCACGTTTAAATGAATCAAAACTCATTAAATAGCTGTATAATTACAGTTAACTAGCAGAGGAGAAAAAATTTTAAAAGAGAGTCTGCACAGAAAGTACAGACTATTAAAACTAGGAGATACTAGTCACTGGCTGTGACTGGACAGGAAGGAAAAAATAGGTCATGGGAGCAGAAAAATGAGCCCACAGAGGATGACCATGATGGAAAATACCTGCAGAAAGGCAGAGCTGAGTGTCTCGTTAGTGGGAAGTGCACCAACACGGGAGGGTGACGTGTCTGGGATTTTTCTCAAGCTGTCACTGTATTATTCTGCTCTCACTCGGTGTTTTATGGATCCCTCTGGGCACTCAACAGTGACGAGAGCAGTCCCACCAAGAGCAGCGAGAGCAGGAGCTGTGCCCAGGGACCTCCTGAGCTCCCTTCCACCCTCAGTTCCTCTGTGGTCCTGCACATCCCAGCAGGATCCTTCCCCAGCTGGTTCATCTCAGCTGGGCTGGGGGAACACCCTCGGGAGGAGCTCAGGGACACAGGACAGCCTTGGTCTGGGATGTGGCTGCACTTCCCATGGAGGGAGGATGAGTCCTTCAGCTCAGCACCAAAAGCACAAGAGCTTTAGGACAACCAGTGGAAGTACAACTGTAACACATCTATTGATGCAGAGACCCTACAGCTGCCACCACCACTTTTATCACGACTGACCAAGCTCCTATCACAGAATCACACCATCACTGAGGCTGGACCAGACCATCAATCCAAGCTGTGACCCATCCCCACCTTGTCACCATCCCCTCTGAGTGCCACATCCAGGCCTCCCTTGGACACCTCCAGGGATGGGCACTCCAAACCTCCCTGGGCAGCCCCTTGCCAACCTTTAACAACATTTTCCATGAAGAAATGCTTCCTGATGGCCAGGAAGAATCCCTATGTTTGTAAAAATCACATTTAAATCGAGGCTGCCACCTACTAATCTACACCTAATGACACGTCCAGTTCTCCTGCACCACGAAGAGACTGAGGCTGCTTCAGATAAAAAACCACCCTGGCCTCAGGAGCCTGACTTTCCATGCCAGTTCCTCGGTCTCTCAGCAGGCTGAGCTATAGACTTGACACAAAATTGCCAGGCACAGTCCAGGGCAGCTCCATGTTAAATGCACCAAAATACAAATCAGAGCTGCCTTAGCGCAGGGCTCTCGGTGCTGCCCATGGGCTCACACGTGCACAGCACTCACAGCAGCTCCCAAGGTCACTCCAGCTTCCTGCTCCGCTGGCAAAGATGAATTTGAGTTCTGTTCCTGCTCCAAACTCATTTTTCCCTTAGTTAACTCCATGCTTTTACTTAGCTCTATCTTTCTGGTCCAGCAGCCGATTCCAAATTTAATCAAACCTCTCATGTAGATCTCATTTTCTTCTATTTATCTACATTACTGGATTTCTCTCCCTTTTCCACCCTTTTTCCAGAGACCCAGCACCACATCTCGATACTCTGTGTGCACAGTTTGAAATTCTCGCCTTGGGGCAGAATGCTTCTCGGTGATGTACAAAAACATTCCGGAGAGCATTCCCAAGGCAAACTGTCACAATTCCTCTGATCCACAGCACAGAGAATCAAACACCTTCAAAGGCACCTGATTTTCCTGGAGATTCCAGCAGGCAGTGGCAATTCCTGGGTTAAAGGAAGCTTCTAGTTCTGCCTCCGTCGTGCAATCCATGGATTTCTGTCGGAGTCCAGGGAAGCCTGAGAGCTTCTCCTGCTCCTCTGGTGGTTTCTTTATATCCACAGAGCTCCTCAAAAGTGGCCTAGCCAGAGACCTAGGCTTTTGGAGAAGCTCCCTCCACTTTTGGGAGAGCCTGAATGCACCAGAGAGGTGAAGAGATTTTTGTTTAGTGAACCACAGAGAGTTTAGTTGTAGGTTTAGGATCTTGCTCTGTGTATTACATAAGGACAAGATGGAGATTTTTAGGTGTGTTTTTTCCTTCTTTCTTCTCCTCTCTCCTCATTCTCTTCCTCTCTCCTCTGACACCATTTCCTGTGGTGTGGTGGTCGGTGGAAAAGAGTTAGCATTGAAAAGACATATCAATAAGATGAGGGTTTACTGGTGTTGAAAAGAAAATAAGATATGTATTGTTTCTTGAATGGTTGTTAGTAAGATATAAAAGTAGCTGCTGATTAGCAGCCATTGCCTTTCTGCCCTGGTGTTCTCAGGGGATGCTGTCTTTCCCTCCGAGGTTTTGATAAGACAAATAAAAACAACTCTGAAACAGCAGAAGATCTCTTGCTGCATTTTTTCCAACATGACGAACCAAAGGAAGAAAAGCCCCAGGGCAGAGGACAGGGGGCCCAGACCTTGGACAGATTTCCCCATCCACAATTCCTCAGCGCCGCTCAGGATCTAAGGAAAGGAGCCATGAGGGACTACTCATCTTCCCAATGGGATCATAGGGAGGGCAGGACTTTGCCATTCATTTTTCGGGGTCTCAGGCCTGAACCCTGAGCAGGTCTCTGCCTGCAGGGATTTTTCCCTCCTGGCTGCCTGCATTATTAAATAACCCAGTGCAATCCACGTGCTCTCCCCGGTGGATGGGCTCGGAGTCGCGTGGAGTCTCCTTCAGGAGAGGACATCAATTAAGGGAGAGGTACCAGGGCTTACTCTGAATTTATGAAACTGGGAGTCTATTTCTCATTACAGCTCTCAGTAAATCATCCTCCTCTTTCTCTTCCTTGGAAAAAGCTTTAGCTACTGCCTGTATTTCCATTCTTTTATATACATAAAACCTTCCAGAAGGCGCTGTACCAATAAAAACAAAATAAACCAAAAGGAGTTTGTGCTTTAAAAATACATAAAATAGAAAAGATCTGCAAGAGACTCTGAGAACTTTGCATGTGGACCACAAGGTGTATTTTCCCACAAGATTTTCCTAAGTAATTTCAAATTTATTTAATTTATTTTAATTCAGGAAGATGGTTTGGAAAAGTTGGCGACTCTGATGGTCTATTAAATAAGAAGATATTTTCACATATGAGTAAGAAAGACCTCTCTGACCTAGCACAGCTTCTAATCACATTTCTGTTAGCAGAGCTGGTCTGAGAATGGCTCCTTGAGAGGGAAACTGAGGTAATGGGGACACCAGATTCCCTCCTGTTATCACAATGAATAGAAAGGCAGCCACCCATGCTGCAGTACAGGTGATTTTTAACATTTTGGCATAACCTCGAAGCAGAAACCAGTGTAATTTCAAAAATCAAAATTTCTTTTTACAAAAGGGAAACTTTGGTGGGGATGTATCCAGGCAAATCTTGCTCCCTGCTCTTTACCTGCTGTGCATTCCTTGGCACCGCCAGGCAGAAAATCTGTAATTTCCCAGCTCTTACTGCTGAGTCAGATTTGCTTCTTTTCCTTCCTGTGTGTTTTCCTGCAGCCAGAGCAGTTCATCCCAGTCTCTGCAGCCATCTCCTCTTGGACTGGAGCAAACACACGTGGGAAGAGGCAGCTGAGCACTTGTTGCTCCATGGATGTGCTGGTCCTACAGAAACACCCTGGCACTTGGGTGGGAGCTGCCACCCAGAGCCCAAGATGTGCACAGGTTTAACCTCATTTTCCACACACAATTGGCCTCAGAAATGATTCCCCAAGCACAGGGGACTTTAAAACCTTGTTTGTTCTGAACGATGTGGGAAGCACCCTCTTACCTCAGCCCTTCCTCTCCAGCAGCTGACACCATTGCCCACCTGGATTTGGAACAGGGCTTTTATTAGCTCTCCATTTTCAGCCTTGCTTGCTCTTTGGGTGGGGAAAAGCAGGCTGGCTATGAAAGTTCCAGCAGCACCAGCACGAGGCTTTGTAGAAACAGTGCTGAGAGGAAATGGAAAAGTAAGGCTTGAGAGTACAATTCTATTTAAAAAGTACTTTAGAGTCTCTGTGTCAAAAAAAAAAAAAAAAAAAAAAAAAAAAAAAGGGAAAAAAAAAAAAAAAAAAAAGAGAGNAACATCACATATTCTTTCTACTTTATCTGAAAAAAAAAAAGACCTTACTAGTTTTCATTTCGGTTCTGTTTCTTTTAAGCACATTAAAAAGTAATAATTTGCTCATATCCTAAAGACATTTTGACAGTTCCTTGGCTGCTTCCTCACTGTCCTTTCCAACAGTCTGTCCTTTTTTTCTTCTCTAGGCAATGGAGAGTGACCTCTTGGCCCCAAGGAGGGTGACCCTCACAAAGGATTCCAGCTTCAGCAGAGACTGTTCCAGCAGGGCTGGTGTTATTTAAAACCTCAGCCCTGGTCAGCAAATGTCTCACCTGTCCTTGCTCCTTGGAAGCTGCACATGGCCAAGGTCTGACAGGCTCAGGTTGCCACCAGGTCACAAAATGTTGCCCTTCACATCCCACAGGGCTGGAGAAGCTGTTGGGAAGTTTACAAAATGTAACTGAGATGCAGCACTAATAAAAAAGTGGAAAAGATCTTAAAGGAAATGACAATAGAGATGGACCCAGAAGAGAGAAGGAAGAAATCCCCACCCTGACCATCACTGAAACACCCTTCCCCATCCCTCCTCACAAAGACTGGAACTGTGGACACTTGGATCCAAAGGATGTTGGGGGAGAATAACACCAATAAAAGAAAGTTTTCTTGTAAACCAACTCTGAGTGTTTTATTGACAAGGCTTTCCTGTGTCAATTTTGAAGTTTTAGCATTATTGGAACTGGACTAAGAGCTAAGCACTAAATGGACATAATATCAGTGGTAAAGTAAGCATTGTCTTCCAGCCACCTCTGCAAATAGCAACGGAAAACACAAAAATGAAAAGCACTTTTTGAGTTTAATTATTTACCCCTTGGCAATAAATATCCACTGCACCAAATAACCTCCACAGCCGAGCAAGTAAGGAAAATGTGAATGTGAGAAAATGACAGGACGAAAATCATATCAGACACAAACCAAATAAATTACCCAGGCTATCCTACAGAAAATGAGGATGGCAGGTTAGCCACGGGATATCGACCACCCTTGGCAGGTGATGGCTTTTATTGGATGTGATAAAGGAGAGGCTACGGGTGAAGAGCGACACGACGAGCGATTCACCGATCGCCCAGAAAATTGACAGAAAGATTCCTCATGTCTCAACTGCAGAATGGGATACTTAACATTTGGAGTGCTGTTTGATGACATTCATGAGATGGTAATGACTCTGTGTCAGTAATGACCTAGACTGGCTTTGGAGTGGTGACCTAGAGGTAAAAATCTTTATAAGGCATTCCTGTCACCTAAGCCATTGCCATCAAACTTCGCTGCCGCCTAAACTCCTCCCTTCGGACATATTTCCACATGAGGAGGATCCTGCTCTCCACAGAGTGTTTGCAAAAGAGGCCAGAATTAGTCTCGCTACATTAAAAGTGCCTTTGATTTAAAGGGGAGCAGACCTAAGGCAATAGGAGAATATCCATTACTCCCTCCCGTTCTCCATAACCTTGCTCCGTGTCCTGCGGAGCAGAGCTGAAGGAGTGACCCCCCCCAGGCTGACATGTTTTATGATCTGCTCTCCTTGCACCTTTTGTTGCTGACAGGATGGGAAGTAAAATAAAAGATGTGGTCTAATTAAACCTCGGTGTTGTATTCATAAAGGGGGACAATCTCTGGCAAGAGCAAATCAAGAGCAATCTCCAGTGATCTACTGGATAGAATGAAAGAGAGATAAAATGAGAGGAGGTTTTTTGGTCCAGAAAAACCTCCTTTTATTCAGATTTTTGGGACTCAGCAACATTCCTTTGTACTATAAAATTAAAGCTGGAAATTTGGAAGGAAAGGACTGTTTGGGATACCATAAAGATTTAATAGTGTGAAAGCCACAATCTCTTGGGTTTACTCCTTTTTGCCATATCCTTAATCCCAATTCCAGTTCCAGTTTGCTCAGGGACTGCCTGGACAGGTACAAACTGGTTTTTATTGCTGGCTTAACTGGTTTAAGTGGAGCTGGGGCTGCTTTCCTGATGGCAGCATTGGGAACACCTTCTACAGCAAAAAGTCTGCAAAACAACATCCACAGAACTTTCCCTGTGCTTTTGGCATGGGACAGAACTGTCAGGAACAGACCTCACTCCTTCAACCCAACATGGAAAACCCATTTTAAATCATTAAAGAATTAAATGATTAATAATATTTATGTTTCTATGTTATATAGATACTTCCCTCTGTCATTAAAGACATCAATTTCCGTGTTCCTTCCATTTAAAACCACTAATGCAATTTAAAGGAATATCCAAAGCACTTTTTTTGGCACAAGACTCTTCTTCCTATCTTTTGAAAATGTTCATGGAATTATTGTCACAGCCTGTGTTTGTTTTTAGATAAGTATTTCAATCTGACTGCTGATTTAATTTACATGCTACACATTATTTGGCCATCTGGTCTCTTCCAGAGTAACATCAGAACAGATTTTTGAATCATTAGAAATATTAAAATCATAAAAGCAATTAAAAATATTTATTATTGTCAAGGACAAGCCTTGAGTCATTCTTATTGCCCTTCTTTGGTTTTTTGCAATGTATTAAAAATGAAAGCCAGGAGTTTTGAGAGATATCATTGAATCTACCATTTTAAGTAAATTTTGAGATAATACTCTAAGAATATCTAATTAAAAAAAATAACTCAAGAATGCTGCTCTATCATCTTTTAGGATTTAAAATGCCACATAATTACCACATAGTACTTTACATAACCTTCTGTGTTAAGCATGAGCTGAAACTGCAGCTGTGAGGGAATTTTTTTTGTGGTCATTAATCCCCTGTAGATCCCTGGGCTGACAAAACTGCTGCCACAAACTCCTCCAGGGCAGGTGTGAATCCAGCCATGCCTTTGTGAGAAACATCCCGACAGCAAAATCGCTCAGGAAAGAAGGAAATTATCCATATTTTTTTGAGGTGACCCAAAACAGGGAGATTTATCCTTATTTCTCAATGGAAACTCCTCACACAATTCCTGTGGCAGCAGAATTATTTCTGCTTTAATAGACTGTGAAGGTCTTGTCTTTATTTAGGGTAAATATTCAAGTATTGTGTTTAAACAAAATGTACACCCTATTTTTTTTATATAAATCGTGAGTTTTCTGAAATTAGTTTGTAAAAAACGGATGGGGATGTTTAATTTGCTGAAGAAAATCAATCTCTAGGCTCATTTGAATGTTAAAAATGCCATGTTTATCCCTTCTCTTGACAAAAAGTGGCTTTTCCCATTCGCCTTTTACCAGGAGCAGCTCAGTTCTAAGCACAAAATCCTTCCAGCCACGGCTTGGTAAGTAAGGCATGATTTCAGTGAGGACAACGGGGTTATATCCATCTAAAAATTCCAGAGGGAGGGGAAAATCAGGACTCTGGGCAGTGCTCAGTGATTGCAGTGCAGCTCTGTGTGCTCAGTCAGCTGGAGAAGGGAAGCTCATCAGGCCATGCCTCTCCATCCTTCACTTATTCACCCTCTGAGCCATGGCTGTGACACATTTTTCCTCTCCATCCTTATCAGGGCTGGATCCCATATCAGTTTTGTTTGGAATGTCCCAGCAAGCAGGAGGGATCCTTTCAATGAGGTCAAAAAAAAGGAGGATTTCTGGGATTTTTTGGGTTGGTTTTAATGCTTCAGATTCTAGCAGTGATCTACAGGAGGAGGGAGGTTTTCTTAGGATGGAAAGGTTTGAAAGGAGGCGTTGAAAATTCCAGATTTACCTCTAAAAATATTGTCAAATCTTGTATTTTTCAAAGAAAAAGTAGATTTTCAGGTGGAGAAACTTAGGAAAGTCTTATTTAATGATATGTTGATTGATGACCTTCACCAATACTCCATCCTTCCGCTCAGAGTAGTTTTTAATCAGTTTAGGATATTGATGAAGAAATTCTTTACCAAGATGGTGGTGAGCATCTGACACAGATTACCTGGAAAAGTTGTGGCTGCCCCTGGATCCCTGGCAGTGCCCAAGGCCAGGTTGGACATTGGGGCTGGGAGCAGCCTGGGACAGTGGGAGGGGTCCCTGCCATGGCAGGGGTGGCACTGGATGAGCTTTAAGGTCCCTCCCAACCCAAACCATTTTTGGATGATTCTATTTCAACAAGAATCACAAATTAAACAAGTGGGTGGATAAACTAATCCCAATTAACTTTAGGAAGATATTAAATTTGGAAAAAGCTGACTTCTGATTTAATTTGGTTCCTCATTACCAACCCTTCCAGCTCTGTAAGGTCTTTTAGTGCCAAGAGCTTCTTTTCAATTAAAACCCCAGGAATGGTGGGACAACACATTGCCAGGGACACAGTCACTATCAGAATTATCTAATTAGTTATTGTGTTACTAATTTAATTCAGAGTTTTAATTGTTTGACATGACACCAGAATGTTCAGGCACCTCCAGTTTAAAACTACACAAATAGTCATGAACTATGCTTTGTATTTGTCCATTTTTTAAAAGATGTCAGCAGATTTTTATGTGTAGCAGCTCCTCCTTTTCTGTCACTTTAAACCTGTGTTGGTTAAAAGAGGTTTTTCTGCAATCAGCAGTGCTAAATAGCTACTAAATAATTATTAGTTATATTAAATTAGACTGTTAGTTTTATTAAATTAATGCTAGTTAAAACTGAGTCACTCAGGTAAAGAAGAAATTCTTATGAGTGAACTGAACAGTGAGGGTCAAAGCTGCAGGGATAACATGTCCACAGCAAGAACCATAAAATTCTTTGTCTACTAAAAGCAAAATGTGAATTGACATCACTACTCCAAAACATGCAATGAATAGGTGGAAATCAAAATATTCCATCCCATTTCAGCAAGGCTCAGCTTCCAATACATCCTCAACGAAAATGCAAAGTTCTGTGAGTCTTATTCTTTCTCTATCATCAGCCCCAAGCAAAGTCACACTCGAAAGAGGGTAATTTTTAGAGTCACATTGCAGAAAGAATCCCAGAAAAACCCTGCACAGCCCACTTTGCTCAGACTCCCCTGCCCTGGAGGGAACCTGTGCAGCTGAAGAGGTTTATTCCCTAATCCCCCTGGCCCTGGCTGATCCACACCAGGGCTGACACTGATGCCTCCCTGGATCCTGGGGAGATCAGCAGCTCAATCCCAACTCCCAGCTGCCTCCAGGTTGGCTGCCCACAGCCCTGGGGCTTTTAGCCTTCCTCTGGCAAGGAACAGAACTGCCATTCGTGGCAGCCAGAGCTCTTCCAAGCTCCTTTGTGTCCCACTGCATCTCTGGCTGTCCTGTCAGTGCTGTCTTTCCCCAGCCCTGACTGATGACAGAGAGCTGGAACCACACAATCAGCTCTGGGGCGGTTCTGTAGGATGAATTTTGCATCCAAACCTTGTGTCTGCAGGGACACAGGTGAGAAGCACATCCTTGCTTTTCTCCTCTATCGCTGCATTATCATTAATTTTCAATTATTAACCTCCAGACCACTAATATTAAACAAGGATTAGAAGCAGAGATCACAACTCCTAACACATCTTTGCTGCAGCAAAGGCTGTAACCACAGCTCTGGATAATTTTTATAGCAACCGAGCTGAGCCCTCAGCTGGCAGAGACATAACCCTGTTGCACTTGTCAGTGATTTGCTGCATTACAGCAGCTCAGCACTTCTCCCAGATATCAAACTTGGAGATATTACCTGGAAAACAACCTGCTTGTAATGCTGGGAGGTGGAGTGACCCTGCTGAGATGGGAGCTCAAAGCCACGCCACGTTGCCGAAGGCAAATGGAGCATGAAACCCTGTGCTGGCAGGAAAGTTCCTGCAGGGGAACAGTGATCCTGAGCAGCCTTTTAACCTTTTTAAAACTGGGACTGTGATCCCTTCACGAGGATCTATCCAGTGTGGGCATCCAGCCTTTGGCACACGCTGCAGGGATGTGGAACAGACCAGATGGGAAGAGCAGCAGAAATTATCAGAGGCCTATTCTGGTGTTATTTTTGGGGATTCCTTTGGGCTCCTCCACCTGGATGATCCCCTCCATGACCTGCAGAACCCCAGCAGAGCAGGGCCCAAGCAGCTTTTTCATGCCCCCAGGTTAACCCCCCTGGCTGCAGCCACCCGAGGCTCTCACTTCTCTCCCTTTCACCCACGGCTCTCCAGCTAAACTCATGTGAGAAAACACAGCACAAAGCTTAGAAACAACAAAGCAAAGACAAAACACTGTGGTTTGTGCTTTAGAGGTACAAACTGCATTCCAAAACCTGAAATATGACCTCCTTTCATTCAAATCTTTAGGAGCAACGCATTGCTCCGGAGGTTTAATTTGATTTATCGCTGGCTATTCCAAACTAGGGGCATGTGAAGAGCAACATCCAGCTCAACCACGGGAATCCCAGCTTCCAGTTACTGGGGGAAGAACCACAGTCCTACAGTCAGAAAAATGACCTCATCTCCCTTCATTACAGATTGATCTTGGCCCTCCATTATTGATGCAGCTGACAAGGCAATCGCATTACTGTGGCTCCGAAGGAGCTGACACAATGGAGCCTCCGGATCTAAATTCAGAAGTGTCCTGCCTTGTCACTCGTCCCATTACAAATCTCCTTTGGCAGGGGGTAAGGGGAAAGGGCTATTTATAATTTAGCCATGAAATTTTAATTACGGGCTGAAATTGGCTGGGGTTTGGCAGTGAAGTTGCGTGTGAGGGAGGCTGGAAGCAGAAGGTGCTTGACATTGAAGAGGCATTGGTTTGGCTCGTTAATAAATCAGGTAATGATTGGGTTTTAAAATAAACACTTCTTTGTAAGGGTAAGACTCGTGTGAAGAGCATCTGAGAGAGGTCAGTGAGGTTTCACCTTTTCCACACCCATGTAAATTACTGACGTTTGCCTTATGGTTAATCAAAAAGAAACCAGCTGGGAATCATTCCACACCTCATTTTTACATTGTCACCTGTGCAAAGGTCACACAAATCCTGCTGAAATCGAGGAAGAGATTTACTCCATTCTCCCACTCTCCACTGGGCACATAAAACTACACACAAGGAGCCTCCCTTGCAGCCCAGGTGCCTGAATACATCCCCTTCCTTTGGGAACTCAGGACTTTAATCTCAATTGGACATTTTCAAGACCTTCATATGAATTTCAAACGACCTGAAGACAGACTCTTCAAACCAGCAGGCAGCTCTGAGTAACTGTGTTAGACATAAATAGGTTCTTTTAAGCAGAGGATATAGGAGCATTTTGTGTTATAGATTCTGAGCAATTTGAAGGCAGGATTAAAGCAATAATACAGGCCACAGATCGTTAATGCTAATGCCCAAGTTCACAATTCTGGACACAGCCCTGGGCTCAGCTATCAGTATTCACAAAAAGAACTTCACAAAAAGAGCAGCATACTAATAAAAAAAAGAAAAAGAAGAAAAAAAAATCTGCAGAACCACAGCTGCTCAGTACAGACCATCTTTCCATTTTAATTTGCATCATCATCTTTCCAAGTCAAATTGACTAATACCAGGGTGCCTTATCCAAGGGCCATGTGGTCCAATCAAAGATCAATTTAAAGTGTGTTGGAAGAGATTGATTCATTTAATTCATGGACATCAGAAGCAGTAAGCTCTGCTCCCCTCGCCAAGGCATGACTGCAGCCTCGTTCCAGCCACAAAGACACACAGACAATACCCAGTGGATGAAGATTAACTGGAATGAGCTTTTATTAACTCACCTGGAAACAGAAGCCAGAGATAAATCACCCAGAGCTCATCCTCCCTTCAGAATCTCCCTGCGTCAGCCAGGCCGAAACTTCCCTGATCCTTTGGGGCCTTCCCAAACTTCCTTTGTATAAGATCCCCCAGATTCACCCATAAATTCACCTGCAGTTGTGGTTTATCCCTCACACCCATCACAAGACATCAGAAAGGGTTTGGTTGTTCATGTCCTGCTCAGCTCCAAGGAATTGGATCCACCAAGTCCCCGCGGCCTCCCCAGCACCAAACCAGACCCTCCATGGTCAGGAGCACAAACCGAGGCACAAAATGTTCCACAAGAGCTTCCAAACAAGCTTCCAATACAAATTTAACCACCTCCAGATTTTAAAATCAGCTAAATTTTCTCACCTTGCTGTCCTGGCAGCATCCTGGATTATTATTAATCCCTCAGGAAAGGTTGTGGATCTCCATTCTGCAAACCCAAGGAGCGCTTGTGTTTGGGCAGGCCTGTTTCTCTCTCGTTTGTGGCCTGCAAAAAGGATAGAAAACTGTGCTTTAAAGTACATTTGTGGGTGATTTATAGCACATCAGAAGTGCTCTCATCTGAGACCTGGGAGAAGAGAGATGCAGCAGCACAATCAGCAAACACCTCTGACAATTCCAAGTGCTGGGGTAAGGTTAGAGCACCCTAAAAATGCCTTTGTCCCATGAACCTCATAAAAAAGCAGAGGTTTTAAGAAATAAATATGTTAAAAGAGACGTGGGCACATCCTCCACCTTCATAACCCACAGATATCTGTGTCCACAGGAGCTGGGGAAGAGTTGTCCTCCTTCTTTTCTCCTCTGGTGTCTCTTGTTCAGCTCCTCCACAGAAGGAAAACCCAAACCAACCAAGGCCCAAAGCAGCACCAGGAGAGAGATGAATTTCCAGCATGAGATTGAAAATCCCAGTATAGCCAAACCAGAACAGGAGAGAGATGAATTTCCAGCATGGGGTTGAAAATTCCAGCGTGGGATTGAAAATTCCAGTGTAGCCAAACCAGAACACAGATTGCATTTGGGTCCCTGAGCCATTCCCATGGCCTCAGGCAACCCTTAGGAAATTATTTTTACTCCCCCTTGCTGGATTTTATGCTGAAATTAATGTCTTCTGCAAATGGATCTCTACCTCATTTTCCTTAGGATGGTTGGGTTTTTTTCAGAGTTTGTATTTTTCAAGTGTTTCATACAGAAATTTTACTCTGATATCTGCCCCAGAGCTCCTTGGAGTCAAGTTGGTCTTTCTCCTTCCCACTCCCCTCTTTCAGAACAATTAAAAGTCTTAGAAGGGTACTTTTAAAATCTTAAAACATAGTTTCATGTTGCTTTTATCCACATCCATAATGCAAAAATTCCTTCCAGACGAAAATCTAATAAAAAATGGAAAACAAAACATTAAGATTACTCAGTACTCTCAGAGCAATGCTTTGGCTGAAAAGCTGATTTAAAAACCCAAATTAGTTAGTGTTTGATAATGAAATCAATAATATAATTATATCTTTCTGGCAATGCATTTATCTGAGGTTTTTCTTATTACTTTGTTTATTTTTCCACTCCAATACCTTTTGCAAATTCCTTATAATTAAGATAAAGCAGTGATTGCAAAAATACTACAGGACACGGTGTTTTCATTAATTTGGGCAGAACAAATCAGATTGTGGGGAAACTCATCTAAACAACCTGCAAAATCCCCAAACTCTTAAATTATCCTTTTCAGGAAGTGTTTGCAGGGCAATGCATTCTGATTTAGTGAAATCTACTATTTCTGCTTCTATTCTGATACCTGAATACACAGTGCACAATTCCTATTTCATTTTTGGTAGAAAATCGAGGCTTCTTTACATATAAATATATTTACAGAGATTGAATAGAACAGCCTAAGTGCCTAAATTCCCCTGAGATTCCACTTCTTGTCATAATAAAGTGAGGGCAGACAAATCCAGTCACTGAAGCTGTGTCAGGATACAAAAAACCCCAGATTTTCTCAATGTGGGGAGCACAATTCTAGGGCTGTAGTGAATGGGAGATGTAATAATCCCCACAAAACACCCTTCTCACCAATTTTTCCAGTTTATTTCACTCTCCAGTTTTCCTTTTGGGCAGAATTCCAACCTCATCCCTCCAGTTTTCTGAGCTGGAGGTTTCTTTCCCAAAAAAAAAAAATCATCTCACTTCGCTTCTGTGGCATTCCTTCACTAAATGTCCCACTTGTGACTAGAAGGACACTTTTCATCTTGGATTTATGGTAAAACCAGGCCTAGGAGGGGTGCAGGTGGGCTCAGCCTTCTGAACAAACAAAGCTTTTTGTAACTTGAAGAGAAGGGGAAGATGAATAAATGAGAATTGTACAGTGATGGGAAGAGATTTGAGCAGTGACTGCGCCGTTCTCAGCTGGGTTTGCTTTGTGAAGCCTTTATTTATACAACAGATCTCAAAATGCTTCAGAGAAATCCCCAGCAGTGGGAGCAGAAATTGGCTTTCTAATGGCTGGTGGTCTCCACCCCGAGAAGGTAAAATATCACCCAGCAAAACAAACAAGACAAGCATTCTATGAAATGGAGCAGAGAGGTTTCCCCTAATGCAGGAATCAGGGATTAAATTTCCTGCCTGGCAATACACAGGAGGTCAGGAAAGATGTTTATAATGGCATTTTCTTGCTTAAAAATCTATGAAAACAACAGATTGGTGTGTCAGGTTCAGGCTCTGCTCTGCTCTGTTTCTTTCCAGTCTGACCTCTTAATCCCATCCATCTCAGCACAGAGTTAATATCTTCCTAAATCCACTGGAGTTCTCCTTCAAGTGTGCTGAAATCAGGGAGAATTTCTGCTTCAGGTACAAGCTGGACCTAAGGCTTTCATTTTTAAAAAATACATAGGTTTGGGGTTTGGTGTTTTTTTTTAGAATATACATATTCAAGTATATATTAATATTTAAGCAAGTACTTCAGTTTGAGTCCCTTAATTCCCAGAAAGGAAGATGAATTGCCTTGCTATTAATCTTTTTTTTTTGGTCCTGTAGCACTGACAGTAAGAATAACCAATAATCAAAACCCAATTATTTCCAAAATGCAGCAAATTAATTAATGCACGCAGGACCTAATACCATGAATAAACCTCAGCATTAGAGGGACTGGATGCAGAACCAAGTAGGACAAGATGCTCTACCCATTGGGATATCTCCTTTATTTTGGGGTTCTTTTAGCTTTGTTCAGCCCCCAAAGTTAAATTTCATTGGTGTTTTTGGAGAAGGGAAACATTTTTCTCTCTCCTTGTCCCAGTAAAAGATATTTCTCTTAAAGCTCGTGGTCTCTGAGTTGGTTTGGTTTAACTGAGCCCCACACCTGGACCAGGAGGACACTCTTACAGAAACAACAATGAATCCATAGAAAACCCCACTGGAAAGAGGAAAATGCTGGAAGAGAAAAGACCTAAAGGCTTTGCTGTGGGGCAGGAACTGTCAGAAAACATTGCTGATTATCACAAGTCCTACATTTGAAACCCAAAAGTAAATATCACTCTACTTACGTATTAAATTATTTATCTCAATTATTATTTGCAGAAAAAAAAAAAAAAAATAAAAAAAAAAAGTTATTTATTAGCCCAGCTAAGCACCACGAGCAGCAGTGGATCTGAAACCTAATCATTAGTGAGTTGTAAGGAGATAACATTAATTGGAGATCCTCTTTGTGAATTCCTAATCACCTGGCAGCATGTTTTCCTAATGATGGGAAGCACGTTAGGATGTGCCAGGCTTTCTAACAACCCCCATTATTTATTGATGCTCTCTTTGTGCTCCTAAAGGCGTTGAGACATTTCAAGCAATGTCCAGAATGTTTGCAAAGCCTCATCAAAACTGACACAAGGCCTGGCTCAGGGAAGTACTCAAGCACTTCATTATCGTTGAGGCTGGGAGAGACCTCCAAGATCATCAAGTCCAACCTTTGACTGAATATCCCTAAATCATATCCCAGAGAGCTGTGCCTCCTTTTCTGGACACTTCCAGGGGTGGTGATTCCAGCACTGCTCCAGGCTGTCTGTTCCAGTGCTTAACCACTCCTTCAGGGGAGAGATTTTCCCTAAAATCCAGCTGGAACCTCCCCAACCCAACTTGCTGCCATTGGTTTTCAAAATAGACTATAAGGTATTAAAAAAACCAGACCCAAACAAACCCCATATTCTTTACCCAGGTATGTAATATCTAATCAGGATTCTGTATTCTGGACTCTTGTTAAAAGGATTTAGAAGAATAAAGAGATTAAAAAACCAAAGAAATAAAGAGAAAAATGAATCTTGTTCAATTACGCTGATAAGATCCTGGGCAGTTCTATTATTGCACTGACAAAATTAGAACCCCATAAAATGTTTATTTAGCATAAATTCTGTGCTGTGAACTCTGAAGGAGGTGAATTTCTATGAGGAGTTAATAGACTTAAACTAATGTTAGTGTGTGATGATTTGGGAATTTTCGTGGTCCACATTCAAAGGGTTTGAAACAACCACAGAGGAATTGTTACATTTTTAAGAGGATGATGAAGGCTCAAATCTAAAGGTCAGGTTCAATTTCCTGCTCAGTGAGAGGTTTCCTTGTAAAGCCTTTGGGGTTAGACACCCAATGTCTCATAAAATCCAAAGCTTCCCTGTGCTCTTCATTTCTAGAAATGAAGGATGGACTAAAAGTGGAACCCTCTGATCAGGAAGTTGAAGAGAAATATTTTGTCTATTATGAACAACCCAAGCTCTCCAATAATGATGACCATTGCTAGAAATGTGACTTCCACCAGCCTGAAACATGCCCAGTTTTGACAAAAAGCACAAGACTTGCAAGACAACAGCTGCTGGTTCTCAGTTTGCTGGTTTAAAAGCAGACTCAAATCTTGGTAAATGCATTCCCTGTTTCTCTCTCCTAGGATTCATTAATTTTGAGGGGAAATAGTGTGACTTGAAATATTATTATAAATCACACAAGTCACTCTCCCAGTCGTGCTCAGCAACAGCACCGAGACAGAAGCAGAGCTTGCTAATTATGTGCCACAACAAAGATTATAATGAATGCTCTCATTAACTGTTCCTTTATGTTTGATGAACTAATAAATAATTTCTTCCTCAGCCATTATAAAATCATTTGCACAAAGACCCTTGATGCGCTCACAAGCCCCTCCAGGTAAGTTTTTATTCTGTATTTTTAATCAATCTCTGGGTCACAATGGACTTTTCCCCACTCAGATATATTTGATATTTCTTCCATGGCCAGAAACATTCTGCAGGAGAGGGAACAGCCTCAGGCTGGGCCAGGGGAGGCTCAGGGTGGACAGCAGCAGGAATTTCCCCATGGAAAAGGTGCTCAGGCCTTGGAACTTCACAGGGAGGTTCAGAGTGCCCATCCCTGGAGGTGCCCAAGGAAGGACAAGGTGGCACTCAGGGCTCTGGGCTGGGGACAAGGTGGGCATCAGGCACAGCTTGGACTCAGTGGTCTTGGAAGCCTTTTCAAACCTCAGTGATTTTGGAATTCTTGCTCTCTACAACACCCTGAAGAGAGGTTGGAGCCAGGTGGTGTTGGTCTCTTCTCCCAGGTAACAAGTGACAGAATAAGAGGAAATGGCTTCAAGTGGCACCAGGGGAGGTTTTTCATATTTCAAAAAATGTCTTTACAGAAAGGGTTCCCCAGCCCTGGCACAGCTGCCCAGGGCAGTGGTGGAGTCCCCATCCCTGGGGGGATTTAAAGGCCAGGTGGATGTGGCACTCAGGGATGCAGGCTAGTGGTGGCCTTGGGGAATGGTTGGACTTGATGGTCTTATGGATGGGTCTTTTCCAATTACACCATCCTGTGGTTCCACCTCCCTGCAGCAGCTCCTTCCCTCAGCTCCCTCCCGCTCCCAGAGGCCCATGTTGGCAGGAGCTGGGTTTCAGCCTTCTGATTGTTTTGAAAATCTGCTCTGGAGTTCCCATGAAATTCTTCTGTAAACAAAAGCTGTGTTTCTGTACCTGTCCCTCTTGTTTTCATCCCATTCCTGACAGAAGAGGTTTTTGATGGATTTCTGTCCAAACCAATGGAGTTGAATGGGAGAAGATCTCTCTATCCAATCCGTGGAGTTTCAAAGAATTGTACAAAAGCTGTGAAAAATTAAACTCTTCTTCTTCTGCCACCTCCACTGTATGTGTGTGTGTGCTCATTTTGTGCTCTCTAGCAACAAGGAGCCATGGGGCAGAGCCTCCAGCCCATCCCCACCCTCCCAAAAAGCCACCAGCACCCCAAGCCCACGCGCTGCCCCTGAGATCCACCACTGCTCCTCACAGAGATTCTGCCCACAGCTCAAAAAAAAAAAAGAGATGGAGAAGTTTCCTTCCCATTCCTCTTCCTTTTCATTCCAAACAGGAGCAAATGTCACAAATCTGCTGTGGGAGAGCAACAGGATCTGCTTCACTCAAATGCCTCTTCTCCCTGCGAGAGCCAAGATAGCGCAGCCCAAGCGCCGGGGCCGGCGTGAAATCAATTCCAGCGTACAAGGGAAATTTGAAATACAAACAGGAATGTTCTCCAGCTATTATAAACATTGGATTTTTTTTTTTTTTTTCCTATGAGCAGCGTTGGCTTATCTGTATTATTACCACAAAGCTTTTTGGAGTTATGTGTGTAACGGCAGCCGCAACAACTTGTTCCTTAAAATAAAAAGCAGCGAGGCAGGGCTGTTAGAGCAGCTTAAACAGCAAAATTACAAATGAATGCACTCTGCAGCCCTCAGAGCCACTGCTCACGTGTGTTACGGGAGTCACTGGAGCCTGGGCATGTCTCAGAGCTGAGGGCTGGGGAAGCAAAGCGGAAAATCCATGATGATAGGAGTGATGATTGTATTTATTTGCACTTGGGTAGCGGGTGAGATTCCCTGGCATGCTCCAGGAAGCAGGAATGCAAAGCGCTGCCTAACCTGTGGGTATTTAAATAGGCTTCATCCCCAGAGCTTGCACAAGCTATGAAACACCTTAACAGCAGCTCCTTTGCTGTTCACTGGCATCAGGCACAGCAAGCCAAGCACCTCAGTAGAGTTTTGAATAGCTCAGAGAGGTCATGCCCATCTAGATCTGTGATCCAGGTCAAAAATCAGCCAAAAAATTGTAATTAAGGGAGCTCTGACTCTGAACTCTTCACCCTAGAGAAGCTTATCCAATATAATGGGATTAACTACTCACCACTTGTGGTTTTTGGAGTTCCACCTGTAGCTTGCAGTGCTTTCTCAGGATGGTTTTTGGGTTTAATGATGTGATGTTCATTAAATCCAGCACAATCTGAGCAATGCTCCCATCAGAGTCAGTATAAAGCCAAAGAAATGGTGTCATTTAGCCTGAGAGGAGGAGGGGAAATGGGAAGGTTGAGGTAGATTCATCATTTTAGCCATAATAAATCACAGAAAAAGCTGAGTTTGGAGGGACCCTCAAGGATCATCGAGTCCAACTCCTGGTCCTGACAGAAAAAACAAAAGAAAATGTTATATGGGAAATGGCTGATTCCCCCTTCCTAAATCAGAGCAGGACACAGCCATGGACTGCAAATGGGACAGGGATAAAATACAGAATACAGCTTTTAACCAGCTCTCAATCAACCCAAATATGGTGTATTTGCATAAGGATGAAAACCTTTTTGTATTTTTTACCAGAATTTTGTCCAATAAAATCTAAATTTTCACCATGGGTGTGATACAAATCCCGATGAAGTCACTGGCAATGAGTCCATTGGCCTGCCTGGACTTTGGCTGAGCTGGTCAGCAATGATGATGATGATGAGGATGAGCATGATGATGATGATGACATCATCATTGGATTGATGAGAGTCAATCCATCGACCTGAATGGATTTTGGGATTTTTGATTAACAACTGCAGCAACTCTTTCCCTGGCAAACATCCCCACCAAAATTTTACTGCCATTTTCCCAAGTACCAATTCCCCATGGGAGTTTGAACCCCAGAATTAAACAACTTTGAGTAACAGCAACTCCCAAAGACAAAGCAGTCCCCACACAGAATTGCTGGGCCTGGACTTTCTTCCTCTCCTTCCAATAATTTAATGGTGCCCACTCTCTCCTTGGGCTCTTGATCCAAGCTTGGAGATATTTTTTATCACAGATTCTTTCCTGGGGTGGAGTTTGCAAAGGTCACACTGTGCAGCTTTTCATTATGAGGAAGCCAGACTTAAACTTCTAACCATGAACCAAATGTTAAAGCTGAACAGGGTGTGAAGTATCCTGAACTGACCCTGGGATGTTGTTTTAACAATATCTCAAGGAAAAATACGTTTGTTACAGCCAAGAAAAACAAATCTTTACCAGATTACAGCTGAATTCACCAAAGCTTAAAAACAAAGCTCCAAATTCATGAAAATCTCAGCCTAGAGCTTACAGATGGTGCTCCCCCTGAATGATACCCACACAAATGCAAAGGCAGTCTGTGAAAAGGAAAACATTCCTCACCTTTTCACTCCACCTTCCCCAGCCACAGGACAAGCCCTGACTCCTCTGGGAAGCTGCATTTCAGTCCTGGCCATCCCAAATAACTCCATTTCCTAGGACACTCTGCAGCCTTGTCCAGCCTTTGGCCTCACATCCAGTGGTGATTTCCTGAAATAAACTGGAATTTATACACTCCAATATCAGGGACCTTCACAGGCAAACTCCAAGATCTGCTAGTGGCCATCTCAGGGCCTGGAGGTTTCTTTAGGCTGGTTCTGTGTTCTCAGCCTGGCTGAGTATTTCTTCTTCTCGCCGAGGAGAGCCGTGGACTGAAAGTGAAAAGAGATGCACTTGTGAAGATTAAAATCTCCTTTACAAATTGAGTGTATTAAGCATCTGTGCTACTTGGCAGCCTGGTGCATCAATTCCAGCATAAAATAGTGTTAACAGCTCTACAAGCTTTTTATCTCTCCCCGCTGCCTGCACTCTGGGTGGATCACATGGGCAAGAAATGGAACTGGCCTTTCAGGCAGGGAGTTAAGCAGCTCTTAAATCAGACAAGCACGATGCCCAGGCGAGGCAAGTTACCTTTTTTTATGCCATTTTAAGCAACAAAACCATTTTTGCTCTTCGAGGAGTGCCCCTGAGTGTGGACATTATGGATCTGATCATTGTTGCTGTCGGGGTGCTGCAATACTGTGGGTATTTATTTACTCTGTTTTCATGTTTGTGCCACACTGGCTCATTCCCACCCCGTGAGGCTGAGCTGTGATCCCTCAGAGGCTCTGACATTTAGTGCAGGTGAAGGGGAGGAACTCTGCTCCAGGAAAATTCTGATTTGGCTAAAATAGATGAGAGGTTGGATTCTCACTCCTTGCTAGCGACCATTTTTCTTCTCTTTTAGCTACAGCACCACAAATGTGCCCATTCCTTGTAAGCTCAAATGTAGCTCTCAGCCTAAGAAATGATCTCAGAGTGATGCACAAATTGAACATACTGCAGTCATATATTCTTTTTTCAACACATCCTGCAAAACAATTAAAAATTTAAATGCTGCTGCTCCATTTTCTACAGCTTAGTCACTTTCAGAGGTGCCTCTAAATAAGAAAATTGCATTTAGAAAGTCAGAGGGGCAGCCTGATTGGTGATGAACTGAAAGAACGAATTAAAGAAATTAATTTTAAAAGAAAACAACTTTTTCTTTAAAAAGAAACAGCTTTTTCGACAGAAGAGCAGTTTTGCTTCTCACTTTTCTATTTTAAATTTGTTCTCAAAAGCGGTAACAATTTACATAAAGCAAAAACTCAGATTATGAATTCCAGCAGGGTGGTGATGAATGTGTGCACTCATTGCTTTGGAGCTAACATCCTGCTGGGCAAAGAGAGTTTTCCCAGCTGCTCCCAGGTGGATTCAGTGGCTGGATTTGGGAAGCCACCAGGAGGAGGACAGGACCCCTCAAGGATAACAACAACACATGAATGCTTTTGAGTCACCAACACCAACCTCCAACCTTTCTCCTGGCAGAAGAGAGAGGAAAAGCCAGGAAAAGTGGAGTTTTCAAAGGTAATTTCATGAAGCAATGATCTTGACTTTAACACCACATCATTTGCTCTTCACAAAACCAGACTTTTAAATGCCTGTAATGATACAAATAAATGCTGGCCAGAACCACTGAGGTTCCACTGAACTCAGCAGGGCTCTGCCAGTTACAGCAGTGGAGCCTCTTTAGGAGGAAAATCTCCTCTTCCTCTTTAAAATGAAAATGTCCTGAATGAGCAGAACCCACCAAGGACGTTCCTGGGGAAATTACAGCAGCATCTTGGCTCTGACTTTATTAATAAACAACACACAGTGGAATTATTCACCCAAACAAGTCGTGTGTGCATTAAGAAATGCTCCCCACAACAAGGTTTAAATAGTACTGTGATTAAATGGAGTTTAATTAGCAGGTACAATTACCTAATCAAAAGGAAGTGCTTCCGGTTATTAGTCAGTACCTGCTGTAGAACAAGTCTATTGTGAAAATTCACTGTATGCTGAGGAGCCACAGAGCCAAACTCTTTACTGAAACACTGATAATTACTGAATTTACCTTCACAGAGTGATTATGCTAATGCCAAATTTCAATTTTCAATGCTCTCATCCTGCTGAAAAATAAGAGTCAGCTACAACATGTGACATTGGAATAGAGGTATCAGTGACCAAAGTGTTCTACAAAAGTGTGTTGGAAAAGCCCTGATCCCTAAAAGTGGTTCAGGTAAACAAAAGATATGAACTTACATGATTTGAATCATACAATTCCAGGATGGTTTGGGTTGGAAGGGGCCTTAAAGCTCATCCATTCCCCCCTACCATGGGCAGGGACACCTTCCACCATCTCAGGCTGCTCTAAGCCCCATCCAGCCTGGCTTTGGGCACTGCTGGGGATCCAGGGGCAGCCACAGCTTCTCTGGGAATTCTATTCCAGGGCCTGCCCACTCTCCCAGGGAGGAATTTCTTCCCAATTTCCAATCCAAACTTGCTCCTTTTCAATTTAAATCCACTTCCTCTTGTCCACTCACTCCAGGACCCCATGGTGTGCCACGATCACAACAAACTGCAGAAGAGTAGAAGAATGATTCAGGAAACTTCAATAATGCTTAATAATAAACCAAATACTTTTCACAAAAGAATTATTAACTGCAACACATTTCTGTAGATCAATAAGCTGCTGCCACTCACTGAAGGATTTAATTTTGTGTTAGAACCTCCACGTCCTCTGCAAACGAAAGCAGCAAGACAAGGCTCCTGCATTTCAGTGCTGCACCACAACAAACTCCTCTGGACCAAATTCCAGGATCACAGTCAAGTAGATTAAATTTTTCCAGACCTTGGAAAGGGCTCCTGCTGGTTTGCCCTTTTTTAATCAATGCTGTTGCTTTCCAGGGTGAGGCTGTGGAGCTCAGCTGACCCTGGAGACAGAATTCTCCCTGCCCTGGGCACAGAGCTGATATTTTGCTGTTTCTGCTGCAGGGAGGAGGATCCCACATCCACCCTGTGTGAACATGACTGAAAACAAGGAATGCAGCTTCTGTTATAGAGAACATCACCTCAGGAAAGACTTGTTCTACCTCTATATTAATGCAGGAAAATGAACAAACTCAATGGGGGTTTCTCACCAAAACAACTCTCCATAAATCCCTAGAAGGTCTGTACTACCCAAAAGATTGGCTCCATCATTCCCTGCCCAAAATTCCTCTCCCATGCCTCCAAAATAGGTTTAAAATCTGTGGTTGCCTGAGTTCTGCACCACAGTTAAACTCCTATTTCTCTCATTCTATCAGTCTCTCCAAATATTTGGTGACCCTCAGTTATTTTACTGTTTCCTGTTTCTTACAATATTGTGCTTCCATTTTCTTTTGTTCTCTGCTCTCCATTAGGTCTCTTCAGCAATTTATAGCCCTAAAGTTCCCTATGTATTATATAGAAAATGACCTTTCATTTTAGTGGTTACTCCCTGCTCCATTCACACATCTGCTTCCAGATGCCTTAGGATCCTGAAATTTTCCTCTTTTTATTGCTTGGGTGCCTCTGTGGCAACTCCTGTGAGTCTCTATCACTCTTAAGAAAATAATAATCTGTTTTATAACCTTGCTTCAGCAGAGCTTTACTTATTATAGCACACTGAGCCACAGGTATCCACAATTCCAGGGAAAAGAAGTTTACCCAGTACAACAGCACCGTGTCTCCCTTTGTTCTGATGCAAGTAAAAATCAGAGTAAATAAAAGAAATTTATCTTAGGCTGCACAACATGAGATTTAAAGGAAAAGAGGTGCAATTTGGACCATTTCCAAATCAAACTGGCAAGCAGGTTGAAGTCATGATCACATCAATGCAATCAGACATAGAAAACTTCGGAAAAATTAAGAAAACATAGAAAAATTAAGCTTTTATTCATAGTAATGTTTTTATTCCTGCAGCATCAGTGGCAGGGAATGATCTCTCAGTGTCCCTGCAGGAGATGCCCAGGTGTGTGTTTACCCCAGGATGCAGATTCTGGGGTAAATCCAAGAGCAAAGAAGCTGAATAATTTCCCTTTTAGCATCACTATAAGCATATTTAATAATACATCTCAGCATCCACTCAAATATGCTGCAGTCCAACCTCTGATCACTGGGACTTCCAATTTCAAAAATGCAACCACATGACAAAAAGGACCCAGGAAATTAACTTTATACGTGGAGACAGAAACACATCTTCCAGTTCCTTCTGCCATGGAATGTAGGAACTCCATACAATAATTCTGTCTTTTCTTTATAGCCCTGCCTCTCAAAGAGTTCCAGCTTCGTGGGATTAAACATATGACAGCCTCTGCTTGGAGTTTGCATCACTGGGAAAGATTTTCCAAGGCTGTGGAGAAAATGGAGATTAGTCCTGCCTTGCTCTACTTTTGTTCCAGACACATTTGGAGTGCACAGGGGAGGAGGAAGCGCTCGAAGGCAGCGCCAGGAAGGCTTAGCCCCATTTCACACCACTTAATCACAGATTACAAATAGCAGGGGACAAGAAATCAACTCTTTCCCCCTTCCTAAACATTCTGGAGTTTGTTCCTAAGCGTGTTTTTCTCTGAGGAGGAAATAGCTAATTTAACATGCTTATTAAGACAAAGGGATGAGCTCTATCCTGTTTTTAATTGGGTTATATCAAACCTAGATGGAAGGAATGTGTTTGTGGGGTTTTTACTGCAGAGCAATTAATTTAATTTACCACTTCCATTCTGCTCGTTATTGAATTCACTACAATTTAATACCTAAATTAATTAATACCTAAACAACCATGCAAAAAAAGCAAGAAGTCCATGAAGTCCAAGAGTAAATATCAGGGATGTGCACTCCACTCATGGTGGAATTCTTGTAGCATTTGCTGGTTTTCCACTGCAAGAGCTCACACACACAACATATGGACCATAAAGTGCTGCACAAGGGACAGCAGTGCTCCAAGGGGCAGGGAAAGAGGAATTTAAATCTTCCCAGCCCCTCATAAAATCATGGAGTGGTGTGGGTTGGAAGGGACATTAAAGATGAATCAGTCCCACTCTGACACCTTCCACCATCCCAGCTTGCTCCAACCTCACCCCAGCCTGGCCTTGGACAATTCCAGGGATCCAGGGGCAGCAGAGTTTCCTTGGGATACATCTCCAGCCATCTCCCAGCCCCTCTCAGGATGGTGTAAAACCACTCACCACCTGTCATAAAACTGCTTTTCACCTTCTGCTAATGCTGCACATCCAAGTTGAGGAATGCATCACAGAAAATAAAAAATCCTGATTGTTTTTCATACAGAATTAGGTTTGAACACAGGCAAGGAAATGTAGTTCTTTGAATTCTGAAGCTCCTGGCTCTCAGTAAAGTGCAGAGCACTGAGGAGAAGGAATTGGAACAATTCCTTGTAGAGAGAGTTCAGAGCTGTGTTACAGGTCAAGGTAAAATTGCTGCCTCACAAAAGCTCCATTCACCAGGAGCAGAGCGTGAGAAATTGCTGCTGGGAGATGAATGCATTCCCCTCATCAGATGATTAATAAAAAGATAATGACTCCTTCAAAAAGGCAATGGTTTGATATTATTATTTTTGCCTGTGTCACACTAGAGTATGTGGGCAAAGAAAAAAATCCTCACCAAGGCAGAATACAGAATTCTCCCCCTGAATAAAAGTTCAAATACCATTAACTAACCCCATTGTACAGATGAAAAAAGCCCAATTGAGACCAAGAATAAATACCTGGAATTCCCTCTCCTGCTATTCATTTTGGAGACATGAAAAACCATCACACTCGGGGCAAAGTGATGAGTTGCAGTCGCTTTTTTTGTACTATTTAAATGCTTGAAGCACTTTATGGATTTTATGGTGCCATAATACGAAATTTGCAAATAGGTACAACGTTTTTAGCATTGGGAAGGGATTTTAAATGCTAAGGTTTTAGTTGAGAAGTGCTAGGAACAAGCACAACATCTTGTGAATGGCAATAGATAATTTTTACAGCAGAATAAATACGGATTTTGATAATTAATAACTTCCTAATTTGTTTTAGAGAAGATTAATGTTAACTAATCAATCATTTCGCTTTTTTGGGAAGGATGTACACCTGTTTGGACTAGCCTGCCTGATTTATTTTTAGCCCATAATGGATTTATTTGCATTACCTAAAAATAAATCAGCAGAGCCACATCTGTAGCAGATATATTGTCACCAAGTTAGAATGTGACAGTGGCACTTCCAGAAATGTCCCCACCTCCTGCAAGCTTCGCTGGCATGCCACAGTGAAAGGTTAAAAATACCATTAAATAATGATTCCAGATTTATCACAGCAATCAAAACTCGTCATTGTGGTGGCACAAAACCATAATTCATGGCAAAATTGCTCTGGTGAGCAGGAGGTGGGCACCCTTTGGTTCAGGTTGTTTTTTCTATTCCCAGAGGTTTCTCTGCTCTCCCCTCTGTGTCTCTTGGGCAGAGCCAAGCTGAGACCTTGGTGTTGGAGTCCAGGAAAGCTGGGAAACCTTTCCTGTTGCTCAGGGGGGTCTGGGACCCCCCCCTGACATCCCAGGGGGACACAGCCTTTGATCTGTGCCCCCAAAAAAAGCTCCCAACACTTTTGGATGAACTGCAAGCATGGAGAATGGGAGACAGATTGGAGTTAGTTGATCACAGGGTGAAAAATCAGAGTTTTGGGGTTTGTAGTGTGCAGGTGAATGGGGACAAACATGGAGGGTTCAGGGTGGGGGCCCTGGGTCTTTCCTTCTTCTCCTTCTCCTCCATCCCTGCTGTGCTGGTGGCACTGAGGGATTGCTAGGATGGGTTTGAGGTAGAAGAAATGTGTGAACTAGGATCAATAGTTATTGGTACACTGTTGAAAAGATCTTAGGTTGGAACTGTGAATTGGGTAAAAAGTCTTTCAAACATTCTGTGCTCAAGGCCTTGTGCCCATTCTGCAGTGATTGTGACAGTGCTGAGCTCAGGTGTGGGCAGCACACAGGAACTGAGATAAGAACTTAATAACCAACAGGAGAACAGAAGCTGCACTTGTGACTCCTTTCTGTCCTGGGATGGAGCCTGGAAAAAGAAGAAAGAACAGCCCAGCCAGGGGCAGGGGCTCATTTACCTCGGGTTAAAGTCAAGCTGCCCAAATTCATGGTGCTGCCCCTGGGTCCCAGGTGCCCTGTGCCTGTTTTGCAGGCAGGGATACATCAGGGGTTGGGTTCCCCTGGGTCCCAGGTGCCCTGTGCCTGTTTTGCAGGCAGGGATACATCAGGGGTTGGTTCCCTGTTGTTGTATCTCTGGCAGCCTCCGTGGCTCCCTCACTCCTGGGTATCCTCGCCTTTGCTCCCTGATGTTTGCTGCCATCCCGGCCAAGAGCTCACACAACAAAAATCCCTCAGTGTAACTTCTCCAGCAGCCATCCCAGTGCCAGCTTCGCCAGCAGTGCTCCAACTTGTGCTTTGATGCTTTTCCCATCTTATCTCTCATATATATTTTTTTTCCCCTGAGATCTATCAAATCTCTCTTTAGAGCCAGAGGAAATTTTCCTATAAACTCCAAACCAAATTTTAAAATGTCTTAGAGTAGTGATTACACTGAATCCACAACAACTGGCAGTTTATCAGTTGCATATAAAGTGGCCTGTCCATATTTTTTTAATGCAAAGGAATTGCTCTGTCTAGAACTTTGCTGTGGCTCCAAAAATCTGCACAGCAGATCTACAAGTGTGGGCTTTTAAAACTTTGTTTCTCACGAAAAAGAAGATGAAGGTGGCATTAGTAACACAATTAGCACTCAACCTGTTTCAAGCTGTTAATGCTCAGCTTATTTTTAAGTTCTTTTTATCCTCACCTCACCTGCAGCTGCTTAAATAAAATACAGACAATTTCCACAACAGAGACACTGAAATGTGAGCTCTGCATTCAGCAGGATTGGAGATAATTAAAAGCAACGAGAGACAACTCAACTCTCAGCACTTTCAAGTTGAGGATCAGTTTGGGAAGGGAAGCTCTTACAGCTCATGCTTCGCTGCTGATTTTAAAACATCGAACCATCAAACTCCAATTTAACTCCAACAACAAAATAATGAGGGGAGGGGGTAGGGAGCTCTGAGATGGAACTCAAAGCAGCACTGCCTGTGGAGATTGGGATGAAATGGAATTGAGTCCATGGCTGTGCCATGGTTCACAAGACAAAATCATGGGCAGCCTTTTTGTTGCAGTAAAAAAAGAGAAGAGGGAGCCCTTTTTTCCTCTCAATTAAATTACTGCCAGAAAATATTTCCTTGCTGACAAAGTGTGTCCCTCTAAAAACAGGAAAAGCTGTGTGCCAGTAACAAATCAGAATCTATGTGGAGTTTCTGATAGATAACAGATTCTCTTCACCTGGAGGAAGAAGGATTTCTAATAGACAATCAGCATATTCATAAAGAAGGAACTGGTGTACTTTTAAGATAAACTTAAATGCCAACAAATCTCAGAGCAGGAACGCTGTGTGTTAAAATAAAAAAGTTTCTTTTTGGGGAACTGATATTAATTGGCAGTGTTTTTTCTTCCTTTTAATTATGGGGTGGACTTTGGAAATGCAGAGATTGAACATTTACCTAAACCTTACAGCTCCACAGTAATTCTTGCAGCAGTTTATACTGCCCTGTTCTAGAGGGCTTTAAAAGAATGCCTTCATTAGGGGAGTCTCTGGTTAATAGGATGGACACCAACCAGAACAAAATCAGCACCACGAGGGTACAAACCATTAATATAAAAACCAGGGATCAATCCATCCATGTGATATATTCACCCTGTGCCCACCAAGATGGAAATGTGGGACTGAATTAAAGATGAGGTCGGGAGAGTCAGAGAGTCCTGACAGATTCTGGAGCATTAACTCTTGCTATAAATGCACCTGTCAAGCCTGACAGCCATTTAACCAAGCAGAAATTCCCAAATAAACTTGGTGCCCAGGCTGGGAGCTGCTCCCCCTCTCCCACAGCTCAGGGCTGACCTTACAGAGCACCACAAATTACCAGGAATATTCAACAGTCACCTTCACGATGCTGTTACTGACACAGCATCCCCAATAAAGATTTATGTCCTACACACAAGGAGCCAGATAAAGTTTACCTGCAAAAAGCTGAAGTGCCTGAAGGAGTGCAGCTCTGGAGCAATCAATAACATCCCACCTCCTGGTGTTCCACAGCAGACACTCATTAAAAGTATAATATAGATGATAATTATAAAAGAGGAATTTCTTTTGTACTCCTGTACTCATTTTAATTAGAGGCCATAACCCACTTCCTGCTGTACTCGTGCCTTGTGTTTTTCTGTCACCAGTATTAATTATTTCATTACAGAAACAGCAGCCCAAGCTTTGAAGGCAATGAGGTAGAGATCCAAAGGTGGACTGAGGGGCAGGATGCACAAATCATCAAAAGCTGAATAAACAAAACTGTAAAAACTGTGGCATCCAGCCTGCACACCTTGTTAGACCTGAAAGGGTATTTTAAAATTGCTTCATGATTGAAAAAATGCTGCCTAATTAATCAGGAATGCATCAAGCTAAGGCTGTGAGGAAAGGCAGAGTAAGTGTGGTTGCTGTTAGGGAAGCAGTGCTTTGTTTTCTGGAGTTTTCTCAGTCATTAGGGATCAGCCCAAGAAATCTGCCTTTGTTCACAACATGAAAAGGTGACACAGGACAAGAGAAATGAAGGAAGCAAAATATGGAAGCAGGATGGGCCTGGGGTTTACCTTTGTCAGCTGGAAGGGGAGCAAGCCCTCAGGCTGGAGAGCCAGAGAGGGGGGAAATGAGGAGGCTCCTTGGACTCCAGGCAGGGCAGACACAAGACCCAACTATCCTGGCCCTAAATCATCTTTTTCCTCCACACATTTCCCCTCAGGTTCACAGAGAACCCCACAAGGACTTTCCTCCCACAGCACTGCTGTCTGTGCCCTGAAACACCTGCACCAGTACCCTGCTTTGTAACTTGGTGATTAATATTATTTCTACAGCATTTTATCCTGAAATAGGACACTCAGAGGAAGAAAATCTTTCAGTTAGGATTGTGTTGGTTTTTTTTTCCCCCCAGTCTTTATATGTTCAACTTAGCAAAGTCACTTAGGATACATTTAACACTACTCAGTAGAGAAAGGTGTAGGAACAAGTCCTGTGCCAGTGACCACACAAATCCTACACCTCATCCTTAATTATCTGCCTTGCAGATGACCCAAACACGAAACTTCACAGCATTTGTGCACAGAAAGTTCATTGAAAAGTCATTTCTCTGTCTTTATCTGTTATTTATAAGCAGCTTCCAGCACTGGGAGCCACAGTGTGGGCAGTGTTTCACAGATCAGCCACCCAGTTGATTTAATGCACTCAAAAGTGCAAACAAACAAGCAGAATCCTGGTTTTGCAGATTTAAGTCTTTGAGTAATGCCTGTGGCTTGCTGAAAATCCTTTTTTATTGAAAATTGAATATGTCAGCTCAGCCATCACTTTAATTTGTTTTAAAAGATTTATTAGGGTTTGATGGTTTTCCTCTTGCTTGATTTTCATGTGTTTTCCCGATGAAATTAAATTCATTGGAGCTTCCACTAGAGAAGAACTTCATCAATGTGTCAGGAGGAGCACGATTTTAATAAACACTTTGGAAAAGTTTCCTAAGGAAACATTTCTTAAACTTTGGAGGAGGCACAAGGAACTTGTGGGGCCTGAGAAATGGAAAGCAGAGCACTAACAAGGCACAGAGCTGAGCTTTATATTCTGTATTTCCTGGAGAGCTGTCCCGAGTTTCTGCTTCTCTTGGGCAGCACAGCCACAGCTCTCTCCTGCTCCTTAGTGTAAAACCTGGATATTAACAACTTCTCCTGACAGGATGCTGCTTTAGTACTCACCTGAAATATTCAGGCACCTGGAATAAAGCTGTAATTCATCATTCAGGATGGTGTTCAGGCAGAAGGTGACTTCAAGGCAGCCTCCAGCTGTGTCTTTCTCAGGAGACTTTTCCAGCTGGAAGACCTGGATGCCACCAAGCTGGGGATGGGTGGAGCTGAGTGAGTGACAAAAGGGTGACCTTGGGCTACCAGTGTTGCTTTTTGTGTCAGATTCTCCATTCCAGATGGTTTAGGAGTAATTTTAACGTGTCCCTTACCTTTTATATGTGTTCTTTATCCTTCAGCTGCTCCCACCATCCTCATCTCAGCCCCGAGACACAGCACAGATCTCTCAGTGCAGCTCTCAGCATTCAGCACCATGGAGAATTAGCAGAGTACCCTGAAAAATCACAGGGGAATATTGGGCAGGAATAGTGAGGGTGAGGAGGCCCTGACAAAGGTTTCCCAGAGAAATTGCAGCTGATCTCATTTTTCCATGTAGGAAACCACAGTTGAGTTCGTGCAGGAATGGAACTTTTATTCTGAAGGTGCATCCCTGTGAGTAGGAACATCAGATTTAACTTTCTCATGGGTTTTATACAAGGGCTTGGAGTGACAGGACACAGGGAATGGCTTCCCAGTGCCAGAGGGCAGGGATGGATGGGAGATTGGGAAGGAATTGTTCCCTGGGAGGGTGGGCAGGCCCTGGAATAGAATTCCCAGAGCAGCTGTGGCTGCCCCTGGATCCCTGGCAATGCCCAAGGCCAGGTTGGACATTGGGACTTGGAGCAATCTGGGATAATGGAAGGGGTCCCTTCCATGGCAGGGGTGGAACAGGAGCTTTAAGGTCCCTTCCAACCTTCAAGATCATAAAATCCAACCGTGCTTTGAAATATAATTTTCAAAAATCCAAATGGAGAGCAGCTAAAAATATCTATAAATTAAAGGTACTGTAATAACACCAGGAATCAAAGCTTGAAATCTTCTTTCATGAAGCTTGAAATAAAACACACCCTATTTATATATGTTTCAAAGTGTTCTCCTTCCCTTTGGTGCTCAGCTGTAATAAAATATAACTCCATGTGCTCTCCAGGTATCACAGGAAATATAATCTGTACCCACACAGCAATTCCACTTTGATTTAGAAAATTGTCTGCCCCTCACAAATTACACTCTGCCGGCAGAAACGCTTAAAAAATAAATGTAAAATATCCTCCCCGCCAGTTAAAATGACTTGAAATGAACATTTGGGATAAGCTGTGGGATAGGCACAGGAAAACACTACAAGGGAGCCCCATCCACCCTGGAAATGAGACACCATTAACAAAATGCAAATGCTGTCAGGTCTGCATTCCCGAGCTTCCCTGGGAAGATCCAGACTGAATTAATGTTCAGGAAGAGAGGAAAGAGGAACTGAGTGCAAAGAAATACAAAGTGATGGAAACAGGGGAGGAAAGTCTCAACCACCCAGGGCCCTTAGGAGTTTCAATGTGAATTGTAGCACAGCAGGGAAATGATGGGATCATTTCCAGGAGCTGAGAGTAGACCTCTTTGCTGGAAAAGCAACTGAAACTTTAGGATATTTAAGTGGGATGAAGAATAATTTCGAAGATTTTATAATGTCATTAAATAAATCCCTGATTCCTTCCCGAAATCTCGTGCTCAGGGGCATCCCATTGGAATGATGGCCTTTGGAAAGAGGCAATGAGAATGGTTATTGACATGGAAAACTTTTTAAAGCAGCATTGTTTGCCTTGGAGACAAAGGAAATCGTAAATAAATAAAGTATCCAGAGGTACTAGCAAGAGAGGGATGGTGGAATTCTGTTCTCCAGGCTCCTGATGTAAAAATTCAGGAAGCAGCATGAGGAATTGTAAGGGCACAAAGCAGGGAAGAGGATTTCTTCCATACAAGACTGAATTAGGCACCTGAAATCCTCACCACGAGGATATCACCGAGGCTGAGAACTTTGCCAGATGTTAAAAAACCTCTATTCCTTTACAGACAATGAGGGCACTCAAAGTTACAATATTAATTAAAAAAAAATTCAGATATTAAAGCTAACCTCTCACCAGCTAGGACCAGTTATTTTCTAGAGGATGAGTTATTTAATTTTGTTGAATACCTGAAGGGGTTTGAATGGAATTCAGTGCTTTCTTCAAGGCAGAGAGAGGCACAGTCTGGAGCCAAGCACTGCATGGGCTGAAGCTCCAATCCTCCCTCTGCCAACACCTCCATTTCAGCAGCTGGGTTTGGTGGTTTGGGAGCTTCTGGATGCATTTCAGATTCCAGGTGTGGTGCTGCTCCTTTCTGTGGGCACCAGAAATTCATTGCCACTCATCTGAGGCCACCCCAGTGTGAGCTGCGGTGAGAAATCACAGCCATGCTGGGGGCAACAGGAGCTGTAGGAGAGAAAATTCAGTGCAAGATTCACACTGAGAACCCAGCTCGAGGATTTAAACTCCCCAGGTTTAAACCAGGGGTTCTGGAAAGGAGGAAAGAGCAGGTTCAGAAGGCTCAAGGAGCAGGATGACCCAGAGGGGCACGGAGCAGCCACCAGCACGAGGGCTGAGGTGGAGAAGGGAACAAAGGCACTCCTTGGGACAACAGAGTTTTAAAAGACCTTCACACCCTTTGGGTTTTCCTGTGGGTTTTGGCCCATTATCTCTTTCCAAAGGGAATTTCACTCATCTTAAATCAATCCCAAATATTCACGGAAAAATCAAGTTTTTGGGATGGCTCTAAGCTCTGTCTCGATCCCATGAGCAGCACTTGCATCTCTGCATTGCTGGAGCCACCAGCATGGTCCTGGCACACTCCTGAACTCTTCCCATCCTCCCTTTCCAGTTCATTCACTCCAGTTTTATTCCCATTCCAGTCCTGTGCTCATCCCCACACTCTTCCTGTTCCCTGTGCTACAATCATCTCCTGCCTCCACAGCAGAGCTCAGCTGCTGAGGTCTCCCTCCAGAGAACAGAAAGGTGCTCATTCCTCAAATCTGCCAACTTTTAAAAGTCTGAGAGCATTGAACATTTCAAAAAAACATTCTTAGCTGCAAGTAAGATAAGGAATCACATGGCTTTGGTGTAAATACTGATCACTTTGTGATAAGGAAAAGATGGAAAAGACTACAAAGTTATTTTCTCTGTTCTTAGATCGATGTGCAATTGATTAATTTGGAGGCAAGGACTGAGATTTCCATTCTTATTGATGTGGTGGCTGCAATATTTCAAATGAACAGTCTAGACTTCCAATTTACATGAAAAAAGATGTGCCTTTTTTAACCATCTCATGCATGATACTGCATATTTTTACTTCCATTTCTGGCTGGATATGAAAATTGGCAACTTGTCCTGTTTTGAGCTTGTCTGGTGGACGAAAGGAGGATTTTTCTTCTCCCAGCACAGGCAGATCCAAATGTGCAGGCTGGGATTTCGCCAGACCACAATGAACTCCCAGCTTGTGTTTAACAGAGCTCTCAGATTGATTATTAAATGATTTCTGAAAGGCAAAGGGATGCTGTTGGGACTGACCTAAATAGGGAAGTGTCAGTGTTGATAAATCCTTCAGACAAAAGCCTAACAGGTGAGGGCTCCCATTGCAGTAATGATGTGCATTCCCAGCCACAGTAAATAATTGGGAACTGCTTCTCCTGTTTGTGCCCAGCTCAGAGCAATTGCTGGAACAGCAGGAAAGGTGTGAACATATTTTATATTAATTTAGCTCTCTGTCCCACACTCCTGCATCCTGCCAAAGCTGTGGTTTCTCTATTCCCTTGATCTTCAATCCTAGAGATGCAACAGCAGCTCTGACATGGATCAAAGTTTTGGGACTCCCACCTGAGCCAGCCAAAATCCAACCAGCAAAGTCCAGCCAGGATCTGGGAGACTGAGACATTCTTGAATTTTGAGGTGAAATAACTTATTGGTGTTATTTCACACATTCTGGATTTTCTGGGTGCCTTGTCCTGTCCACTGGCTCAGCTCCCTGTGATGGTGATAAGTCAGAATGCCAAAGGGAGTCATTTAAAAAAGGGGAGAAAGGAAACACTTTGTGCTTTTCTTTTCCTATGAAGGAATACTTTTCCCATGAAGTGCTTTTCCCTTTTCCTGGACACAGATCCAGATATTCATCCTTGCCTGTAAAACACAGAGAGGGCATTTACAAGAGCTTGTAGTGCCAGGGCAAGAGGGATTGGCTGAAAACACACAGAGGGCAGGGTTAGGTGAGGTATTGGGAAGAAATTCCTCCCTGTGAGGGTGATGGGGCCCTGGAATGGATTCCACAGGGAAGCTGTGGCTGCCCCTGGATCCCTGGAAGTGTCCAAGGCCAGGCTGGATGGGGCTTGGAGCAACCTGGGATAGTGGAAAGTGTCCCTGCCCATGGAACAAGATGATCCTTAAGGTCCCTTCCAAAGCATTCCATGATTCTCTGATTCCCCTCTGTGGAACCTCTGAGGCAGCAGCAGTTTATTCCTAATGCTCTCAACCTGCCTAATTCCCTCTCATTCAGCAACATATTCCCAGAGCTTTTTAAGGAAAAATAAACTGCTATGAAAATAAATCCTACAGCAGCGTTCCAAAGGGGGGGATTTAATGTTAATCATTATTAATGCCATCTCCCCATTATCCTAAATTAAGTCTTACTCCAGCTAATCTAAACGAGGGTTAAATTAAAGCAGCTTGAGCTGGCTGGGGAGCTGCTGCTGCTGCAGCCTCACCTCGGCAGGGCTCTCTCCCACCTCTCCAGGGGAAATTTCCCTTTAAAGCAGCAATTAACCCCCTGGGCAGCCTCCCTTCTCCTTGATCACACGCACGGTGACACTGAGAGCACTAAACATTGTTCTAGAGTGGCACAGCTTCTCATTCTCCTGTAAAAAGCCCTCCCAGGGCACTCTGACCACTCAGGAGTCATCGCTGGAATGAGCTTTTGGAATTCCCTGAGAGCTCCCGAGCCTCCCTTGCAGAGCCCTGCCCCTATTTAAAGTTGCCGGGTGCTAATTAGTGTTTTGTGCAATTAAACTCCATCAGCGCCTTCCTGCTTTAAACACCATCGATGTTGTGGCTGCACCAGGAATCCGAGAGCTGGGATTTGTAGTCTCACTTTGGAGCTGGAATCTCAGAGCCAGAATGCAAAATATCTTCTGTTAGACCTCACCTCTACTGCTCTCCATAAACACATTTCCTGTGATATTTTTAAAAGATCATCCATCTCTATGCAGCAGAATTTCCATGATGGTTTTTTCCTGGATATACATATTTTTTTCTACATCTTTTCCCTGCCAGTCTTTCTCAGGCACATCAATACATGCTCATAATTCTTACCTTTATGATGTTGCTTTTACATGAACGTTAATTTGATTAATTCACTCTAATAATGAGCATTATTAGCTGCCCAGTTCCTCATGTTATTCTGATAAATTAAGCTCTAGCTCATCAGTACAATAATTTCTAAAAATCAATATTTGGATTGTTTACAGACAAAGAGCTCAGAATTGACTTAGTTCTCTCAATAAATAATTTATCACCAAATAATGTTAATAAAATGCACTCCCAGCTTTCCTGAAGCACATTATCCATGCTGCCACCTAAATATAAGCAAAATATTAATCCAAATATCCAGGTACACACATCTCAGCCTCTTCAGGACTGAGCTGGACACTTGTGATGCTGTCTGTAAAGCTTGGCAGGAGAGCTCACAAAACACCTCTGTGAGTGTTAGCACTGGAATTCAAAGTGTTTGGGGTTTATTTGACTTTCTCTGAGAAGGCTGAGTCGAAAAAAGTCCTGGGTGACAAAGAACAGCCCCAAGTCATCTTTGTGCTTGATGTAACCCAGATTTGGGGATTATCCACACCCCTCCTCTTGGTAAACTGTGTCACTCAGAACACTTTCTTCACTTGTGAGCTCTCTCTGTACTAATTACTGGGGATCTGCACCAAAATCCTATTGATCCTACAGCCAGGCTCCCTTGTGTGCCCCCTTCCACAGGAGAAGTGAAGCACAGAATTCCCAGAATGTAATTTATGGGACAGAGCCATCTCTGAAAACGTGAGAAGGAAGGAGCAAATTCAATCACATTTCCCATTTGAAATATTATCAAAACTGGAAGCAGAAATCCTGCAAGGACTCCTACAATAGGAAACACCACAAGTCTGGATGTTCTGACCTCTCTGAAGCAGGGGGGAGTCAGAAGGAGGCACTGGGAATAGTTCAGATGGAGAGGAGAAGCCTTGGGGTGAGTCAGCTGTGGCCTTCAGTGCCTGAAGGGGCAAAGATGGAGAGAGAAAATTCACAGGGGATGGAGGGACAGGATACAGGGAATGGCTTCAAACTCACACAGGGCAGGGATGGATGGGATTTTGGGAAGGAATTGTTCCCTGGGAGGGTGGCCAGGCCCTGGAATAGAATTCCCAGAGCAGCTGTGTCTGCCCATGGATCCCTGGCAGTGCCCAAGGCCAGGCTGGATGGGGCTTGGAGCACCCTGGGACAGTGGGAGGTGTCCCTGCCATGGCAGAGGTGAGATTTAAGTTC
Organism: Erpornis zantholeuca; assembly: GCA_013400515.1. Lineage (NCBI taxonomy): Eukaryota > Metazoa > Chordata > Aves > Passeriformes > Timaliidae > Erpornis > Erpornis zantholeuca. The sequence continues at coordinate 107,051 of VZTN01017036.1, forward strand.
CCTTCCAACCCAAACCATCCTGGGATTCAGAGGAAGGAAAATGGAAAGTTGTTGTACTCTTCAGACCTGAGCAGACACTGTCCTTTTTCTTTGGTGCATAAACCATGAATCCCTCACACTGAAAAAAGCCCAGAATCAAACTGAAACAGAACTGGAAAGAGAGAAGGAATCCAACTCTTACAGTTTAAAATGTTTCCCTGAAATCACCCACGATGGTTCCATCCCCATTTCTTGACACTGCACTTTTCCCCTCAGCCAGCAACAGGAGCAAATTCCACTAGAAATTAATGGAAATTTTTATTGTAGGTTAACTAAACTGCACACAGACAAACCAGAATGAATTAAGAATTTTTAAAAAATAGTCCCTTTGGTCAGCAGAGAGGAGGAGCTGAAGAAGAGTTGCTGGGGCACAGACTGGGGGAGGTTTCACCAGAAAAACCATTTCCATCCCAGCTCTCACTTTGCCTGGGCTCTGGGCATGAGGATTAGAGCAGCGTGGCACTGCTCCAGATAAACTTTCTGGGAAAATTAAGGTCTTCTTTCATCAATATTTGATTTTTTTCTCTCATATTTTAGCTTGGACTCAGTCCTGCTAATTTTGCTACACACACTCGCAGCCCTTGATTTGGGCAGCGCGTGCCACATGCACAGATGCCAAAAAGCAGCAGAAAATCCTTTGCAATCCTCAAATGACAAAAACCAGTGGTGCAGGACAGCACTAAACACCAGCATTTGGGTTTTGGCTCCAGCTTCTCAAAGAAGATCCAAAAAGCAAACAGGAATTTGGAACAAAACCCCGAAACTCAGACACCGCCCTCAAAAAGCACCAAGAGACACAAAGATGACTTTGACAACCACCACAGAATTCTTTTTTTTTTTTTTATGATTCCCCCCAAAATTAAAGCTATTTTTTCAGCTGTTTTTCCCAGCTGTAAACATTAAACCCATGGCATGAGGGATGGTTTGCTCAGCGCCGAGATTGCTCGAGAACAGCCCAAAATGACTTCTCCCGGTGGTGGCAAAGCCAGTGTCAGCTTGAATTACAAGTTACATAAATCCCAGTTACACAAGTTAGAACCCCTAAGAGCTGCTCCAGCTCGTGCACTGAGTTATTTGGCCAGGTTTTTTTGCAGATCAGAGTGGTTTGTTCGATGGTTTCTTCGCCCACTCTGACATTTTCTCGCTTTTTCCCTCGCTGTGTTCCCAGGAAGAAGCACTGAATGAAACCACCCCATCCTGCTTTTCCTCCCAGATCTGCTGGAAATTCTCCATGAGTACTCCTTGTCTAGGGAAAGCAGGATGAGGCCTCCATGAAGGCTGAAAGAAAATATCTGGAATAACACTGGGTGGTTAATTGGGTCAAGTAACCAATCTAACCTTCCTTATGCAACCATTTCTCCTAAATTCCAATCCCATTTTCTGGGAAGAAAACCCCTCATTCAGCTGCTCCTTAAATCTGTGTTCAATATATATTTAACTACAAGAGGGCAGGAGTTTTAACAGAGCATCTCCACTTAAGTTGGCCTAAATACCTCTAATATTGGCACTTTACTCAGCAATTAACATAATTTACACTACGGAGCTTATTTCCTTTCCAAAAATCAATTCCTCTGCTCTGATATGTTCCCAAGGAAAAAAAAAAATAGAAGAAAAAAAAAAAAAAAGAAAAGAAAAAAGATAAAATCTCTTTCCAAAGACTTTTATAGAGTAAAATCATTTGGTTGCTGGATGGATTTAGCTGCCCTGCTGTGAGGTCAAACCTTGGAGGCAGATAATGTACTGATGGCTTTACAGTTTCTTTCTTTAAGCACTCTTCTCCACTGCCCTTATTTCACCACGAAAAGAGCATTTAATTGAACTGCTCCCAACCCCAGCCCCTAGGCATGCAGGTTTTCCTTGAAGAGAAAAATTACGTGTACAGTTTATAAAGGCACAACGTTCAAAATAGGAAAATACAGAAAGGTAACACGTTTTGGGATCCATACACAGAGAAATAATAAAAAAACAAAGTGCAATCTGTTGAAAATTCCCTCCCCCCTGCGTTGTGGGTTTGTGACAGTGCTCAGGTTTCTCTCACATCCCTCCCACGCCTTCTGCTCCGAGCCTTGATCACTTCTCTCACCTTCCTTGGTGACTCCTGTGACTTCCCATGCCCTTCCCGAGGTGCAGGGATGGAGACAGCGCAGGCTGCTCCAGCTGTGGGCACAGCCAGGGTTTAGAGAGTGACAAATGATGTCCTCTGCCTTGTTCTCTCTGACTTTTCCTGATTTAGATTCGTGGAAAGGTCAACTCCTGTGTAAGACACCGAGGACACGCCAGAACTTGGTGGCAGATTCCTGTGTTCTGCCTTGCTCTGGCACATGTTTTTACCTCAGTACATCAGAGCAGGTGATGATTAAATGGCTCCCCAGAAACAGAGAGCAGGCAGGAATAAAGGAATCAAGGAGGGATTGATTGGAAAGGCCTTCAGAGGTACACTCTGGGCTCCAGAGGCTCCTGCCTCAGTGCATCCCAACATGGACAAGGACAGCTCCCGAGTTCTTCCCACTTGGATCTCAGCATCAATTCCCCAAGCAGAAGCCAGGCAAGGATGGAATTTGCCCAAGCTTGCCCCCCTGTCCCCAAGATTGTGGTTTGCACTTCTTGTCCTGAGTATCCTTGGAGAGCAAGCCAGAGAGGTTTTGTTATGTCTATCTTAGCATAGAGAACAGCATTTAACAGCTCCAGGAAACTTCAGAGTTATACTAACAGTACAGGATTGGAAAAATATAAAAGTTAAAACCACAGGTAAGGAGTGAGAAACAACCTGCCCAGCCCTGTGGGGTTGATACAACTCCTCTCTTGGGGGCTGGAATGACATCCAGATCCAGATCCCAATTCCCAACCAGGAAACAAAAGGAGATGCAAACCCCTCAGCTCCAGCCAGTTCAAAAGGGGGGCTAGGAATTAATGAATACATCACATTTTGCTCTAGTGCAGGGCTGCATTTGCCTCCATGAAAAATATTATTATTTTCCAGCAGCCTGATCACTTTGTCACCTCTAATAAACAACTACAACCTGAGAGGCCTGGGTCCAACAGGTTGACAAGGACTTGCTGTGTCTGCATCAGGGAGATAACACACCTTGACTCCAGCAGAGCAAGGGTGAGTGCCCAGCACTCCTTGGCACATTTGTGAGGGGGAAATAGAGCATGCAGCTAATCCTCCAGAGTGCTGGTGTTTTATTTGAGGAGATTTACTCCATGCTCTGTTTCACCCATCCAAAAACAGTTATTTTAATTCAAGACGTTTGTGCCTGACACTTTTTTTTTTTTTAACTCCCCTATTAAGATTTAGTGGTTTTAATCTGGAAAAAAAAATATTTCTCTTTGCCTTATGCCAAACTGGGATGGGTGAAATGCAAGTTTTTTTCTATACAACATGCAACCATCAATGAGATTTTGGGGTTGAATTTAAACAATGCAGAGCATCCTCAGGTTCCTCTGAAGGCAGAGTCAGAGGGTTCACAGGAGCCCAGAAAAAAAAAAAATCTGTCTCCTTGTTGCTAACAAAGTGTATTTTATAGTTTAGGAGTAACAAAATGAGGGCTCAGCATTTTGAGTCTCCACTGATGTAATATTAACATCATGTCCATTCTGGGCCTGAGGCAAAATCCACTAAAATCAGGAGGAGAAATTCTGTCTACTCCAATAGGTTTTAGATTAGACTCTACCTCTGCAATTCCAGGGTGAGACCTGGGCCCCACACAAGGATAATGGGAAAGGCCTCACTGACTTCAAGGAAAGTAGAATTGTTCTCACTGCAGTTAATGGGTAAAAAAATGCTCTGGTTTCCTGCTTCTTGTGTGAGGAGAAATTCTGGGAATGACACCTCTGATCCATTATTTACCTTCTGTGATGTTTTATATTAAGGACACAGGCAAACAAGAAAACCAGGAGGATTCCTGAGTGCATCTTAAAAACATCAGCTGTATTTTCAAAAAAAAAAAAAATCAATCCTATTCCCTAATCTCCCTCCTCTGTGTTTTTGGGGATATGAAAACAGCATTACCTTTAAGCTGGCTTAGATTTGGGGTGGGTTTTTTGCAGCTTTTCTTTTAGCAATGCCATTAAAGGGTGGCCTGCACCCAGGAGATCACAGCTAATGATGTACAACTCCTGCCACAAAGGCTTTATTTGCTCTTCAGCTGGATTTGTTGAACAAGATCAGAGTTCTTGCTTTGTTAGGGCTTTTTTTGGGTGTGTTGTGAGGAGCCAGATGTCAAAAAATCCAACCTGAGAATTAACTCCAGTCGCTGTCAGAGATAAAATATGTTATTATGCTTGTGCTGCATGTGTTTGCCACTGATTGAAATGATGCCTTCCACAGACTACTTAAACCCTATTTAAATCTCTATTTCTGGTGTGTAATCAGCTGTCTGGCACAATCCTTCCTGTGGAGACATTCCCATCTTTTCTGGTGCCTCTATGGCTATTCCTGGAATATCACCACCATCCAAAACACACTCCACGAGTAAAGCTACAGCCAAAGGAAATTTGATTTCTACTCAGTACACACTGCAGGAGTAGTTAGGCAAAATGCTCCTCAGAGCCCATTTCCCACAGCACCACATGGGAATATGATATATATTTATTTAGTAGCCTAAAACACAGCATGTGTCACCTGACACTCGGGAAAGCAAACAGAACCAGGCAGGATAAGGCCAAAACTTCCCAAAATTAGTCCTTTTAGCCAACAGCTTTCTCAAGAGGTGGTCTGGGACAAGAGGGAATGGCTTCAAACTCACAGAGGGCAGGTTGGGATCAGTTGTTGGGAAGGAATTGTTCCCTGGGAGAATGGGGAGGGCCTGGAATAGAATTCCCAGAGCAGCTGTGGCTGCTCCTGGATCCCTGGCAGTGCCCAAGGCCAGGCTGGATGGAGCTTGGAGCAGCCTGGGACAGTGGGAGGTGTCCCTGCCATGGCAGAGGTGGCACTGGATGGGATTTAAGTTCCCTTCCAACCCAAACCACTCCATGATTCTATAGCCAAATGTATTTGGTCTGTGTGAGCTAATGAGATTTGTACTTCAGCCTCCACCAATGCTTTTCAGCTGTTCCTGCTCCCCCAGTGCCTTTTTATCCACACAGAAGGTGGCTGCAGTGATCGTGGAAAGACCTAGAAACTTCCTAAAAGCTTCAGAGCAGGAAGAGCACAAAGCTGCTGCTGCAGAAGCTGCTCTGCCTTCCTGCCCCAGGAGTTTGCCAGGTTTATGGCTACAGCTTGTCCAAGAACAGGACATTTCCAACAACCAGAGCAGCCTGAATGACTCTGACTTTCTGCCTCAGATTTTGCCACCCCAATCCAAAAAAAAAAAAAAAAAAAGGGGAGGAACATCTTTGGAGATAATTCTCCCAAAAATCCTCTTGTGCAGGACTTGGACTTGCTCAAACACCAAACTAAAATACACTTAGAACTAAAAAGCAGCAGCTCCTACTAAAAATTCATAACATCCACCACCAAGGACATTCTTCTCCCTCATCCTGGCTACAAATTCATGTTCTGTACTTCTACTGCACTTCACAACATTTTAAATGACAAAGTACTGCCTTTCAAAAGTTAAAAAGCAAACCCCAATTCCTTCCTAATTTGAATCCTGTTGTCACAGAGCAGGAGCAGATGTGCAAATGTTTGTTTACTTGGTTCTTGATAGTAGGCATTTGCCAGCAGATGCATGAAATTAATTTCTGCCCTAGTATTAAAAATCATTTCCTCGATTTAAATGTCTCCTTGATAAAGAAACAGGATCATGAAGTGGTTCAGCTGATGAAGCAGCACAAATAGAAACAATGCTTCCTATTTTAGGAGAGCTATTTCTATTTGCTTAGATTGCACAGGGTGTCTTGCAGGAAAACAAATAATTATTTTTCACGTCTTCCATCCAAACATTTTCCTTTGGATATGTGCTTCCAGGAGCAGCGTAGGAGAATAGGCATTTTTAACTGCAAGAAACAGAATTTTGGCATCAGGCTGTGATTTCTGTTGGTTTCACACAGTCAAAGGAAAAGGTAGGATTTCATATCCTTGTTTTTCCCTCATTTTTCACTTTTGGGGAGCACTGGGAAATGGCAAAAGAACATTTTACTACCAGAGTACTTTTATTTTGGGCTCAAGGACGTGTCCACAGGAAGCCTTTGTGGCTGACAGGGAGAAAGTGAGGGGAGCCTGTCCTGAAACCCATGCCCTTCTTGGGCTCCTGGTTGTTCTTTTGGAATCTCCATGTCTGCAATAGACTTCCAGAGAATTCCTGATGCTCACATGCCCATACTCCATGGATTCCCAAATGCTTGATCCTACACCTTCTGTGTTTCCCAATAAAGCTCAATAAATAAATCAATAAACCAATAAGTGCTACCCTGGTGTTACCTCCTCCAAATCCATTCTTTGGAGGCAGAAGTGCCTCAGAATCTGGGAAGTAAAGAAGTGGATTTAATTTCCTAACCCATGCAGTCTCTGGGCTGTCCCTGGGCACAGGCAGAGGTGTCCTGGTGGCTGTGGGGCAGCAAATCCCATGGAAGCTGTTCCCAGAGCACGAGGGGAGCACCAGCCTTGAACAATTATTTCATGGCTCAAACACAGACTAGGATCAGCATCCAAAAATCTCCTGGAATTTCTAAAATAAAGGAAAGCAACTTGGGTTCATTTCATTGTTACGAGCCTGTAAATAACTTTACTATTTAAAGAAATAAATAAATGCTTTGTTTTCTGCAACAGTCCTTTAACCCTCTAGTGTTATTTCATGGCAAACTTATTATTTTAAGAAATAAGTGGGAAATTAGGAAATCGCAGTAGGAATTGCAGAACTGCTGACATCATGGAGTAACAAACAAATATTCCTCTAAAAACATCTGTGCTGCTCCATGCTGATCCTATCACTGTCCCAGACAAATGACCTGGGAGGGAGGCAGCTCCAAAATCCAGAATATTTTGGCATGTCCTGCATGTCTGCAGTCAGGAGCCAAAGCTGATCCTTGCACCAACAGCTGCAGGAAAGGCTGACAGGAGGTCTGCTGTAAACACATTAAAAAATTACTTCACTTGCCTACATTTTATCTCAGGTGAATCTCTGCAGCGCCTTGTATTAAAATTCTGCTTTAAAAACCCAGAGTTAATTAAGCAATTAAGGATGGCAAGGCTGATTTTATAGCATCATTTACTCCTGGTTTCATTGTGCTGTAAGGTGAACTCCACCAGCCATGTTTTATGGCCTTGTGAAAAGCTGTCTTCCTTCTCTTATTGCTTTTATAACAGATTATAATGAATCCTTCTTGATGTATTTTAAATTATTTGCTTGATAACAGAGCAGTCTTATTATTTGCCACATTAGCATAAGGTGCTGTGGGCTGGAGTTTAGTAATAGTTAGAGACTTATTTGCACTGGTAGCAAATTAAAGCACTCTGGATAAAAAACAACAGCCTAGAAACATAGAGGAGCAACATTCACTGCAAATTTAGGAAGAGAAAGGGTTTTGGAATGCAGCTTCTCTCCTTGTTTTAGGCACATCATTTCATTAGGCTATAAATTCATCCTTCAAAGGTTGCAAAGGAAAACCCAAATCCCATTCCTGAGGCTGTCCTAAGCAGCACAGATAAAGAAAATAAATAAAAATTGGGATCTGGACACAGATTTCAGCCTGAAGTTCACAGAGGGAAAAGTCTTCTCCCATTTACAAGATCAAGTGCAAAGAGGTCTCTTCCCATTTTAAAAGAGCAAGATCCACACATTCTTCATACAGCACAAATCAGTGCCCCATGACTCGATAATGCTCTGATAACTTCGTCTCCTGAAGGACTGCTGGGGATCAAATGGATACAATTAAGTGGAAAATATAAGTACTTTACAGGAAGAGTTTAAAATGGATTAAATCATAAAGCACCCCTAATGGCTGGTGAAATACTCTGGGCAAACCCACCGAGGTCACAGCAGATTTCCTCCTGGAAATCTCCCCTAGGTGCTCAGTGAAAGCAGTAATTTAAATTTATGGGACCATAAAATATCCCACAGTCACTGCAGCAGTGGAAAGATGGAAAAAATCAAAGCAAACCACTGCATCTCAGAGCAGGAACTCTGAACACCAACCCAAAACCCCCAGGTCAGAGGGGGTTTCCTGCAGAAATATCCAGAGAAACTTTTCCCAGAATCAATCTTCACCACTCCTCGCTGTCATCTCTGTGTCCTTGCCAAAACCAGCTTGGGGGAATGATGGGAAGGCCTGGTTCTTAAAATTAGCATTATAATAATGATAATGATAATAATAGTAGCACAAGGACAAATGTTGGAAAGGCCTGGCTCTTAAAAAAAAAAGATTAATAATTTAAAAAGTGCCCACTCTTTAAAGGAGAAGGAATTTTCCAGAAATAAATGAGGCATGAGCATTCTTTATGAGGTAAAATATTATTGAACTTTTTCAAAGATGACTGGGTTTTTTTTTCCTCTAGTATTAATGAGGGGGGAAAAAAATTGATGAATTTCGTGCACTTTGCATTTATAAAGTAGAATTTCTCAGGTATCAGATTGATTTGGCTTCTCTGATCCAATCTGTCTTCATGTAATGCCAAAAAAAAAGAGCAGCAAATAAAGTTATTATGGGAGCAACCTCATCTCCCTCACCCTAAATTCCTCTTGAATATTTTAAGATCAGATTTTGTTCACTTAGCAAAATATTTGGAGGGCACAAGGGGAGATGCATCTGCTGCCACTGAATTTTCTGTCAGGGCAGAAAACACCCCAGAAAAACAAGGCAGGAAAATGAAATGATTTTGGTCACTCTTAGTTTTTTAGCTTACCCCAGCTGTGGGACAGATGTGAAACTTTCTGTGCCTACAAGGAAATCTCTCATGGTTCATCATAATCTTCCTATGCCCTCTTTGCACATGAACCACTCAAGGAACTGTCTTGAATCTCAAACACAACCCAAATTTTCCCCTTTCAGCTGACTGGGAAACCTCTCAGCGAGGTCAGAGGGGAAAGAATCACAGCCAGGAAAAAAGAAGGAAAAAAAAACCAAAACAGACAACTCACCACCATCTGTTTGCAATTGGATTAATAAACAAATCACTGAAGAACTCTCGTAAATAAAAAAAAAAAGTCTCAATTATTAGGCTGAGGGCATGTTTTTCAAATTAACCTTGCAAATTGAAGCAGTAATAAAACATTGAGATGCACGAAAAGCCTCTTTAGCTCCTCAGTGTATCAAGAGATGTGTTTAAATTGATTTTAGGATACACATCAGCTCCAGTAAGCATAAGCTGAATAATTCTTTCTTCTCCCAGCAATAGGTGTGAAATGTTCCATCTGAGAACCTGTGAAATGGCATCGAATTTCATCCCTAAGTGTGGCTCTGCCAGGAAAATCACCTCACTCAGGAAGATCTCTCAAGCACCATTTGAACTTCCCCTGGATCCCACCCAGCTGCACACTCAGAAATAAGTGTCCTTTCAGGCTCTAAATATTTGGGACATTCAGTGAAATTATTAACAAACAGAACTGAAAGGAGAAACCACTCAATTCATGCCAGAGGGGTTTTTTTTTATTTTCTTTTTCTTTTTTTTTTTTTTTTACACAATAGACTGAATGAAAGGACTAAATAAAAACTGGAAATTGAACCTCAGCAAATCTTCCAGCACACCTAAAAAATTACTTCTTTCCAATATAAAGGCAGCATGAGCCTGGAGTTGCTAAGGCTCATGATTGGTTTCTTATATATTTCCTTATGTATTCCTGGTTTCCAGAAGCACTTTTAGCTCAGCAATCACAGAACCATTTGCTCTTCCCATAACGCTGGTGCCTACCTGTGCTCACCTGCTGCTTCAATTTTCCAGCTCGGAATCAGAGATGATGTTTTCCACTCCAGCCACTCGGAATTGTTGCCTTAGCTCCAGGACTGCAAGGCTGCAGAACAGATGCAGAAATGAAATTAAAGAAACGTGCTGAACCAACACCTGGAGGTTTGATTCCTGATTTTTTTTACTTGGCTGCAGGTATCCCAAGACTTCCAACCCTGCACATTTCCAGCCTGAATTTCTCATTCCACTGCAGTGAAATCCTTTTATGGGAGTGCTTTTGGGAAATCTAATCATTATTTCATAAGTAAATTACTGAAATTGGCTTCAAGTTTCCCGACTTCCCCTGCCCATCTATTTATCGATATAAACCATCACATATTTCAACAGGAGTTTGGTTGACGTGCAGACATTCATCCACTCCTTTCTCCTTTGTGGACTAAACTCGTTTTCTTTGGAACAATTACTGGAAGGGAAAAAGAAAATCAATGTTTTACATTCAATTCGTGGGTTTTGAGTGCCTGAAATATCAGAACAGTCCTCCAGTTATTTCTGTTTTCTAATGCAGCAAGTAGAATATGATAGCTTGATTTTTTTATTACTCATGTGCTGCTCGTCTCTGGATTTGTGGCACTCCAGCCCAAATTTGATTTGGTTTGGGTGCTTTGAAACTTTCACAATCTCATAGCTCACTATAACCAAAATCATAATTCCTGTCTTCTGCAGAATTCAGTTCACCCACAAAACAAATCAAATTATCATTTTCTTATTCATTCAGGATGACTTCCCCCGAAAATCCTAGTACCCAGCCTAACTTTCCTCAGCTCCAGCCATTCCCTGGGTCCTGTCACTGCTCTCCAGAGAGAAATTGGTGTCTGTCCCTCCTCATCCTCTCACAAGGAAGCTGCAGGCTGGGATGAGCCTCCCCTGGGATGAGTCTCCTCCAGCCTGAACATTCCAAGTGCCCTCACTCCTCATTCCCCTTCCCTGAAAACTTCTCCTGCTCCTCTGGGAATTTCCTTTAGTCCCCAGAGCTCCTCAAAAATAGCCTAGCCAGCGACCTAG
>VZTN01017036.1:118095-145970 GCA_013400515.1 Erpornis zantholeuca
CATGGGACACTGAAGAAGCAAGAAAGCCAAGCCAGAGATTGTCAGGGAACAAACAAACCACGACACTTCCCCTCCAGGCCCTGAACCATCTTTGGAGCTCTCCTTGAATTCTCTCTCAAACCTTTCATAGCTGTCAAATTTATGCCAATAATTTCCAGGGTCTGGAGTAACCAGCTGGACAATTGTCCCTTGAAGGTTTTCTACAAAACAAAACAAAAAAACCTTTTCCATATCTTTGTGGCCATTTGTTGTGAGGCTGTTTGGGAGGGGGAAAAGGCCACAGGACTCTTAGAACTGATGGATAAGGGAAGGCACAAACTTTATGAGTTATATTTTTGACATTTTTACAGCAAAAAGAAATTGCTCACAACAAAATATTTCAGCTCATTGGCCATGAAGAAGCTGCTTTCATTTCTTCCTCAGTTTTATATACACAGCCCAACACTTGGATGCTTGGTTCTATCCATCCCAGAGTGACAAACTGATCTTAAATCTATCTGAAATTTCCAAATTGTTGTTTTGTTTGAAGTACTTGACCTAAAAGCTACACAAAACGCATTGGAAACACCTTTCTCTAAGCAAGATTTATTTTTTTAAAAAAAAGAAAAGTCAAAGATATTTTAAAAAGTCACAACTGATAGAATATAAAATCATCCCAGCAATGGCTCCCAAGGGCTCTGGAGGAGCACACAGATCTTTTTCTAGCTGGAATTTCAGTGTAGTTAAGAATCTTGAATGGATTTTTTTATTTTTTAATGTCCCCAAAATAAGCCTGTGACAATCCCTTTATCTAAATCAGATCTCTCTTTGCTCTCTTTGATGCCAACCCCACAGTTTGTTCCACTGCAGGTTATCTCCAGATACTGGGCCAGCTCCTTAATTCCCACTTAATCATATTAAAATTCAAACAGGAAATAATATTTATTACAAAAGACATGATTCCCAGCCCTGGGAATTGTGTAAGTCACTCTGGATTTGGGAGGACATGGACAAGCCCTCCCACCCAGGTGAAGCTCACAGCTCTCAGGGAAGAATAATGATGAAAAAACACCTGCCAGGTACTTCCCAAGGGTCAAGTGACAGAACTGAACTTAAAAATAGGATTGGGCAAAAGATTTTGCTCCCCCTGCTAAGAGAAATCAGGGAGGGGAAGGGCTCACAGGACATTTTTCCTGCAAAGGTTTGTTTTCCACAAGAGGAGAGTGACATTTCATTGAGAAGGGGACTTCAGGGTTCAGTTTTTATCAAAAATAAAATAAAAAAATATTTGTTTCCATGGAGAGCAAAATCCAGAGCATTGCCAACAACTCCACAGAGCCACACAGAGTTATTTGATATTTTGCAATGTACTGGTTTCATGAAATTCTTTTGTTTCACCTCTTTTAAAATGACCTCAGGTCTTGCATTTGACACAAGTGACAAACAACTTTTCCTTTTCCTGGAGGTAAAAACACCTTGGGTTTAAATTGACTTTAAATGAGATAAAAAAAAAATACAAGATTTCTTTTAATTCACTGTGTGTTCATTACTGCTTAGCCATAATACACCATTGGAAAGAAAATTCTTTGTAAATTCCTTGGGCACTGTTTTGTCTTTCAGGCAAAGACTTTTTCCTTTTCTATCAAACCTCACCTGTGTCTTTTCTCTGGTTGAAACAAAATCCATTTTTGAAAGCCACAGTGTCTAATTCTGCAATATTGCTGAGTTATACAAGAAGTGAATAAAGCTTAGCAAGACTTAAGGAAATCCTGGCTAAGCTGTTCAAACTGAAACCCAACTTTTACAGTCAGCAATGAATTCAGGACTATCTGTAGGAGATAATTACAAAATTGCAGAGTTCTTCCTTGAGCAAGGAGCGTGTCAGGGGTTAAATATGATTTCATTAAAATCAACACTACTTTTGTGACTGCAGGGAGGACACTGAGATTTTTATCTACATTTTATGAACAGTTCTTACATCGTGGTGTTGTCCACATCTGAAACCCAATGGAAGAGCAGTGATAGGAAGTGTGATCTTGGCTTTATCAATTCCCATCCTTGCTTTCCTTTGCAATTTTATTTGCATGTTGTTGACCTGTAGGGTGTGGCTGGAAGTGAATAAATGAGGGCTAAAAGGAACATGTGGGATGGTGGAAATGTAATACCTGGAAAAGCAGACATGATGCAGGACACCACAGTACCAACAGAGATGGCAAAGGCTTAGGAAATACCATCATTAGTTATATTTTTGGCTCCAACTTTACAAATACAACAGCAGGCACAAGAACTTGTGCCATCCTCATAAAGCTAGAAGCACCCAGTTTGTAATTCACTCAGTTTGTAATTCACTCAGTTTGTAATTCACTCAGTTTATAATTCTCCCAGTTTATAATTCACCCAGTTTGTAATTCTCCCAGTTTGTAATTCCCCATGGCCTCCCACGAGCAAATGCCACTCAAAGCTCTCCCTCACCTCCCACCCAAGAGCCTTGATGCACAGCAGGAAGCTGTGCTAATAAGTCAGAAAGGTTCTGTAATCCATTATGTTGTCATTATCGTTTGTAATCTCCCTGTAATGAGGTATCAGTGAGTTTCCTTGGAGAGCACACACGACCGAGGCTGAAATTGCTGCATTTTCTCAGCAGCTTATGCCTGCAACCAGAGCTCTGCTGGGTGGTGTTTCTCAAGTGTATATTTAATATCTGGAGGGGTTTGGGGTGGGGTTTTTTCTGTGCAAAGGAGTCTGCCAGGGAGGGTGTGCTCATTACTGAGTGTGGGCTTCATGTCTGACAGGTCTGGGGTTATTAATAACCTGCTGGAGCCTGTCTGGGTTTGTTTGTTCCCTGACACTCTCTGGCTTGTCTTTCTTGCTTCTTCTGTGTCCCATGTCCCAAAAAGATGAAATGAGGCTTCTCTCTGCTTTTTCAAGGTTGTTTGTTTTTCTCTTATCAAAGGCTCAGAGGCAGAGCCAGCGCTGTGCCCTCCAGGAACCCAAGTGCAGAAAGGCAATGGCAGCTCACAGCAGCTAATTTTATATCTAATATTGGCCATTAAGAAAACTCTGTGTGCTTTGTTCTGTTCCCAACACCAATGAGTGTCTGTTTCATTGACATGTCCCTTCCACACTCAGTTCCTTCCACCAACCAGCAAACCACAGGAACTGGTGTGAGAGAAGAGAAGAGAAGAGAAGAGAAGAGAAGAGAAGAGAAGAGAAGAGAAGAGAAGAGAAGAAGAAAGAAGAAGAAAGAAGAAGAAAGAAGAAGAAAGAAGAAGAAAGAAGAAGAAAGAAGAAGAAAGAAGAAGAGACTGACACCCAAAAATCTCCATCTTGTCTCTATATAATACACAGAGCAAGATCCTAAAACTACAACTAAACTCTCTGTGGTTCACTAAACAAAAATCTCTTCACCTCTCTGGTGCTTTCAGGCTCTCCCAAAAGTGGAGGGAGCTTCTCCCATCAGCTTAGGTCACTGGCTAGGCTATTTTTGAGAAGCTCTGGGGATTAAAGGAACCCTCAGAGGAGCAGGAGAAGTTTCCAGGCTTCCCTGGATCCAACAGGAGCCTTCCTTGCCTAACCTGGCACAGGCAGATGAGTTCAGCTGCTGGGCAGGAGGGAGCCCAGAGCAAGGCTGGGGTAGGAACACCATTCTGTAGCCTCATGCTTTAATCAAAGTGACCTCTGCTGCACCTTAATCCATGAATAAATCAGCTTTGTTGTTGTCTGTAAAAATTTTGCAATGTACTGGTTTCATGAAATTATTTTTTGTTTCATCTCTTTTAAAATGACCTCAGGTCTTGCATTTGACACAAATGACAAACAACTTTTTCTTCTCCTGAGGGTAAAACACATTGGGTTCAAATTGACTTTAAATGAGGCAAAAAACCCCCAAGATTTCTTTTAATTTACTGTGTGTTCATTACATTTCTTGTCTGCTTAGCCATAATGCACCACTGGAGAGAAAATTCTTTGTAAATTCCTTGGACACTGTTTTGTCTTTTAGGCAAAGGCTTTTCCTTTTCTTTTGAGCCTCACCTGGATCTTTTTTTTTCTGGTTGAAACAAAATCCATTTTTGAAAGCCACAGTTTCTAATTCTGAGTATTAGATACTGAATCTCAGTATCTAATGTTGCTGAGCTATACAAGAAGTGAATAAAGCTTAGCAAGACTTAAGGAGCAAGACTTTAAATGAGGCAAAAATGTCGGAAGGGATGCACAGGGATCATCCCAGCTCCTAGCCCTGCACAGGCACCACAAAAATCCCACCCTGGGCATCCCTGGGAGCAGTGGCCAAGTGCTCCTGGAGCTCTGGGGCTGGGGAGCCTCTTCAGTGCCCACCACCTCTGGGGGAAGAACCTTTCCCTGCTATCCAAACCTGCCCTGAGAGCCAGGCAGGGGAACAAGCAGACATTTCCGTGGTGGCACAGCCCAGGTGGGTTCTGTACCACCTTCCCCGTGGGTGTTTTTATTTCTAATAGAACCTTTCCATCCCCTCTCCTGTACAATCACTGTCACCTCTCAGCAGAAATCAGGGATTACCTCTCCCTCCATGTTTCCCACAGCTGCTGCATGGAGGTGTCCCCCCTGGCCAGCAGCCACAAATGGCTCTGATCACTCCATTGGCTTCCAGGGGAGCACACACAAGTTTTTCCAGCAGAAATTTAAGTGAAAATTGAATAAAACTCCCTGTGGTGTAGATTGTTTTTGTAGTCATAGCAGTGGTGTGTCTGTCACCCTTAAGACACTGACAGAAACCCAGGTAAAAGTGCTCAGTGAGTATTCCCAGGTGAGGATTTGCAGGGAAAATCTCTTTTCCCAAAGCCCAGGAGGATGGCAGCAGAACCCCATGGCACCAAGCACATCTCCTCAGTGGAAGCAATCCCTTCTCTCCCTGGTTTTCTTCAGAATTAGCTGGCAGAGCTGAAATGGGGTGTGTGAAAGAAATACATATTTTTCTCATATGGCAGCAAGAATTGCCGAAATCATTAACAGTCTAATTACCTGCATATTTATATTTATTAAATCCATTCCTGGCTTGACACTGACTCATTCTCCCACTTACACTCAGGCCCTTTATCTCATCCATCTCCAAAAAGCTGAGCTTCCAAAAGTGTCACATCCTTTCTGTCTTATCTTTCCTTTCAGACAGTCGTGATAAAGTTTTAAAAATAGCTTGAAACGTCTCCTAAAATTCAAATGCAAGCAAGAGATACATCTCATTACCCAGGCTTGCTATTGACAAAAATAACCCACTATCACAGGGCTGCTATCTCCCATCTCAGAGCCTGATCCTGAGCCACCAAAGCAATAAAACAGAAGTTGCATGAAATGGAAATATCAGACTCCTACTCAGGAAACAGAGTTCCCAACAGTTGTGATAACAGTCCCATAAGAGATCCATTGTCGGCAGAAATTCAGAAAGACTTCAAATCTCTGAATTTTGAATATATTTAGCCATTTGCAGTGTTAAATTTTAAATGTGTTTAACTCAGTCGTGTCTTTTTTGCCGTGGAAGTTGCTAAATCACAAATGCTGCCCTTAAAATCACCAACCCGAAAAGTCACCTGGGACTGGGTGCTAAAAATCAGCAAATTCCCCAGGTTTTTGGAAGGTTGGTTTGGGGTTTTTTTTGTTGCACCAAGGGACCTTTGAAAAGAAAAAAAAATCCCCCAAAGCCAAAGCCATCCCTCAATTCTTGTGTTTATGAAAGTTGGACCTTGATATTTTGCTGCTGCAGAACTTTAACAATAAAGGAGAAGAGAGCAGCGTGAAGTTATGACAGAGAATTTGAGGCATTTTTTTCTAATGGTCACAGGGGCCAGGAGTAGATATTTGTAATAAAGGAGCATGTGTGGAGAAATTTGAATAAAATGTTTGAATAAATGCAATCTTTGGCTCAAAAATGAAGTTCTCAGCTTCATTATCAGGACTCAGAAATGTTTATTAGCAGAAGTCTGAGCTCCCTTGAGTTTCCCATCATGAGACAAAACTCCTGCTTTTTTCCCCTCCAGAATGATGCCTGTCCAGCTGTTTTCCTTCTGCCTCCCAGGAAGCTGCTTTTGATGATGAGAGCTATGATTTGATAATTCCCAGAGATTTTTCAGTACTCCTGAAATCCTTTAATTCCCATAAGAGACATCTGGCAAACTGTGCTGTACCCAGGGTGAGTTCCTCGGAAGGAAAATGTTATACAAACTAAAAACACTATTACAATATCCACAGCTGATGCATCTCATTGTTTGGTGAAATTTCTTTTAGGTTTAAATCATCTTTTATCATTCAGGATTTAAACAACCTCGGGGTCACCATTTTATAGGCAATTAGTGGTAAACAAGCCATGCACACACACACAATGCCAGGGAATGGTTTGGGTTGGAAGGGACCTTAAAGTTCATCTTTTCCACTATCCCAGGTTTCTCCAGGGTCCTGGAAGGGGCAGGAATAATCACATTTCCAAGTGTTTTTCCCTGTGAACACCAAGAGTTCCCAACAGTTATGATAACAACTTTCACTGGAGATGGTTTATCTGCCATCCTTAAAACACTGACAAAAACCCAATTAAAAGTGAGTATTCCCAGCTGGGCATTCCCAACTCTGGTGGGTAATTGGTGTTTAAGAAATTTCAGAGAAAAGCTGGAGAAATCCAAGCTGTTTTTAACTTGGCCTGAAATCCATTTCTAAAGGAACTTTTTGTGGCTTCCCAGGAGAGAGCTTTGATGAAAAAATGTAAATGAAAAAAATGTTTGTGGTAAGGTGATTGCCTTGACCAATGAAATGTCTTCCTCTCTGTTCTTGTTGTGGATTCCTGGTTGGGACACAGTCAGACACAGACACAGCCAGACACAGACACAGTCAGAGACACAGCCAGACACACAGACACCGTCAGACACACACAGACACAGCCAGACACAGACACAGTCAGAGACACAGACACAGTCAGACACACAGACACAGACACACAGACACACAGACACAGCCAGACACACACAGACAGAGTCAGACACAGACACAGTCAGACACACAGACACACAGACACAGTCAGAGACACAGCCAGACAAACACAGNACCAAACACACAGACACAGACACACAGACACAGACACACAGACACACAGACACAGTCAGAGACACAGCCAGACAAACACAGTCAGACACATAGACACAGCCAGACACACACACACACACATACACAGAGTCAGACACACAGACAGAGTCAGACACAGACACAGTCAGACACAGACACACACACACACAGGCAGACACACAGACACAGACACAGACACAGCCAGACAAACACAGTCAGACACATAGACACAGCCAGACACACACAGACAGAGTCAGACACAGACACAGTCAGACACAGACACACACACACACAGGCAGACACACAGACACAGACACAGACACACAGACACAGACAGACACACAGACACAGTCAGACACACAGACACACAGACAGACACAGACACACACACAGGCACAGACAGACACAAGGTCAGACACACACACAGACACACAGTCAGACACACAGACACAGGTAGACACACAGACACACACAGTCAGACACACAGACACAGGCACAGACAGACACAAGATCAGACAATCTCTCCAACCTAACACCGCTGGAAAGAAAAAACTGTGTTCTGTTTTCTTGCTATTAATAATCAAACCTGCTAATTTCTAATCCTCCACCAGTGAACATGAGTGGTTTGTAGAAAGGCTCTGGAAGAGCAGGGCTGCCTCCTTCCCACACCCAGCTCCTCACAGAGTGCCTGCAGTCAGGATTTAGCCCTCCCAGGCTCCAGGATTTTCCCCGGCAGAGCACATGGGAAAAGCCTCTGGAACACGTGAGGCTGCTCTGCTCTCTCTGTAACACAGAGATCTCGGGGATGTTATATCAGGAAATCAATAGAGCTGATAAAACACACTAAAAGGGTAAACACATTTTTTTTTTCTCTGTGTTCACTGGTGGTGTTTGGCACATCAGAGCATCCTTGTCGGGAATGAGATGCCAGCAGGCAGGGCCAGGAGGTTGTGTGAGTTCACCGAGTGCTGCCACGCTGCTCTCAGCTGTGCAGAGATGAAAACTCCCTCTGGGTGAGGGAAAAACAGCCCCAAACCTGCTCCAGCAGCTGGATAAAGCACTGCCCATCACAGAGGAGAACAGCAGCTCCTTCCCAAGGTACATTTATTTAAGGGCTGCCTCTCGGCAAGAAATTTGCTTTTGTCAGGCAAAGGATTCCCACTTGAACTCTGCAGCCCTGCAGGGATGGAATTCCAGGGGCTCCTTCCAGAGGCCACCACTTCACCCAGAGGGGAGGGATGTGAGGGACAGGGTGGCTCAGCAGTGCAGGGGAGTGACAAGCATCAGCTCCAGGCCATATTTCCCTTTTTCCCACTGTCATGGGATGAATGAGAAGGATGCTCAAGGCAGTGATTTGCTGAACCCTGCCTGGCACTGCTGCCCAAAAAGTGGCCTGAGGTCCTTCCCAGCTTCCAGCAGACTCCAGGATCAGGCCCTTCCTAGCTACAGGGTGAAAGGAGAGGAAAAAAAAAACCTTTTCTTAATTGAAACGAATTTTTACCCAAGCCAGGAAAAATAACCAATGTCAAAAGCACTTATTTTAAAATCAGCATTTGCTGAAGCCATGTCTCCTGACTCAGGGAGAGCTGATATAAGCCCAGGTCTAACGAGATAAACCCCTCTGCATTGCTGTGCCCCTGAGGAATGCCACTGAAATTGGGGAATAGCACCATTATTAACCCATTTTTCCCCCTCTGGATACATTTTTAGAATTATGGAATAACACACATAATGAACTGATGACTATTTAACAAAACATTTTCACTCAATTTTTTAACTGCCCCAGTTTTGCCCTCTCTGGTGCAGGAACAATGAACTCCCTGGGGTTTTATGGAATTGCAGGAATTCCTCTGACACCTTTTCAAGGACTTTTTTACAACACAGAGAACAGAGCTTTTATCCTACCACTCCTCTCCGTGGCTAACACCCACAGATCCCAAAAGAACACAGAGAGTGCTAAGAGCAAACTATGGCAGATGCACCTATGAGCAACTTCCTACTCCTCCCAAATATCACTCTGTGTTGCACTGGAAAATCACCTGGAAACCACTGGAAATCACTGCATTTCCTCTTTTTCTCATACATTTCATTGTCCTACTCTTCAGGGATCTTCACACCCGAAATAATAAAAATAATAAAAGGCTACAGAGACACAGCACCAAAATTCAACTGCAGCTAGAAATAAACTTAGCAGGGGATAAAAATAGGCCAGGATGGAGATGCCAGCATTCCTTAAAAGTCCTCAGCTTGGACTAGTCAAGGGAGATTTCCATTATCACAAATCAAGTTGAAAGTGATGTTTCTAAACTCCTCAGGAGGAAGAAGTTTGTGCTCCCTTTCATTTCCTTTTGGTGGAGAGGGTTATGAATGATTTTGAAATCCTGATTTTTGTCACTCTATTTGTATCTTAAAGTAAGGGATTTAGATGTCTTTTTAATTTTTTTTTTTTCCTAAAATATAACAAGCAGGAGAAAATCCTGTCTAATTGGGACAGAGCTGCTTTTCACTTGTGACTGTCTTGTGACATTTCTGAAAAGTTAATTTGAAGCCAGAAAGCCAATTTACACTGATAAATCCCTGGCATTATCCTGCTCTACTGGATTTGGTTTTGGTTTGTTCTTTTTTTTTAGCAAAACATTTTAAAAACTGTCCAAAACCCCATCACAAAAAGTGTGTCTAACCTTAACTCCCATGGCTTTTAAAAATGTGTCAGACAAAAATAGAGAGGGAAAATAAAGATTTTTGGTTAGATCCAGGCCCTTAAAATGATGGAATCAGAAGGGCTTGGCTTGGAAGGGACCTTAAAGCTCATCCAGTTCCTGTCCCAGGGATGCTTTCCACTGCCCCAGGCTGCTCCAGTCCCAATCCAGCCTGGTCTTGGGCACTGCCAGGGATCCAGGGGCAGCCACAGCTGCTCTGGGAATTCTATTCCAGATCCTCCCCACCCTCACAGGCAGGAATTCCTTCCCAATATCCCACCCATCCCTGCCCTCTGGCAGTGGGAAGCCACTCCCTGTGTCCTGCCACACTCTGATATCCCATATTTCCCATATTTCCCATATTTCCACACACAACAGTGACCTATCTCATACAAACAAAATCTGGAGTGAAAGCTGCTGATGGAATACAAACCTATAACAAATTCCATTCCCTCCTCAGAGAAATCTCACGAGGGGAAAACAGGTTTGAAGCACCCCCTAAACTTCACCCAAAAAGGACAAAAATTTGCTCCTTCTTCTAACCCTCCCTAACTCTGAACAGGGAGACATTTCCCTTCTCCCTGGAATATAAAATCTGAGCATCCCTCTATGCTCAGTATTAGTGAGACGCCTCAGAAAAAGAGGCATTAACATAATTAAAAATAAGCATCCATCCTATTTGTGTTTATTAAGGCAAAATGCAATTATCAGAGGCAGGCTGTGCTGGAAGCTGCCTGTGCTCAGAGACGAGCCCAGCATTGCAAAGAGCCCAAACCAGGCCTGCAGATTTATGTGCCCATTTGTAAGCATTTTATTTAGATCATTTGCAGCCATCCCTTTCTAAAAAGCAGTTTAATTAAATTCCGTGGACTTGCAAACGATTACCACGCACTGGGTTTGGGATCTGCTCAGCAGCCAAGTGTTCCCTGTGTTGTTATCATTTTTGGGAATCCTGAGGTGTAAATGAGAACTTCAGAGTGAGGGGGGATAGGTTATCTCAGAGAAAGGAAAGTGTTAATTCACACTGGTGAATTAATTGATACTGAGGTGAAGGGAACAAATTTTGTCACCATTTGGGGAGATTTCCCATCCTCCAGCTGCCCAAACCAGCCAGAAATGGTTTCATTGTCCTGCATTTGGAGGGGTGGTCAATGTCCAGTGCTAAGGGATGAAAGTTGGATCATAGAAATCACAGAATTCCAGAGTGCTTTGGGTTGGAAAGGAAATTAAATCCCTTCCCATCCCACCCCTGCCATGACAGGGACACCTCCCAATGTCCAGCCTGGCCTTGGGCACTGCCAGGGATCCAGGGACAGCCCCAGCTGCTCTGGGCACCCTGTGCCAGGGCCTGCCCACCCTCCCAGGGAACAATTCCTTCCCAAAATCCCATCTGAATCTCTCCTGTTTCACTTAAACACCATTCCCCCTTTCCCTATCACCACCTGCCTGGGTCAAAAGTCACTCTCCCTTTTTCCCTGCAGGAACAGCTCCCAAGCAGTGACATTCACTGGAGAAATAAAAGCTTTTCTGTGGCTATTTCCAGGTATGAAGAGGTTTCTCTCTGCCTCCCTCCTGCCTGCATGTCACCTCTCCAGGTTTTCAGGTGGATAACAAGGTCAGTTCTTGCAAGGGACAACATCTGCCCCCCAGGTCTCCTCAGAATAACAGGGTTAAACCACCTTCAGCTCTGCCTCTCGAGCCTGACTCCTTTTGCCACTAAACTCTTTATTTTAAGCATAATTCTTTGAATAATAGAAGTTCCTGGATTGGGCTGATGCTGGTGTTCCAACAGGGGATTGATTCCAAGGGGCTCTGAAAATTGTGTGCAATTATCTTGAAGCCTGGATGAGTCCTGAACTTGGATGTTCAGACATCCAGACAAGTCCAAGGAACAGAGAATTGTTTCAAAAGGAGCTGGGTGTTAATCCCAGAGCTGGGAAGCCAGAGAGAAGCCCCAGAAGGAGCAAATTACTATGGAAGCAAAGGGTATAAACCTTGGATCAACCTTTTCTTTTCAGAGAAATCAGCAGAGATAGGGAGGAGATGAGATAAGGAATTGAGAGGGAGAGGAGAGAGAGCAGCAGAGGAGAAGATAAGGGTAGAGACTGAAGCAAAGGTGAAAATGTAAAGAAAATTGTTTTAACCACACAGGAAATCATAAAATAGCACTTAGCTTTAATCACCTCAGCATTACAAACTAAATCCGTGGAGTTTTTAAAAGAAAAACAGTTTAGAAAGGAACATTCATCAGACTTCTCACTCCTTGCAAGTGGCTGTGCATGAATTCCCACAGAAGCAGACACCTCTAAAGGTGTTTTTTAGGTTGGTTTAGGTTGTTCCCTAGAGGATCTCATCCCTAGAGCCAACCCTCCAGGACAACAACTTCCACTAATTTCCATGGATCCTGAGGGTATTGCTCAGTGCTTCCCACTCCCAGAGAGACAACTCCAAAGGAGCTCTCCTGAGATGTTCCCTGCTGGCAGCTCAGGTGTTCCCTGCAGTCCCAGGATTTCTGGGGCTCTGCAGGGTCACAGCTGCCCAGGGGACATTGCTGTGACATGAGGCAATGAGGATTCTCCAGGTAGGTGCAAAGGTTTTTTATTTCAAAACCCCAGCCTTTTAAAATTATCAGTTTGTGGAGTTTTAAGGCATAACAAATGTAATTCAACTCCTTTTTAAGTTATCAGGTTGCACAGTTGTTGGTAACTCAGAAAATACTTCTTTTAGGGAGTTTACACTTTACTGAGTTTTGTAGCACTGAATTTGTCAGAGTTGTTTTCAGGTTGAGAAAAAAGTAAATATTGCAGTTGTTTGGGAATGTTATCTCTTTGGCCAACGAGAAAATTCTATTTTGGGATGTGTTTTCATAGTTTGTGTTGTACACACATAAACTGGGACTGTGTTCACACAGACACAGAGGATTCCTGCAGCCAAACCAGGCTGGAAGAATCTCTTCTCTCTCATTCTCTTTCCTTCTCATTAATATCTATCTAAATATCAAATCTATAAATAAAAACAAGCCTTCTGATCATCAAAAACATCCTTCTAATCAGTGAACTCTGAGTTTTTGTTGGCGAGGCCCTGAGAAACTAAACACATATTTTTAAAGCATAACAAACATAATGTGATGTGTACACCTGATGGCCACGCAGCATGGTTTTTTTAATTTCTAATTTAGTTGTGTTTCTTTTTCACAGTCTTTTTTTCTTTTACTTAGTGGAAGTGACAGGTTTGAGTCATGATTTTCCAAAGGCAGCAGGAGGTGGCACACGCAGAACCTGCTGGGCAGGCAAATCTGGGGGCTTGGTTTATGTGCCCATGAAGATTTCCTGAGTTTTATCACTTAAAGTTTTGTATTGAGCTGCCCCTTCAGAACAGACACACATTTCTAACAGGTCAATATCCACTGAATAAATTGCAGTTGCCCAAATTCATTAATTTGATTGTGAGAACTGTAAGTTTATCAAACACTGAATTGCTATTAAGGCCTCCATGATGAAACACTAATAATTTATTGATATTAGTTACAGATTTTAAACCATGAGAGATTTTGCTGCATCCACCAGAGTGAATGCAAAAAGAGAAATGCAGGTACAAAGGTAGTACTGAGACAGCTCTTCAGGCTACAAGTCAGCTTGAGAAAGTTTGATGCCAACCATTCCAACCTGGAATGTCATCAAGGCAATCAGGCACAGCAAAGAGAGAGCCAGCACTGGGTCAGTACTGAGAGAAAAATAGATTTGGGAGTTGTCAGCAAGAAAATGTAACACAGAAAACCTGTGAGCATCAACAACAGTGCCCTAAAGAAGGAATAAATGCAGGAGAGGAGAGCAAGCAAAGTGATTTCTCCATGGCTGGGAGCAATTTGGGACACTCTGGAGACAAAAGGACAAACACAGATTGTCAGGGGGAGAACCTGAGGAAGGCCAACATGTAACAGGCTTAATAAAAAAATAAAAAAAAAATTAAAAAAAATCAGAAAATGCTTCAATCTCAGTGCCCACAGCAGTGGATGGAGAGGAAAAAACACAAAGTGCAATTCACAGATGTGGCAATATTGAAGTGGGAGCAGCCTGAAACCTGCAGACAACACTTGGAAAGAGTTGTCCTGTATTTGAACAAAATAAAATTCATCGACAAATGCCACACACACTTCGAGATTTTCTTCTTTTCGTTGGAAATTTCCCTCCACAGCTCTGTGAGGGAGGCAGTTTTGGGCCCAAAGGAAAGGGAAATGATGTTTCATTATTCACTGAGACACTGCACTCAATAAATGTGGTTTAGTCTGGATTAAACCTCCTGCACCCACTGGGTTTTACAAGGAAAACCAACTCCTTTTCCCTCCTTTTCCTGGGGACCCTGGGCTGGGCTGGATGCCCCCAAAATTCTGCAGCTGATTGGAGCTGGCAATGAATAATCAGATTTTTTGCTAAAGGAGGAATTAGGTTTTAGTACTGAGCCTGAGGATTTCTTCCTTATCGAAAGTAATTAAAATGATATCTTTAAAAAAAAAACGAGTTTATAGCAAGCTGGAGATGTTTTAAAGCTGCAGGAACTGAAGTGAAAGGAAAAAAAAAAAGCTAATGGAAGATAAATGTTTTGAATTAAAAATTGGTAACTGTTTTGATGTTGTCTGCGCTTCCAAAATCAATAATTACCACAAGAGTGAGATTGTGATAAACTCAGAGTGCCTCTTTCATTTATTGAGGGGCTGAAATAGAAGCCAGCACCTCTCCAGACCCTGCTGCTTTCCTGCTCTGGGAATGGGGGCTCCAGGCTCCAGAGAGGGAACACAAGCTGGAATTTTGTGTTGAGCATGGACACAGCAACCAGAGATGGGAAAGAACTGAAATATTAAGACTGGGTCATATTATAGCCAATTTTGCTATTTTTACTATATTTTTACTCTTTTATCTTCCTCCTCAGCTCTTCCAGCATTAAACTGGAAAGGATTGAAGCTGGGGATTCACTCGAGCTTGAGCTCTCCTGTCCTCTCCCCACCACAATCAGTTTTGTCTTCCTCTCTACAAAGTGAATCTTCTCATCACTTTAAGCCTCTCATGGGGAAAACATTTAGTCCAGCTGGAGGATTTTGAAAATGTTTTACTCAGAGAGGGCTGTTAATGACCAAGAGAGGTCAGAAATGATTGTCAAAGTAGAAGAGTCCAGCAAGAGTATCCAAGAGGTTAACAGGGTCAGAAAACCAAACCATGCTGGGAGTCTGAAGCTCACATGCTGATTTTGTAAATATCATTTTAATACCCTTAAACATGGAAGACATCAAATGATCAAAGAATCAATGTTGATGAAAGAGTGGACATTGATCAAGTGACCCAATAAACAATTTATTGGTCAGTAAATACAAAAAAAACCCCAAAAATTCCCCTGTAGATTTAACAAGGCATGGTGGAAATGGGAATTGGCAAGTGACAGTGGGAAAGTAAAAGGAAAGAATGAAAAAGGGAAAGGAAACATGGAAAAGGAAAAGAAAATCCCTGTTCCCAAAGAAAAGAATGATGGGAATTCCTGATGGTCAGGGATCTGTTAGAGAACATGAGCTGAGACACAAACATCCAAAGGGCAGCTCTGTCCTCCTGCACTGCTCAGGCTGCTGCAGCACCAGAGCATCCCAAAGCTTTCCATGCTTTTATTCCCACAGCAACCTTTGAAACGAGGTAATGGAATTTCTTGGGAAGGAAGAGGGAGCTGAGCAATGTCGTGCTCGGGCCAAGCTCCCCAGAGGAGCTCGTGTCTTACTTTCCTTGATGCAGCCCAGATGTTCAGCTGGAAATGGAACACAAAATCTCTGCAAAAATGGGAGCTGGAACCAAATCCTTTCCTCAGCTGAGCAAGCTGCCCCAAAATAAGGCAAAATTCTTCCCTACAGAGCAACAGAGCTGGGGGACAGCACTGTGGTAAAGCAGCCTTGTCCCTTAAATTCCTCCCCTTGACACTGTTTCATAAAGACAGAGCAATAATGTTGGCACAGAGATAAAAAGGAACTTCCAACACGCAGTAGGAGCAGGGCTGGAAGCAACAAGACACAGAAATGACTCAGGGGATGTGCTGTAATCAAGATAAACCCAAAATGCAATCCCAGACCCCCACAGCAAACACATCCAAAGTTGGACCATCCACTGCTGGACCCAACTCGCCAGCAAGAATTAAACAAAAGAGGAAAAAACCTCTCTTCAGCAATAACACTAAAGCTAGAGAAAAGCTGCTGGGCTGTCCTTAATCCCACAGAGTAATTTTTCACACTTGTAGCTGGCAGATTTTCCCCTGGAAGCAGTAATTCTCACCCCCATCCAGCCCCAGTGCTGGGGGACAATCACAGCCATGAATCCACGGCATGGACACACACCAGTGACAGCCCCAAGTGCTGTCCTGGGCTGTCCTGCTCATGTCCATCTGCTGTGATTTAGATCCATTACCAGCTCTATCTCCTCACCCCTCATTTGTTATTGCACTCAACAGCTCTCCTGTTATTTCCCATCCCTCTCCTCACTGTCCCCACTGTGCTCGGGGGATTGCTCTGACTGGAAATGATAATGCTGGGATCCTTTCCCTCTGCTGGGAAGGACTCTGCTTTAATGTGGTTCATATTCACACTCCCCACCTCTCCCTGCCAACAAAAACTTGCTGCTTAAAAAACAGAAAGCGCCAAAAAAATTAAAATTAAAGAGCACAGATGTGTCCTGAGGAACAGGAGGAGGAGCAGGGCTGAATGCAGTCAGCACAGGGAAATAAAGAGAGCCAGGGAGGGACTTCTGACAAGGGGGAATGGCTCCCACTGCCAGAGGGCAGGGATGGATGGGATTTTGGGAAGGAATTATTCCCTAGGAGGGTGGGGAAGCATTGGAATAGAATTCCCAGAGCAGCTGTGGCTGCCCCTGGATCCCTGGCAGTGCCCAAGGCCAGGTTGGACATTGGGGCTTGGAGCAGCCTGGGACAGTGGGAGGTGTCCCTGCCATGGTGGCACCAGGGGAGCTTTAAGATCCTTCCATCCCAAACCATTCAGGGATTTTATGCTTGCTGCATTAAAGGAATATTTATGAGGAGAGAGGCTGTAAGGTTCTGTTTCCTCCACAAACTCACCCTTGCAGGGAGGTTTTGCATGGCAATGAAAAGCAGTGCAGAATCATACCCCAAACCTCCAGCATATGTTCACCACCAGTGGCAAAGAGAATAAAATCCATTCCATTCAAAGTGCACACATGGACTCAAACCAAAATGTTCATCCCAAATCATTTTTACTGCAGGCAAAAGGGAACAAATGTTATCACACCCTCCCCAGGGCTGCTCCAACACCAAACCTCAAACACTCCAATCCTACCCCAAATTTCCTTCCATCAGTTTTCTTCCAATGACTCTCACAACTCTTGAGACACCACCAGATTTTCCACAGCTTGGTTTCATTTAACTGACTGAAAATCCATGGATTATTATGGAATTACAAAGTAGAACAAGCTCTTACTCTGATCCTGGAAGGGACGTGAAGCATTGTACAAAGATTTCCTATAAAACCAACATACATTTTACTCTTTTAGGAAGACAGTTAAGAGGTTGCATAAAGCTAACAGAGTCTCCTCAATTTTCCAGCTGAATTCCAACCTGTTCTGGAGTGATTTGAAGCACAGCAATATGATTTCTAGCAGATGCCTGGTTTAGCAGATATTATTAGCTTTGAAACTCTGCATAAACTCCCAGAAGGTCAGGGAAGGATAAAAGCTGACAGTAAGAGGCTCAAGTAAATGAAGGTAAATACATCAAGCAATCTGTTTAACACCACATGAGTCAGAGGTGTCACCTCTTCTCTGCAGAGGAAGTTCATTCTACACAGGAAAATACCAATTTTTGAGACTCTGGGGCAGCAAATTTTGTTCAGAGGGAAAACAGGGAAAGGAGGAAAAGGCAGCACTGAAGCAGCTGGGAGTCATTACAGGGAACTCCCAACTCCACCATCCTCATCTCAGGAATGCTAGGACTTCTGTGCATGGAATAAACACACCTGCAGTGAAAACCCCAAAAATTCCTCATTAAATTTAGCAGGACAAAAATCACCCCCATTGCCAGGCCACGGCTCTCTGTTGAGGCTTTGTTAACACAAGGACTAAAAGTCAAATATCTCCTGGTCACAAGTCTGCAAGGATTTCCAAAAAACCTTCTCCTAATCTGTTCCAAATTTGAGCTATATCTCCATAAAGTCCAGAGGTGCCCATGACATCTCCAAATCTACAGCTGAAGGTCCAAAGCCACAGTGACCTCAGACTGGTCCAGGAGCTCAGGACACCTCACCCCTCACTGTGCCCTGCCCTTTGTTCTGTAGCACCTTCTCTCCTACAAAACCAGATTTTTATTGAGGAATCCATCACAGATGTGATGCTGCCACGAGGAGTTCTGGGGATGTTACTAGTTTCCAATAATTTCTGTAATATTTGAGGTCTCTAGAGAAGAAACTGCTTAAAGAATCATGAAAGTTTGGGAAAAAAAAACCCTGAGATCATCAAGTCCAACCTTTGACCATACCACGAGTGTCACATCTAACTCAGCTTTTCAGACACTTGTTCAGACAACAAAAGAAGTTATCTTCAGGCAAAGCTGCCTTCAGAATTTTTTCCCATTACTTTGAAGAGTGCTGTTGAGTCCACTATAAGGTTCATGCCACAAATCTTGTGTATTATTCTCTTCCATCAACAAGTCCTTCACGACAACACACATTGTTAAAGAAATGGGAGGCTGAAGAACATCCTGGTACAAAATCTCCCCAAGGTCAGGGTGAAGAGTCACAGCCAAACACAAGATGGGATGCAGTGAAAACTCCGAGTCCCACTTGCCTTCGACAAGTCAAACCCCAACAAACAGAAAAATCCAGATGAAGAATAATTTCTGTTGGCGAAACACTCGCATTTATTCCATTGTTAATACATAAGGAGGGATTTATTTGCTAGATTTGAATTTGATTTCAGAGCATTCAAAAGCAAAGCACGCTGAATAATTTAAACTTTAATGTAGTTCCCTGAATGGAACATGCTCTCATGAGAGGGGAGCAAAGGAATCAGTTTACATTGCACAAATGGACAGTGGTAAAGAAAGATTTCTGTAAACACAACACGTCAATACAATTTATCATCTCTGGCTTTACTGGAACTAATATAAATCTGCTTTTCATATTTTGGCTAATGTAAAACTCTTGTAGCTGAGCCATAATGGTATTCAATTCTTATGCCTGAATAATTTGAATGGTTGGGAGGAAACAAGAAGCATCTAACATATGGATGGGGAAAGGGAAGACGAGTTCAAACAGCAAATCAAATCTAGGAAAGGATGTTAAAGTAGTTCTCTGATACTTTGAAATTCTGAATTTTGTCCTAAATCTCTTTAAGTCTAATCAATAGCATCAGCACAGAGACTAAAATACTGTAATTATTGATGAGGGTGATGGTTAACAAGCAATATTCTCCCTGGGTTCTCATCCTGTGCAAACTGAAGCCAAAAATTACAAAGGCCTGTTAGTCTGAAATGGCAGAAATGTTGGCTTCTGGACTCTTTGTGCAAAAGTAGAGGTGCAACAAGGCAAGAGATGAATTTTACTCATCAGGACAGTAAATAAAATTCAGCCAAAGGACAGAGAAGACTTTGCAAGTCTGATTAGCAAGTCTGAAGTCTGGCAAAGCTGACACGATGGGAGCAGGAGTCAAAAGCATCAGTGAGTCTCTGTTGGGAGTTTGAGGGCTCTCAGGTTTAATTTCCCAAATGCCAGCACTCAGGAGAGGGGCACAGCCAGCATTTCTGACCTGCACCACACCTGGAGGAGCACGGTTTGATTTAGGGACGAAAGCACTTGGACATTTCATTATTCCAAATGATATAATTGATGTGAGATGCAAATTAGCTTATTTGTGGCATTTATTGAAGCAGAAGTGCAGCCAAGTGTTCGGTGGAGGAGCTGAAGGACAAAAAACTCCTGTCACAAAAAACTCCTTCTTTGGTTCAGGACACCACTGGGGGCCAACCAAATTAGAGGAGAGTGGGCAAAGAAGATGCAGAAGAGAGCAAAAAGTGACAAGGCCGAGATCAAACCTCCTGAAGTTCCCTGCAGGGAACCTGCTGCAAAAGGGCTGCTGGAAATGTCATCTGCTTTATTAGAATGAAATGAATCTTTACGAGGAGCTCTGGAAAAGGGCAGAGAGGTGGGGGATCCTCCACGCCGGACACGGCTGGGATCCCTGGCACCAGGAGGGGAACGAGGGAGGGGAGGGAATGGGCTTTGCATCCAGGGAATATCCCACAGGGAATCCTCCTCTGCCCAACGAGCCACCCAGAGGTGATGGACACAGAGCCAAAAAGGTGGCACCAAATTTCATCCCGTAGGAGGATCAATGGGAAATTTAAAGTTATAAAGCAAGAAAATCCTTGCAGAGGGAAATAGCTTGGAATGGCTCAGCTGTGAGGGTGTTTAGGGATGCTGTTCCTCACCAGCTGTAAATTTAGGATATTCCTTTGTAGCAGTCATGTCCCTAAAGTGCACAGGTAAATCCTACCCAATGCCTCACTCGTTGGACACACATCCTTAAAACACCCAAACCCCAATTTCTGGCAACAGAACATCGTTCCAGGAGAAATTCCATCTTGCACTTATTGATGGAAACCACGAAGAGAGAGAACACTGGGGAGACCAGAAGCTACTAAAAGAAAAAGCAGATTATTTTTATCACCTAGCAATTTCTTGTGCTCTATCCCATGCACTCACCAGTGAGAATTCAGAATATCCAGAGGTTAACAGGAGGCACTTAAAGCCCTTCTCCCTCCTGTCACAAGAACTCAGCTTTTCTTCCAGATAAATCTAAAGGACATAAATCCACAAGGGAGGTTCCCTCTCTCCTATTTTTCTTTTATTTATTTTTAATTCTGCCTTTCAAGTAGCTTTTGGTATTGTTTCTTGAGACATCCATTATCCTTCAAGTTTAAAAACAGTAAGAAAACTGTTCAACATCCTGATTTATCATTCATGATTGAAGTTCCTCCAATGGGAAAGAGTGGAAAATGCAGGTATGTATTTTAAAATAATATTAAAAAGCATTCCGTGGGGAAAGACTGGAGTTCGGTGGGTTTTTAATTTTTATTTTTAAAATTAACTTCACTTTTAAATTTATTTTCTTAGGGATCTCTCATTGTTTCTCTGTAAAGAAATTAGGGAAATTTCACTTTGCTTTCAAACAGACAAATTAAGAGCATGTTGGTCTCTCTATCCATACAGAATATTTGAATTATATCATCAATTTTGGCCAAAATTGCTCTGGAAAATCAATAACAACTTCAGATATGACAATTCTGATTAAGCTGCACCAATCATAATTAAAGATTTGGTGAGCCTGGAATCAGTGGTGGCTGCATGCACATATTTTCAGTTTTAGTAATTAGAAATTCAGTAAAATTTTGGACAGACTGTTCAATTAGGCCTCAGAAACCAAATCTTGTGAACAGGGCATCTAAATTTCACCTGAAACTTGGGAATTAAAGGGATAAAAACCCAAATCTCTGCATGCAAAGCCCTTCTGTGATTTTATGCAGCAATTGATCTGCACCCAACCTTGTTTCTCCTAGGAAGTTGTCATCTAAAGAAACAGAAACTCCTTCACCCTCCAGACTCACCACAAACAGCCCAAATGTCACACACACAATGTCTGTTCTCAGAGTTTGTTACCATAATATCTAATTTTAAGAAGCTCTGCTTAAAATTCCACTTCTCATTAAATTATTACTCTTATTTACACTGCCCAGTTATGCACAGGGATGTAAATTTCACATTTTTTTGACGGGTGTGTCGTTTTTCTATTTAAAAATGAAAATACCACTTCTTTCCTATGCAACCACACTCTGCTTAGGAGATGCCCTTCAGGTTTGTTGTGTTTGGTCCATCTTTCACTTCCCAAATCAGTTTATTTCCTAAGCTCGGGATGCCAGGGCAGGTAAATTCCATATTTTTTCGATGGGTGTGTCGTTATTGTATTTAAAAATGAAAATACCGTTTCTTTCCTAAGCAACCACACTCTTTCTTCATCCAAAGTAGGGTCAGGCATTGGAACTGCTGCCTGGTGTTGGAGTCCAGGGAAGCTTGAGAGTTCCTCCTGCCCCTCTGGGATTCCTTTTGTCCCCAGAGTTCCTCAAAAAATAGCTTAGCCTGTGACCTAAGCTTGTGGGAGAAGCTCCCTTCACTTTTGGGAGATCTTGAATGCACCAAAGAAATGAAAAGATTTTTGTTTAGTGTACCCCAGAGAGTTTAGCTGCAGGTTTGGGTTTTGCTCTATCTATTATATAGAGGCAACGTGAAAGTTTTAGAGTGTTAGCTTCTCCTTCTTCTTTCTTCTCCTTCTCTTCCTTTCTTCTCTGACACAAGTTCCTGTAGTGTCTTAGTTGGTGATGAGAATTTAAAGTAGAAGAGACATGTCAATGAAATTGATATTCACTGGTGTTAAGAATAAAATATGTAAAATTTCCTAACTGGTTGATAGTAGATATAAAAGCTTCTGGTGGCCATTGCATTCTGCCCTTGTGTTCCTGGAGGCCACAGCACAGCCTGTGCCTCTGGGGCTTTGATAAGGAAAAATAAACAAACCTCAAAAAAATAAAAAAAAAAGCTTTGTTCATCTTTTCAAGACATGAGACACTGAAATAAAGAAGAAAGCCAAGCCAGAAGCCATCAAGGTCTCCAACACCCTAACAGCCTGGGGCTGTGGTGGGATCAGCATCCCTGGAAATGATGATCAGCATCAAAACCCTGTGGATGTGGGGGGAGTGGAGGAGCTGGCAGCGTTGGGTTCATGGCTGGACTCGACCTCAGGCTTTTCCAGCCCAAACCACCCCCAGTTCTGTTTGCTGACAGTTGTTTGTCTCGGTTTGTCCCCTCACCATTTTCACTTCTCCTTTTCCAGCTCTGCAAAAAGACCTTTTCGTGCATTTTCTCAAAAGCCACAGCAGTAAAATCGCCAAACCAGCCCAAGAAAACCCAAACCAGCACATTGCCTCAGAGGCTGAGCTACGCTTGCAAATTCCTCCTGTGCCTGCAAAGCCCAAAAACTCCTTTTCACCCTGTTTACATGTGGTGAGCAGCATCTGAGCAGTTTAATCTCCACTCACACCCCCTTCAGGCAAATAAATATGTGCATATACATGTGTTTGTCTGTATATATGCATTTATTCATACAGATCCATATTTTAATGGTATTATTTTTCTGTTTTACATCACAACCAAAATGTTAAGCTGCATTTTAGTTGCTTTTCCACAATTTCCCGGGGTCACAACACACCAAACATGTCCTGGAGAAAAGCTGTTTTTCTCTCACCAGGGCACCATCTCCTGCTCTGTCCTTTCAACCTTTTCACTTCTCCAGGTAACCACTAAAACTTCCTGTTTTATTACAGCTCTCCAGCTCCTCATGTTCTATGAGCCTGTCTGCCTTCAAGGCTAAAACTGACGTAGATTTTTAATTTTTTGTTCTTTTTGATATCACTTCTATCTGAGGGTGCTTAAGGTATATTGCCCCAAGGTGAGTGCAGAGCCTGTCCTGGACCCTTCACTGTTTTCTGTGAAGGCTCAAGGTAGTTTTGCCTCACACTAGAAATAAGTGCAGAACTTTACTTTACTTTTGGACTGATAAGAAAGATATAAATACCCTAAAAGTAGAAGAAATAAATCTGAAACTTTTAAATTGTTGGAACAAGGGGCAGCTGAACAAACTGAGCATTGCTAACGAGGCATTTTTAACTCATTTATTTTAATCATAAAATCCCAGAATGGTTTGGGATGGAAGGGATGTTAAGGATCATCCAGTCCCACCTCCTGCCATGGCAGGGACACCTTCCACTGTCCCAGGCTGCTCCCAGCCCCAATGTCCAGCCTGGCCTTGGGCACTGCCAGGGATCCAGGGGCAGCCAGAACTTCTCTGAAAATTCTATTCCAGGGCCTGCCCACCCTCACAGGGAAGAATTTCATCCACATCTCCAACTTCAGATTTCTCTCTTTCAGTTTAAATCCATCCCCAATTTCCCATCACGACAGCTCCTGAGGAGCAGTCCCTCCCCAGCTCCTCCACAAGCCCCCTCAGACACTGGAAGGCTGCTCTGAAACCTCCACACAACCTCCTCTTCCCCAGGCAGATAAAAAACACAAATTAGCAACTGGAGGTGCTCAGAAGAAGCAACTCCACAAACTCCCACACAAAAGAAGCTCCACAAAAACCTGTGTGTGCTGGATGGCCACAAACTGTGCTGCAAAACAGCTTCAAGCACCCATTTACAAACAAATCTTGTGGTCACTCACTTTTGGTTGTTGTGTGAGTGATAATAGAGTGACAGAGGACACAGGTTTGGAGTTGGGAAAGTGAATGGAGAAGGAAATGGAAGAGCAGGTTCTGTGTTATTACCCGAACTAAATGAGCTCAGCGAGGATAAATCCTCCCTTGGAGGAGAGAGGTGTCAGGGCAGAGTGAAGTGGAAATGAGGGAAATGGGATTGGGGTCACCTCTACTTAACCTTTGCCGGGGAGGAAAACACAAGTAAAACAGAGAGCTGTTAAAAAGCAGCAGCAAATGGAAAGTGACTCCACTTAATGGAGTTGCCTAAAGGTCAACGCTCAGAGCAAAAATAAATCAGATGGGGAGAAAAGGAAAGTTTGCCAGTGAGCTCAGACACATGCAGATCATGGGAGAAGGGACTGACACTGAATGTTACATCCTCTCATCTCTCCAGAGCAACAGTGTCGAAGTCCAGGGAAGCCTGAGAGCTTCTCCTGCTCCTCTGGTGGTTTCTTTATATCCCCAGAGCTCCTCAAAAATGGCCTAGCCAGCGACCTAGGCTTTGGGAGAAGCTCCCTCCACTTTTGGGAGAGCCTGAATGCACCAGAGAGGTGAAAAGGTTTTTGTTTAGTGAACCACAGAGAGTTTAGTTGTAGTTTTAGGATCTTGCTCTAGGTATTATATAGGGACAAGATGGAGATTTTTTGGGTGTCAGTCTCTTCTCTTCTCTTCTCTTCTCTTCTCTTCTCTTCTCTTCTCTTCTCTTCTCTTCTCTTCTCTTCTCTTCTCTTCTCTTCTCTTCTCTTCTCTTCTCTTCTCTCCTCTTCCTCTTCCTCTTCCTCTTCCTCTTCCTCTTCCTCTTCCTCTCCTCTCTGACACCAGCTCCTGTGGTGTGTTGGTTGGTAGAAAAAAGTTAGTATAGAAAAGACATATCAATAAGATGAGGATTTACTGGTGTTGGGAACAAAACAAAGCACGTGGAGTTTTCTTAATGGTCAATATTAGATATAAAATTAGCTGCTGTGAGCAGCCATTGCCTTTCTGCACTTGTGTTCCTGGAGGTCACAGCTCTGGCTGTGCCTCTGAGCCTTTGATAAGAGAAAAATAAACAACCTTGAAAAAGCAGAGAGAAGCCTCATTTCATCTTTTTGGGACTGGGGACACAGAAGAAGCAAGAAATCTAAGCTGGGGACTGTGGGGAAACAAACAAACACCAACACAACAGCTCCAAGGTTTCCTTGTCTGTGGGGCTTGGGAGATGGAGAACACAGCAA
The DNA here is from genome assembly GCA_013400515.1 of Erpornis zantholeuca. Taxonomy (NCBI): domain Eukaryota; kingdom Metazoa; phylum Chordata; class Aves; order Passeriformes; family Timaliidae; genus Erpornis; species Erpornis zantholeuca. Next base: position 143,425 of record VZTN01017036.1, read on the forward strand.
TGGCTCCAGGTGGCATTCCTGGAGCTTGGCAGGGTTTTTCTCCATCACCACACTGTGGAAATTAACTCTTTTATTACATTCTTGTGTTTGGGAAAAGATTATTTTTTTTTTTCACGCAGTACTCAAGGTTGAGGGAGACAAACACTATTTGTTGTAAATTTGTTTTTTAAGTTTTTTATTTCAGCGTGTGCTTTATATTTTTCCGTTGCACAACGAATAAAAAACATTAGTTTAAAAAAACCCCACCCCCTAAATAGAATAAACTAAAAAAAATCCACCAAAACAAAATAACAACAAAAAATTACAAGTTATGTTTGTCTCCCTCAACCTCAAATACTGTGTAAAAAAAACCTTTTCCCAAACAAAAAAACGCAACAAAATCTCCACCAAAAGAAAATAAGAACAACAAAAAATTACAAGTAATGTTTGCCTCCCTCAACCTCAAATACTGTGAAAAAAAAATCTTTTCCCAAACACAAAAATGTAACAAAACCATCAAATTCCACACCACTGAGTTCTTCACACCAATAGTTTTAATCATTATTAGACATCATCATAATATTTCAAAAGAAATTAAAAAATACTCATCCTAATTTCTTTCCAGAGCACGAGATTCTTGCCAAAAATGGTGTGGTTTTGCTACCAATCTGGGACAGTTTTCCACGTCTTTAAAGAAAGTTGGATGACTCAGAAAGTCTCAGCAGGCCTCAGTGTTCCTGACATTACTAAATATAAGTACATGGATAAGGTTCTGCAGGATCAAGGATGCAGAACAAATCAGTCCTCGTTCCAGGAGAGAAGGTATTCCTATAGAAAGGATATTCATGTTCTCAGAAAAATAATCACCACCAGTTTGAATGGAAGGATTATTGGGAGATTCAGTTTTTTAAAAGATGGATATGGCAGAATTTTAAAAAAATAATAAAATTGGAAGTATGAGCTTTAATCTGTTTCCATGGAAAAAACGACTATTACAGTCAATAATATAAAACCCCAAATTAAATCCAGATTTCAATATGCCATTTAAAAAAAACCCACAGAACCATCTCTGAATCTCTTTTCCCAGATCCCATTGGAATCCTCTCAGCCAGAGGCTCTGCACTGCACTGGGGTGGTTAGGCTCAGTTTTAGGCTGACTCCTGGTTTTGTTGAACTGCAATGTGCCAAATTGTTTAGAAAAATTCGATAGCAATTCATTAAATGGGAGCAGCTTCATTTTGAGAGTGGGTTTTACAGCACAATATTGCACTGGACTGCAAAGACAGATTAGCTTGAAATTTGTTCTGTAATTAATTCCCTGGAGAGAAATCCATTTGCATGTAAAAAAGAAGGGGACTTAATTAATGGCCAAATATATTTAAATTGATATATCAGCTACTCACAGACAATTGGAGCTTCATTCCTTATTGAAAGGCAGCACAGCACTGAGGAGCTTTTGTTCAATGGAAAAGGAAGAAAAGGAAGCAAAGACTGATCCTTTTGTTGGGATTCCAGTAATTCCCTGGATATGGAATGAGTGAGATTGGCACTGATTAAAATGGAAATTGGATTGGATGGGGCTTGGAGCAACCTGGTCTAGTGGAAAGTTCCCTGCCCATGGAGAGGCTTGGATCAAGATGATCTTCAAAGCCCCTTCCAACCTTTCCATAATTCCATGATTTTTAGTAATTACCCAGTCACGAGAGGGAGGCATAAGTTAAAAATTATTAATAATAATTAATGCTAAATACACCAAATTAATGGAAGGTAACTTCAGGTAGGTAGGGTTGAGCTGTTTGGTACTGGAGCTCCTAAACACAAGGAATCAGCCAATCCAGCCAGGGAATCTCCTCATCTCCCACTGTGCTCTGTACAGAGCTGGATTTGGGGATTTAGGGGTGGCCTGAAAAAAGCCATTCCACAGAGGGGAACGTCCCATGGGAGACCCCACTAAAAACTGGTGTTCACAGAATGCCCAGGAATCTAAAAACTCAGTTTTAGGATTTAGGGGTGGCCTGAAAAAAGCTCATTCCACAGAGAGAAATATCCCATGGGAGACTCCACTAAAAACTGGTGTTCACAGAATTCCCAGGAATTTAAAAACTAAGTTTTAAGACTGACAAATGTGGGATTTGGGGACTTCAAACAAATGTGGAGTCCCTTCCATGAACGACATTCCAAACACCCAGAGACTTCCCTAGGAGCTAGAATTCCTGACAGAGCCCAAGGGCACACACTGCTGGGAACCAAATTTCCCAGCCCATGGAAAAATTGGCGTGGAGAAGTTTTTTCCTGGCACAAGCAGTGCTCATGGGCTGAGAAAATCCAGCATTTCATTCTCCTGGGTCAGCCTGAATCCCTTGGGAAACCTTATTTTCATTGAAACAAATGAAAAGCAACACCTTGAAAGAGCACAAGGTTTCTGTGGCCTTAATAGAATGAAAACATCTCCCGAAATTCCTCTGATGCCACAGGAACCAGGGTGTGTTCCACCACTTCAGCCTACATAGATCCTCATATTCAAATTTCTCCAAACCTTGCACCAGCATGGTTTTGGTTTTTTTTTT
>VZTN01017036.1:156009-191304 GCA_013400515.1 Erpornis zantholeuca
TTATTATTATTTGAAGATCTCTTCCTTCACAGTCAGCGCTCCCAGAGCTCATTCCCATCCCCTTCCCTCACAACACTGCCCTATCCAAATCAGAGGTTAATTCCCATTATTAGGGAATTCATCTGCAATTCCTGCAAAGAGGAGTCCTCGAAGAAACCATTCAGGAGCTGGCAATAGAACAGGAATGTCTTTGCCAGGACATTTCTCCAGCCCTTTTACAGGCAGCAGAATCCATCATAACTCCAGAGACACCTCCAGCTCCATCCCTCCCTGCCCCTGCTCATCCCACATCCCTCAAATCCCATTTCCCCCCAAGGTCTTTCGTCACAGGTGATTTTCACATGGCAAAAGTGGTGGTGGTGGGATGGTGGTGACCCAGAAAAGATTTCTTTTAGGCGTTTTTATGCCTCACCAATTCTTGCAGCACTGAGTCAGTCAGAGTTGTTCTCAGGTTGAGAAAAATGTAAATATTGCACTTGTTTGGGCATGTGCTCTCCTTGGCCAACGAGAAATTTCTATTTTGGGATTTGTTTTCATAGTTTGTGTTGTACACACACACAAACTGGGACTCTGCTCACACAGACACAGAGGATTCCTGCAGCCGAACCAGGCTGGAGGGATCTGATCTCTCTCTTTCTCTTTCCTTCTCATTAATATCAATCTAAATATCAAATCTATAAATAAAAATAAGCCTTCTGATCATCAATCAATGAACTCTGAGTTTTTGTTGGCGAGGCCCTGGGGCACTAGGGCTCTTCTCATCAACAGTGGGAGGGCAATGAGTTCCTGGCACCAGCAGGGCTGGAAGTGCCCACTCTCCATGGAAACTCAGCCCTGCTCTTCCCACTGTGCCCACAGGGCAGGAATTCAGTGGCACAAATGTCCCAGGGTTTGTACCCAAAGCCCAGACTGGCTTCATCCTGCACTGCTGCACACTTCAGTGGCATCTATCAAAGTGCCAGGCCTCCAGCCATCCTCCTTCCCCCATTCCTCATGGTCAGGTACGTGCTTTAAAGCACAAAAGACCCTAAATATTTCATTTTAAGCTTTAAATATCCAAAAGTATTGCTCTGCTCCAGATGTTAATGTTTTCTTTAGGAACACCCCCAGAATTTTTGAGACATTTCATGGAGAAAGGTCTCTGTACATCTGCACAGCAGCCATGGTAATTAAGTACACAGAGCCACCACCATACAAAAATGAAAGATTGTAATTAAACAAATGCATTTCAGCCCTCAGGAAACTAAATTACCATGGAGACAGACAACAGGAAAACAAAGCTCCTTTTGCAGACAGGCACTGGTATTTTACCAGTTGGTGCAAAACATTTTGGAGGCTTTCAGAGATGTTACTTTTATTCCAGTGATAACATTAGCACGTAGCTTTCCTCATCCCCATTTTTCTTTCTCCATCCATCACTAAACTTTTAACTTTCCCCATAACTTTCTTTTTCTGGTGCAACCCCAAACCTCTGCCCTCTCTCCAGCACCACCTCGATTTCTGCAGCCCTTGGCGCCCAAAGCCACCAGGGACCTTCTGATGTTCTGCTTTTCCTCTTGTCCCCCAGCTGCCACCAGTGCTGAGACTTCCCTTGGAAAGGCTTGGAGGAACCATCCTCAGCCTTCTCATCCTTTGGTGTTATCCTCTTTGGAGTCAGTGACTCCATTGTGCCTTGGCACTCAACAAAAATACAGGAAAAACCCCCAAAATCTGGGATATAAGAGACAACACTTGCTAGGCAGCCAGCTCTGGAGGGGTTCTTTGAGAACATTCACCCTTCTCTTCAGGAAAACCTGCTGAGATCCCCTCACAGCTTTGTTACAAGATTTAATTAACCACAAATATTTACCACACAACACACAACTATGGAAATATTCCAAACCTGAATGTTTGCAGCAAAATGCTGACCTGCCAAACCCCTCAGCCCTGTCACACCTCAGACTCCTCTTGTCATGGATTGATTAACTTTTCAATGAGGTATTAATGGCCCAGCCTCTTGATTTTTCACTTTTCAGCTCTGTTGCCTCTCAGCCTTGTAAGCCTATTATTGGATTGCTTCAAAACCTATTTACCTCTGAAGCCTCAAATTCCCAACTGTCAGGCAGGAAAAGACATTTAGCAATTAATTTAATCCTGGCCAAGACATCTGTCGAGGCAAAGGGCAGGGTATAGAGATGTTTAATATTCGTATTCGAGTATTATCAGAAATATGAAATACAGGTTCCATCACTGAGGTTATCAGTCTGAATGCAGCATTTAATGAATGCTGCCAGGCACAGCTTCCAAAGGTTTTCCTCCAATCTATTAAAAACAGTGGTTTTTCACCCAAGGGGAAATACCTTGTTTGATACATTGGTGTACAGAAGAGGCCACAGCCTAAACCATCATTTTCTTGTGTTGTTTTTTATCAATAACACTCAGACTTGCTGTGCTCTTTGACAAAGAATCAAAATGCTGTGGCTTTACAGCATTTCCAGGCTCTGAAATAATTCACTTTCATCACTGTCCCAATTTTAAGCAATTCCAACAAACCCTAGCACTGAGAGCCCTCAGAAGAACCAGCAGGGCCACCTCTCTGGATTTTGAACTGGACTTCCTTCTCCTCCAACCCTTTGAAATTTCAAGGCTGGAAACTCACAGCAATTTACTTGAAACTGTCCAGAAAGGATAATTTCCCAGCTCTGTGCTTGGAATTCTTTGGTTTCTGTCTTCGCTCCCAGCCCTGAACTGGTGAGCTCTGTCAGATCTGTTACTCCTGATCTCATGTTAAATACAAACACAATTAGTTTGGATGTCCTTGGCTCCAGACTGGATGGAAGCAGAGCAGGAGGTCCATCCCTGCTCCTGCCTGTCCTGTTTCAGCTCCAGGGTGCATCTGACCATGCCCTGCATTAAACTCAACTTGGGAAACGAGTTTGGGAAACAAAACCCCAATTTATTTCCCTCACAGTTCTTCAGGAATAACCCTGCATTCCTGTTAGGAAATGCAGCTTCCTGCTGATACAGGAGGGGCACAGCAGCAATTACATTCAGGGTCTGCCTTAAACACATTAAAACTTTGGTATTTGCTTTAAACATCTTTTTGTGTTGTTAAAAAAAATTCCCATTATTACCTAACATCGTTGTGACCTTGCTAATCGACCTTGGGATGTTACATTTGGGAATATCATCACCTTTTTCAGTGGGAGGCTGCATGAGAAGTGTCCCTGCCTCCATCAGGTGGTGATGCTGTCAGGGAGGGAAGAGGAAAAACATCGAGGAGTTCCTCAGCTCAGCCTTTAAGCTCCAACTGCTCCTCTCCCATCCCTCTTTTTGCCCCAAGAAAATCAGCAAAGGAAAAGATCCAGCCTCAGCAGTTGCCACATTTAGCTTTGCTCCTTACAGGAGGAAAGCTTTGCCTTGGGTTGACTTAGCAGATGACCTCATTACAGAATATCTGAGGCTTTTCCTGGGAATGTGTGGATGCTGACAACTCGGTCAAAAGAGAATTCTCAGCTTTTGCTTAACATCTGTCAGAATTAGGTACCTTCTCACAGCTGCTGAGAACTATGAGGAAGTTTTCTCTAGCTGTGAAAAGAGAATTGCTTCCCAGAGCTAGAAGCTGAGAAACCTTGAGAAAGTTTTGCAAACCTCTGGGATGTTTTGAGAAAATTTATTTCAATGGTATTTGTTGTCCTAACAGCCTTCTCTGTAACCAACTAATTGTAGTTACTCTTGTCTCTCTCTGCTCCTGACCGTGGCTGAACAAGCAGCAGGGCAGAGAGCACTGGGATCTCTTTAGAGATCTCCTTGTCCTGTCTGCCTGTTTGCTGTGCATGAAATATGCATGAAATAAAGAAGATATCTTGCCTTCTGATGGAGTCATTTTTATGCTGCAAAAGGCCAAACCTGGCCTTAAATTACAACAAGAATGTGGCTCCGGAGAGCCCCGAGCCTGCAGCAGGATCTGGCCCAGCCCAGGGCCACCTCCCATCCATCACCTCCCTCCTTCCCCCGTGCCCGCCAGGCCTTCCACACACTGCCTGTTTGCCACGGTGACAAATGGAGCTGCCACGGGCGCCTTGGGCCCTCTGAGGGGAGCAGGACCTTTCCAGCAGCTGTGGTTTTGAGTGCTGAGCTAAATTCAGTTTTTTCTTGCCGTGTAATAGACTCTTTAGTTTCCTGCCAGAGGTGTCACTCTTCGAGCAAGGAACGCAAGAAGGACGGGAGCTGGCATGAGCAGGAGGGTAAATTTTGGTCTGAAAGGACATTTTCATTTGGATAACAAGTTTCATTGATGCCTTAGGTTTGAACTTTTCTCTGTTCCCAGCCCTGCCCTGCCCAGTGTCACTCTGCAGTTCCCTGGAGCTCGTTCAGTGCTGTTCTCTCATGCTCACACACACACAACAAAGCCTCTCCAGCTCTCCAAGGACACCCAGACCCTCCTAGGCCCAACAACTGCAAACCACAACCTTGGGGACAGGGGGGCAAGCTTGGGCAAATTCCATCCTTGCCTGGCTTCTGCTTGGGGAATTGATGCTGAGATCCAAGTGGGAAGAACTCGGGAGCTGTCCTTGTCCATGTTGGGATGCACTGAGGCAGGAGCCTCTGGAGCCCAGAGTGTACCTCTGAAGGCCTTTCCAACCAATCCCTCCTTGATTCCTTTATTCCTGTCTGCTGTCTGTTTCTGGGGAGCCATTTCAGGCATCATCATTGCCTAAAATACTTTTATTCATTCACTAATCATTTTCAAAATCGCCATTAGTAAAAATATTATACAACTGTAACAAATAGTAGCCCAGAAAAGAGTGGGGTTTTATATGCAAACCCCTGAAAATGGCTGCCATTCCTCTCAATTTTTCCCTTTGCCACAATCACTGGAGTTTTCCAGTGAAGGCCACCCTGTCCCATCCACTGCCACCTCAGTCTTGCCCAGAGTCTCAAGATGCATTAGGCTGGATGGGACCTTTGGGAATTGTCTGCTCACCCTATCCAAGCAGGACTGGGAATGAGCCAGAGGGATCAGGACTTGATCTAAGCAGGTTTGGGACACCTCCAGGAAATCAAGGCTGCAGTCACAACTCCTTCTCCTGCTTTTCAAAGGAAGATTCCTTTGCTTAGTCCTTCTGACATGTCTGCAGAGCTGTCCCTCATGTCATAATCCTGCTCAGTGAGTTTTTTGCTGAAATTTGGGAATATTTCCTATTAGTTGTGTCTATTTGTCTCAGACCACTGGAAACCATTACACACACACAGATATTTTTACGTAGGCACTTCACTCTTCTCAATTTCATCTTTATTTTATTGTGCTGTTTACTGCAAAAACAGAAATCAATTCCATCCTAGTTCACTTTTTACATCAGAGATATGAGCTGGCCTTACAGTAGAGTTAATCTGGTTTTTCACTAAAAATAAAACCCTTCCAATTTCTACACTACCCAGGAAAGAAATATGCTCACCTGCAAATCCACCAGATGTAGGGGAAGGAAAGATAAGGCACAACTCAATCTTAATTTTGATGAAAGATTCAGATTTGCTCTGCATTTCATAAACAGAAGGCTCAGGGAAATCCTAGTAGCACTCCAGATTAGGCAGGAGATGAGCAGAGGGGAAAATGTAAGCTCAGACTGGGCTCTGAAAATATGAACATCAAAATCAAATACTCTCACAGAAAGTGATGCTTCAAGGATGACAAAGAATCTTCAAAAGCCATCAAATTGCTTTGTGAAATTACACCTACCAAAGTCATTCTTTGCTCACTGTTCATTTTACACACAGAAAATTCTCTCCCTGGCACCAAGAACAGCAAATCTCACTTGTCCAACCACAGCAGAGTTTGAAAACTGAGTGGGTAAAAAAAACCTCTTTTGTTTGGACAGAATAAAAAGGCACAAAGATTTATAAATCAGTGCTAAAGCAGTTTAAAGATCACTGGAAAAAATATGTAGAAAAGCGTGGAACATTTTTGACTTCACCCTCTATTTTTTCACTTGGACTTTCCCCCGTTACAGTTTTCTGTCTGGCTCCAAAGGTTCCTTTATTGCTGCAAGAGCTGGAACACCCCAAAGCTTCAGTATCCCCACACTTCAAACCAGCAACTCTTCCACAAGTGACTCCATATGGGAGATCAATTCTTATTTTGAAACCAATTCTGAAGCTTGTGCCGAAAAAATCTTTCAAGAACAGATTCTGTGGAGGCATTTATTGGTGAAGTTAAATAGTGATACTCTGTTCATCTCTCAGTGTTTTGATTAATTGTATACCTGGGTAATTGCATGTTCAGATGATTGATATCAATCACGACTGAAAAGATTAAAAGTATTTTCCTGTCTCTATCAAACCTACAGAAAATACATTAGTGCCAACCAAGCATTTCCACCCCAGCTTCTATCTTCCAAAATAGTAATTCTTTTACATCTTTCTGTCCTAAAAACAAAGCACATATATTTCATTTACATCTCTCTGAATTATATTTACCTCTTCAAAGGCACGAAGGAAAATTTTATTTTCCTGTACCCTAAATGGTGATTCCAGCTCTGCTTTCCTCCTTCAAAAACTCCTACAATTCATCCTGGTCTATACATGGGCTGGGTTTTGGTCAGGCACTGTTTGTGAAGGCAAACTGCATTTTCTGTGTTATTTCATCCCAAAATTAATTTATATGTGTTTACATGTAAATGTATTTATTTGTAGATGTATTTATATGTAAATACTCCACATCAGCTCCTGATATCTCCCTGCCTGCACTCAGAACCTCAGGAGGAGCTCAGATCTGGCACTGAAGGATTCACCACCTCCATTCACACCCAAGGACCTTCCCAGGGATGCAGAGATGTACAAACAGAAGACTCTGAATGACCTAAATTATCCTCTCCTGGCTGGAATTTACACTGCTTTGGGGAGCGCTAAAAAAAAAAAAAAATCACAGGAATTTACAAGCCCAATTAGCATTCCTGTGATCATTGCCGTTTTAATGGACTGCCTGATTTTCCCGAAACGAGCCCAATTATTTTCACAGATATCTTTCATCACAATCGACACAAGCTAATAAACTCCTGCTTGCCGACCAAACCAGCCATTCATTCCCTTCTGAAGGGCTCTCATTCTGCTTTTATTTGAAACTACGATTTCTATTTTCCATGCGTCAGGCATTTTCCTTTCAGGCAATTATTTCAATTTGATCCTGGGTGTAAAATGTTAACATTCAATAAGACCTTTTCCTAACCGGGTAATTTCTGCTGCTTTATTCAGTTTGTAAAAGTGTAGAGAAGCTGAGGATCGCGTCATTTATATAAATTGGAAAAATTTAGAGTGCAGGAGGTTATGGAGCAAATAAATCTTTAAAAAAATAACAATAATAAAAAAAAAATTTCTAGAATTCACAGGCATCAAGAGGCTGGACTGAAAAGAAAATTTATAGATGTGATCTTGTAATTCTCCAAGAAGTTTGGAGTGAACAGGACTATGGGTGTGGGATGAAGTTCATTAAAAAGGGTGGGAATTACTCTGTAGCAAGGAATATTCAGCTCTGATTCACCAGCGCAGGCACAAAATCCTCCAAAACTCCAGCGTGCAGCCAGCACCAACACAAATATTGCTGCTGTCACATGGAAACATACCTGGGAGAGGTTTGGGAGAGTAAATTGGGCATAATTGGCATTAAAAATAACGTTAGGTGATGCTAACATCCGGCAATTATCCCTTTTAACAGCTGCTAAGTGGTGTTAATTGGCTGCTACAGGACTCCAGCTTCCCGGGTTTTCCAGAGCAATGCTTCCACAGACACGAAGCAATTATCCCAAACTAACCTCGGGAATGATGGAAATGTCAAAAGCAGCCTTCGGAATGAGGGGCTGGGATCCAGATGTGAGGAGGCTGCGGCTGTGAAACCAAGCACAGCTGGATGGGAAGCTCTTCCCTGTGTAAGCTGCAAATCATGGGACACCTCAGGATAGCTGGGAGATCCTTGGATCCCAAAAAAATCATGGAACACCTCAGGATGGCCAGGAGATCCTCCATATCCCAAAAAAGTCATGGAACACACCTCAGGATGGCCAGGAGATCCTCGGATCCCAAAAAAATCATGGAACACACCTCATGATGTTAGGGAGATCCTTGGATCCCAAAAAAATCACAGAACACCTCAGGATGGCTGAGAGATCCTTGTATCCCAAAAAAATCATGGAACTCACCTCATGATGTTAGGGAGATCCTTGGATCCCAAAAAGTCATGGGACACCTCAGGATGGTTGAGAGATCCTTGTATCCCAAAAAAATCATGGAACACCCCTCAGGATGGCCAGGAGATCCTTGTATCCCAAAAAAAATCATGGAACACACCTCAGGATGGTCAGGAGATCCTTGGATCCCCAAAAAATCACAGAACACCTCAGGATGGCTGAGAGATCCTTGTATCCCAAAAAAATCATGGAACACCTCAGGATGGCCAGGAGAGATCCTTGTATCCCAAAAAAATCATGGAACACACCTCAGGATGGTTGGGAGCTCCTTGTATCCCAAAAATCTGCCAGCACTACTGACATGCATTGGAATAAAAAGTCACAAATACAAACAAAAATATTGACTTGTTGAACACACACAAGGTGTGCCCAGAGAAGCTGTGGCTGCCCCGTCCTTGGAAGAGTCCAACTTTCTGATTTATGCCCCTCAAAGCCACCATCAGATCAAGTAATTAAGCACCCAGAGATGAGCTTTGCAGCTAGATTTTCTAATTACAAATTAATCCTCCACGATTCTCATGGAGCCAGTGCCCACTCACAAATATTTGCAGCAGCTCCCCCAAAACCCTGCTCCTATCAGCTACTGATGGGTTTGGGATTGCCTTTCCCAGCAGCCAGGGCTGAATTTTAAGCAGGAATTAGTGGAAAAAGCCACAAACAAAGCCACAGCGATAAGAGGTTGTGTATATTCATTTTTTACCCCTGTGTCTCTGATTTATGACCAAGAGACGTGATTTAACCCAACACCAATTTTGCAATGCAGTACCAGACAATAAAGCTTTGCCATTTCCCTGGGCCCTGATGTATAATCCAGTAACAATCACTGTAGACTCTAAATCACCTTTTCACCCAGCAATTTCAATCCAAGCAGGAGATTGGCCTGTGACTGATGCCTCACACAGCAGGAATTCCTCATGAGGACACTCTTAATAGCTGGGTGAACATATTTTGTTGGAAATAAGCCTTCACACCCTGACTAATTCAGTCGTGGTGCCATTTGAGTAAAGCACTTCGTTTCTCCCCTCCTGCTGATGGATTTCTTCTCACATTCTGCTTTCTCCCCCTTGTTTCTGGAAAAGCCTTTCCATCACCACAAAATCTGCATGAACATCTTCACCTCTGCTGGTCATTTCTGCAACCCTTCCTTGAAGGTTTGGTGGAGATGAATGGTTCGTGCAAGGGAAATGTTTTATTCATGCTTGAAAATGACCCAGATGAAACCTAAAATAATAATTCAGGCCTCTCTGTTTTTAAGAAGGAGGTTATGACTTGGATTTAACTGGAAAGTTTTTAATAATTGCTGGTGACAAATCATTTTCTCTCTGGAACCTATTTATAACTTGTCTGTAGATAGGGCTGGACTCAAATGCTCTTCTTTTAATAGCCATGAAGGTGTTGGAAAAGTCACTTTTGAGCTTTCTACCCAAGCCTTCCCTCTACTTGAATCTATATGTACATAAAATCTATATGTTCATAAGGCAGGGAAATGGATTAACATTTACCTCTGCTGTAAAATCAGCGATTACTGCTCCAGGGAGGCACCCAAATATTTGAGTGACATCAGCCAGGCTGGCCCAAGGAGGAACTGCCACAATTCCAACCATGGGAAGGACTTTAAAGCACCCACAAGATGATTTTCTTTCCAGTCAATCCATTATCTTTTCCAGCTTTTTATGCACAACTGCCCTGTGTGATGAAAACCCAATTCTAGGAAATAAATGCAGAATGTTAACAAGGAACCTCTCCCCTCTGTTAGCACCACATTCCAGAGCAAAGCCAACCAGGAAAGCAAAACTTTCTATATTTTCAGTGGAGGAATTTACCCAGAATTCCCAAAATTCTCTTCCATTTAAAATATTACCAGTCTTTTTGGGCCAGTCCTTTCTTAGTCCTAGGAGATTCACATTCTAAATTTGATCTATGATTACTGTTTTGTTGTTTTTGGTTTTTTTTTAACCAAAAACCTCTTCATAATTTAATAATTGTTTTGATGTAAAAACCTCACGTGAGACAAACTAGACTCGAAACCACAGATGAGCAGAGTACCCTCCTAAAAACATTCACTGAGATAATATTTCTAAGAGCTGTATTGGTAAAATGGGACCAAAAAAAAAAGACATTTGCATTTCATTTTCCTTTAAAAGCAAACAAAAAAATTAAGCCTTTTGATTTCCATTTGCATTATGAGGAAAAACTGCATTTTCTTACATTCCTGGTGATAGAAGCAAAGGAGAACCCCCACCTATGGAAAAGCTGCTGGCATCAGAACAAATTCTGAGTTCCTGTTACACTCACAGGCACTTCCACACTTAGGGAAGATGCTGAACAGTTTCCATAATGTCCAATTATTGCACTATCAATAAAGTCACTCCTATATATTCACACATAAAAGACTAAGCTGATGTTCCAGCCCCTTCAGAGGAGCATAATTATGCCAAGATTGATTTCATTGTGACATCCAAAAAGCCCCCAGAAGTCCCACTATTTATAGCAGTGCATCCATAAACCACCAGACACGAGGTCTATTTTCAGACTCATCATTTGTTATGACTTCCCTTGGAGAAAACAAACAACAACCAAAAAAAAAAAAACACCCAAAAAAAAAGCAGCACCACAGAAATGCAGCAAATAACTCAATCAGAGCAGCCTCACTGTAAAATGATCTCTCCAGAAACATTTGCTACTCACTCATAAAAAATCTCTCTGCAATCAACAGCTCAGTATTTGTCAGAAGTCTGTAAACATTCCCATTCCAGCGTTTTTAGAGGCTCGTGGTTGATGTGCTTCAGTTTTGAGGAGCTACATAAAAATATCAGGCTGAATCCTACTCACTAATGAAGCTTATCCTGTGGGGAAAAAAAGGAAAAAAAAAAAAAAAAAGGCCAAGAATTGAAGTAAAAATGCAGTTGGGTGAGAAGAAAATTCCAATATTATATCAAGAAAAGTGGCAATAATTAACGAAGGTGTAACAACAAAATCTTCCAGAACCAGAATATCGATACCCAGAAACCCTTGAGCCTCAGTTGAGTTTCTTTCATGCCATTAAGCAGTGACACTTGTTTTAGCTGACATTTAATTTTGTTCAGGCAGCTCAGTTAGTTACTCAGGTGCTACAAACAGTTGTAAATATCTAAGAAGTGAAATTTACTCCGAGATACTGAAGTCCTGTTAGTCCAAATTTAGGAGAATTGCCAAATTCACCACACCTTAAGAGATTGTGCTGAAGTCAAAGAGCTTCACCCTCAACTTGTTACCAATTTATCATGAACTGCAAAAATATCTGACCCCAAAGTGTCTCTTTTTCTCGTGGTCACTGCTGGAAAACAGAGCTCCCAAATTCTTCCCCTGAAGGGAAGGTGCTGGAATTTCAAAGGAATGAATGAGAGCCAGCCAGGCCCATAGGAGCCATATCCTGGGACTCCCTTGCCTCCCTTTCCTCATGAAACTTGGGGAAAATAGATAAATTTCCCAATTTATCCCCAAAGATCAAGTGGGACAATGATCAGCAAGATTTTCTGGGGTGTTGATGAGAGGAGCCCTAGTTCTCTAGGCCCTCGTCAACAAAAACTCAGAGTTCATTGATTGAAGATTAGAAGGTTTATTTTTGTTTCTAGATTTGATATTTAGATTGATATTAATAAGAAGGAAGGAGAAAAAGAGAGAATAGATCTTTAGATCTTGGTTCAGCTGCAGGAATTCCCTGTGTCTGTGTGAGCACAGTCCCAGTTTATGTGTGTACAACATAAACTACAAAAACAAATCCCACAATAGAAATTTCTCATTGGCCAAAGAGATTACATTTTTAAACAACTGCAATATTTACATTTTTCTCAACTTGAGAACAACTCTGACAGACTCAGTGCTGCGAGAATCAGTGAGGCATAAAAATGCCTAAAAGAAATCTTTTCTAAGTTCCTAACACTGGGGCACCCAGGTGATACTGCAGGGTGGAAATGTCCCCCAGTTAAATGTGAGCATGTGCTGCTCACCAGGGGAGGAAAAACATCTCTCAAAAGTGCTTTTATAGGAGTTCAAGTGTGAGAGAGTCCTTCCTTCTCAATATCCAACTTAATTTGATGGCAAATTGTCTTCAGAAGCCAGTGATTATTTAGCAGTTAACTTTCACTTACTTTGATTTCTTAATGAACTGAAAAATCTTTAAGCACAAAGGTCTTTAGATCCCCGATGAGCCATTTCGGATATTTCCGAGCTCATTCCATCACCTTGACCATCTCCACAGAAATGTAAATGGGGAAGCTCATCCCCATGGATCATCCTCTGTCACAGAGCCCAGCAGGCCCACGAGAGCCCTCCTGGGCTCCAAACCTGTTCCTGGGAGAACTTCCCACGTCAGAGCCTTCCAAGCTCCCATCTGAATGAGCCTCATGAGGCTCCTGGGCCCTGCCCAGGCTGTTCTTACTTCTTTTTCCAGGCTCCATCCCAGGACAGAAAGGAGTCACAAGTGCAGCTCCTGTCTCCTGTTGGTTATTAAGTTCTTATCTCAGTTCCTGTGTGCTGCCCACACCTGAGCTCAGCACTGTCACAATCACTGCAGAATGGGCACAAGGCCTTGAGCACAGAATGTTTGAAAGACTTTTTACCCAATTAACAGTTCCAGCCTAAGATCTTTTCAGCAGTGTACCAATAACTATGAATCCTAGTTCACACATTTCTTCTACCTCAAACCCATCCTAGCAATCCCTCAGTGCCACCAGCACAGCAGGGATGGAGGAGAAGGAGAAGAAGGAAAGACCCAGGGCCCCCACCCTGAACCCTCCATGTTTGTCCCCATTCACCTGCACACTACAAACCCCAAAACTCTGATTTTTCACCCTGGGATAAACTAACTCCAATCTGTCTCCCATTCTCCATGCTTGCAGTTCATCCAAAAGTGTTGGGAGCTTTTTTTGGGGGCACAGATCAAAGGCTGTGTCCCCCTGGGATGTCAGGGGGGGTCCCAGACCCCCCTGAGCAACAGGAAAGGTTTCCCAGCTTTCCTGGACTCCAACACCAACACCAACCAGCTCTGGTGCCTCAGGCATGTTTGGACAACAATGTCAGAACAATGACAAAAATCATTAAATGCCACCCTGTTGCTGTTTGAGACAAATTTAAAGGAGAATATCTTTTGATGAAAAACAGGTTGCAGTTACTTTTTTTTTTTAATTAGGTTTGGGAAAAGGAAAAAGAAATATTTTCTTCGGAGGAAAGTGAAAGGGAAAAAAACTATTTATTTAACAGACACACAGGAAAAGAATAATAAAACTGAATAATAAAAAATTCGTGCTGTGGAGAGAGAAACTTGGAAATAAAAGATTAGTCTTTTGGGGTGTGGTTTTTTGGGTTTTTTTTTGGAGCTGGCTGAGCTTTTCTTTGGCTTTTCAGACCACACCTCTCCAGCAGAGTAATTTTTAAACGTGTCTGTAAATTGTTCCTCGAGGTGTGTTATTTATAAAGGTCTGTACATTTTTTCTCAAGGTATATTTTCACAGAGTTCTTTAAATTGTTTCTTCAGGTGTTTTTTTATAAAGTTC
This sequence comes from Erpornis zantholeuca, assembly GCA_013400515.1. Lineage (NCBI taxonomy): Eukaryota > Metazoa > Chordata > Aves > Passeriformes > Timaliidae > Erpornis > Erpornis zantholeuca. The sequence goes on from VZTN01017036.1 coordinate 169,763, forward strand.
TGTAAATTGTTTCTCCAGGGATATTTCTAAAAAGTTTTGTACACGACGCAAATTGAGGTCGAATATAACAGAGGCACATTTTTAAATTACAAAATGTTCAGTGCCCCAATGAAATGATAAAATTTTGCCTGACCAAGGTACATTCCAGAGAAAAGAAAAGATTTCAAGATCGGCCCCCTCCCCCAAAAATTAATTAATGAGAAATTATTTGTTAGCAATCAAAATTTGTCATCCAAAGTACAAAAGTGTGCCCTGTCACAATCCCAGCAAGAGGGAAAACTCTCTGGATCTCAGCAAGGTGTTAACATTCCTTTGAGATGCACAACAAAATTCCTCTTTATCCCTCCAAAAAGCTCATTTTAACAGGGGTTTTATATCAGGGTTTGTCAGCACGGCGACACTGAGATATAAATCCAAATTAAGTGGAAATATCAAGTTAAAGGGGATTAGTTAAAACTGCCTTAACAGCTTGTGAAGCCTCTCAGACATTCAGAATTAACAAAGCTTCATTTCAGTTCTGCTTAATTCATCTCTAAGACCAATTTAAGACTTGAGTTCTCCATCTCTTGTTGTCCACAGTTCATAACGTGGTTAAAATAACCCATTTGAAAAATCCACTGGGATTCTTTTTCCCAGCTATGCCCACAAAACAAAGCCTAAGAAGCCCTGATAAAATCCTTGAAAGACCTCTAAATAGGAATCACTGCTCCTCATTTCAGGAGCAATCCCTTAAATCTTAGCATCACGGAAAAAATTCGTTATAATATTTAGATATAACAATAAAATTCCATGGTAAAATACACCAAATGCCCTCTGACAGCTCTCATGTCTCCTCTACTGGTTCACAGCAGCAGATCATTATCTTTTTTAATGTAAAAGTCATCATTTCTGTGAGTACAGCACTAATACCAGGCTCAAGTGCTGTAATTTCTGTTAATTAGGTTTCCCTTGAACTTGACCTAAATGAAACCATAGCAGAAATCCATGTGCTCCCTCTGCTCCAACGCCACTAAATTCCCATTTTAGCCTTTTTAACTTCCCTAAATATTTACTGGCATCCAAATGCCAGCCCCAGTGAACTCCAGCCCCAGTTTGGTGACTTTAGGTGGTGACAGCTTTCCATCAGACAAATCTAAACTGATATGAAAAACGAGGTGGAATGAGAGATAAGGATGTTCCCCCTCCCTGTGTCCTTGGGGAGGGAGCACCCTCCAGAGCTGAGCTGCATTTTGGGCATCCCAATTTGTTAAAATATGGAGTGGATGGAGAAAGAGCTGAGAAAAGTCACCAAGACTGGGTAGAAAGCAAGTGGTGGCACTTGGGGACACAGTTGGCAGTGCTGGGTTAAGGGCTGGACTCAGTCCTAAAGGGATTTTTCCAGCCTAAAGAGGTCTATAATTCCATAACTCTCAGCTCTAGAGAGCAGACAACTGAATGGAAACCCAGGACAAAGACAAAGGGACAAAGAATTGCAAGGATGGAGACAAAATAAAATCTAAAAAACCCAATAAAAACTTAAAATAAAGTAAAATTAAATTAAAAAATTAAAAAATAATACAAAATAAAATAAAAATAAAACAAAACAAAACAAAACAAAATAAAATAAAGGTGACCTAGAACATCTCCTTTGGATCCTGTGATGAAGAATTTTGTAAGGCTCAGTTTGGAAAACAAACTCAAACTCCATTTTGCCACATGGAGATCCTGGACTTAACTCCCCTTTAAATACCCAAATCTGCATTGCTGCTCCAAGCTCTTAAACATCATTTCCCTCCAAAATTCTTCCTTCCCAACATCCCAGGCTGCATTTTAGAGCTGTGTGGGACATGGGCCAGCAGTGGCATTGGCAGTGCTGGGGAATGGCTGAACTCCAAGGTTCTGGAGAGCTTTTCCAACCTGAATGATTCCATGGATTCAGGAAGCTGCAGGAGAAGTTTTGTTGTGGCCCAGCAAGTCCCTGAGATGCCTCTGAGAATTTCTCCCAGCCTGGAAGGAAGATCTCACCCTCCAGCAGCTCCTTCCTTTCACCACTGAGATTTCTCTCTTCCACATCTAGAAAATTCTTTACCCCCTGCCCAGATTTTTGCTTGGTTGTCTCTGCTTTTTTTTTTAATTTTATTTGTTTAGATTTATCCTTTTGCAGTCGTTGTTTTAATTTATTGAGAGCACCGAGGGCTCCCATCTGTGTTCACAGAAGGCACCCAATGAATTACAGCAGGAACTGCACTTATTCTATGCAAATTCTCCAACAGATGCAAAATCTCAAATTCTTGACATCTTTTAGTTTTCTGAGAGTGCTCCAAGGAAGGAAGAAAATGGGGATTATGTAGCCCATTTTTGGGGTGAACATATATTTCACCTACACAAGTTCCCCCCAGGTAAAATAATCTGGTTTTTTTCTCCCCATTTAAAACATCTTTGAGCCACACATGTCCAAGTACAGAGTGCATTTCCATATCCCAGTTCTGGCTGCTGGAAAACCAGTTTGTTTCTCCCTCAGAAATGCCACTCCAGGAGTTTTATCTCACTTGATCAACAGAAAATGAATAACAGGTTCAAAACCTCCTGAAAACACACAGATCTTGTATTTCACCTGAACAGAAGGGTTGGAGAAGTGTGTATCAAGCTGTCTTTGAAATTCCCCAGAACCATGGGATTGGTTGGAAAAGGCCTCAAGGATCAAATCCAAACATTAATCCAGCACTGCTAAATTATGTCCAAAATCACCACATCCACACATTTTTTTAAGACTTCCAGGGATGGCGACTCCACCACTGCCCTGGTGGCCTCTCCTAATGCTTGACAACTCTTTTGGTGAGGAAATATTCCCTAATATCCAATGTATCCCTGGTACAAGAAAGATGCATTCCTTGGATAGGATTGGGCCTTTTTTACTTCACTGCTATCACAGAATTCCAGAAACATTTTGCTTGGAAAACCCTCCAAGGCCATCGAGTCCAAGCTGTGACACATCCCCACCTTGTCCCCACTCAGTGCCACCTCCAGCCCTTCCTTGGACACCTCCAGGGTCCAAAATCCAAGGTCTGACCACCCTTTCCATGGAGAAATTCCTCTTGAATACTAGGAGCTGGTCCAGTGGAAGGTGTCCCTACCCATGGCAGGGTGTTGGAATGAGATGAATTTTGAGGCCCCAATCCAATCCAAATTATTCTGCAATGAACTCTGGGATGATCTCAGGAATCTCTCATTTAAAAAAAAACCTGTCATCATCAAAAAGTTATTTTGACCCACAGATACAAAATTTGAAGAAAAATATTGGAAGTAAATTAATTTCTGAATGTTTTTCCCCCTCAGTCTCATTTTTCTGGCTATGAAACCCTCGCTCCACCTAATGTATTTCAGTCAGTGTTTGCTCTGCCCAAACACCTCCAGAAGAAAATGTCAATCCAATGCTCCCAGCACCACACAGGGGGGATTTTGTTGGAGTTTTAATGAATCCAGGGAGGTTTGCTGTGAAGGAAGGGAGATTTCAGGACTGTTTCACCCACAGACACCAGTCTGGTGGACAAGGTGAGGACCAGTCACAGGCTGGACTCAATTTTGGAGATCTTTTTCAACCTTTGTGATTGTGTGATAGCAATGAAATAAAAAAGGCACAGATCTTCCCCTGGAAGAGCTGCAGATGAGCACAAGCTCCAGTGAAATCCACCCTCCTCTTCCATCAGCAGGCAGCCTGCTTGACCACAACTCCTTCAGTTCCAAGTGACTGCCAAGACACAGCTCCCTGTGCCCTCTTAAAAGCCTATGAGGTGCAAGATCGACACAGGACACCATAAATCTTCTGCTTAAAAAGTCCCCACAGCTCAAAGCTCACCGTGTTCCCCACACCACCACACAGCAAAGCCCCATCTTCCATCTTAACATTCAAAACCCATTCCCCAGCGAGAAAACAACTTATTAGTAAACAACCAACATTTCCCACAGCGAAAACAATTTATTTCCCACCGAGAAAACAACTTGTGAGCAGAAAGCAGACTGGAAAGGCAATCTGGGTTGCGTGGAGCAGCAGCAGCTCATCAATAACACCACTTCCAAAACATGCATTGTAACGACCTCCATTAGCGTGAGCATGGGGTGGGGGCACTGCATCAAACCCACGCTCCCATCCTGACAGGAAAACCATGTTAAAAAGCTCCTAATGCTCCGTGTGGAGGTCCTGGCACACCTGGAAGTGTGGCTTTAGGAGCCAGGAAGCGAAGCCTGGCGTGTTTACATCTCAAACAGGCTCGGTGGGAAATGGAAGCGTCAAGGACGGATGGCAATTTCCATTTTTTATTCCACCAAGATTGCCCTAATAATAATAATAATAATAAAGGCTGCTCTCAGGATATGATTAAAATTAAGGTGTGGAGCAGAGAGGCATCCCAAGGTGTGCTATAAAAAGGAGAGATAAAGAAAGGAGAAAATTAAAGGTATTGTGTTAACCGTGAGTTCGCCTTTCCATGGGGTAAAAAAATGAGCCAAATGAATCCTATAAAACAAATAGAAACAGGGAAAAATGATCAAAGCAGGCTTGGCTTCGAGTTAGATGCCTAGAAGACAAGATTAGAGACCCAAAATGGTTTTGAAAAAAAAAAAATCACTAAAACAAACCATCTTTTGGTTGACAGGAGCTTTGCTCCCTCAATCCACACCCTGCACTTCCCAAACCCCAGCTCCCAGGAGCTGCAGGTTCTCCTCCATGGAGGCAATCCAGGAGTGTTTCCATGTTTGGGCACCACAATCAGGGATGGTCACAGAACTATTTGTCATTTCATTCCATCCTGTCCAGACTCACTGAGCATCCCTTGAAGCAAGACAGCCTCCAGAAAGATTTCAAACCCAAGGAGCTAAACCCTCAATGCCCTGGTACCTTTAAGTAAAGTCATTCAAGAGAGAGTGGTTGTGATTCATCAAACACAACATGTTTTCAAAACTCAAAGTCATCTTTTTTCTCCTACTTCTTAAAATTTTTTTGGAGGAAGGGAAGAATTCCTCTTCCACCCTTATTTTACATTCTACAGGTAAAATTCTACATTCTTCTGACTTTCTGATGTCCAACAACTGCAAAAGTGCTACCAACAAATCTGAATTATTTTTCACATTTTTGTTTACTGCTTTTCATAACTACATTAATGAGTGTTCCCTTCATTAGGCACCCCAGTCGTGAACAAACTGTAAATTAGGACCTCCAAATTTTATCCCACTGCACAGAAGCCTTGGTATTCCTTAATCAGGGAAAAGGACAACACTCTGGAAGTTCTCTGGATGTGGATCTCATACAGTGACATAGAGTCTGTTTTCTGACCTACAAGCAGTTAATAAAAATAAATAAAATAATAAAACCAATACTGTCACTGTTTCTGTGCCTGTGCATGCTCAAGCACATTCAAAGCCTGAATTCCCAGCTGGGGCAGGGATAGCACAAGGCAGTGTCTCAATGATCTGAGCAGACCCAGATCCCACTGATGCCTGAAATGGCTCCCTAGGAACAGAGAGCAGGCAGGGATAAAGGAATCAAGGAGGGATTGGTTGGAAAGGCCTTCAGAGGTACACTCTGGGCTCCAGAGGCTCCTGCCTCAGTGCATCCCAACATGGACAAGGACAGCTCCCGAGTTCTTCCCACTTGGATCTCAGCATCAATTCCCCAAGCAGAAGCCAGGCAAGGATGGAATTTGCCCAAGCTTGCCCCCCTGTCCCCAAGATTGTGGTTTGCAGTTGTTGGGCCTAGGAGGGTCTGGGTGTCCTTGGAGAGCTGGAGAGGCTTTGTTGTGTGTGTGTGAGCATGAGCGAACAGCACTGAACGAGCTCCAGGGAACTGCAGAGTGACACTGGGCAGGGCAATGTTAGAAAAACATAAAAGTTCAAACCTAAGGCATCACCACAATCCCACCATTCCCAGCTTTTTTGGGCACAGAAAGTCTTGGCACTAAAGCCAAGCTCCTTCCAGAGCCAAGAGCTGGGAAGCTTTGAGGCAGGAAAGGTGGGAGCGAGGAGCTGGTGCCTCTCAGAGCTGTGATTTATTTCAGGCTGGCAGCTCGGGCAGCTCCTGTTTTCCTCCCAACCTGTTCACTTGATGGATGGGGCCTGGCAGGAGCAGCCAGGGAAGCTCTGGAGGTGAGGACTGCCTGCCCTCAGGGCATGTTTGGGTGATGAACCAGAAGGACCCAGCAGCCTCTGAGCAGAGGGAGGGAGACCAGCTACAGGAAAAGGAAAGAAATCCAAGAAACAAACTGCTCTGGCCACAAAGAGTGAATCTACGGGAATCTCTGACTTTCCATCACTTTAAAATTGATGTTGGGCGAGATCAGAAGGTGGCCTTTTACAATTTTATCTTCTCCTCACTGCATTTTATATTGTGGAAGCTGAGCTTTGTTATATGGAATGTCTCAGTGGGTCCAGCTCCCATTAGTGCCACAAGGAGTTCCTGTGTTCCTGCTGGTGGAGAGGAGAGCAGCTCCCCTGGGACAGGACTCCTTTCAAAGAAAAACCTCCCAGAACTGTTGAGCAAAAATACTTGAAATTTTAAAGCCCTTCAGGTGACGATTACAGCACTGCTGGTGCTTCAGAGGAGCACAAAGGGCTCCATTATATAAAATAATATTAGTATTTGATAGCTGGCAGTAACTCAAAGCATTTGTGACACGAGAGGAGAGCTGAGTTCCACTTCAAACAAGAGCAGGAGCAGGTGGCTCCTTGGCTGGGCTCTCTCTGCCTTGCTGGGCCAGAAATGTTTGTTTTTAAAAGCCTGGAGCTCTCTATTTCCACCCACGCTGAGCAACTGTGTTCTGAGGGCTTTTATCCCCACAGCAGGACCGTTCCTGGGGCTGCTCCCAGCACTGAGGCTCTCCACTGCTAAGTGGAACACTTGACCCAGGCCAGCTTGGAGCAGCAGCAGAAATGGAGGAGAACTCTGCACTAAACTGAAAATCACCTTTCCAGCACAATTTTGGCCACAGCTCAGCTCTTCCCAGCACATCTCCCATTGGGATGGGGCAGGTTTCTCTCCCAGGGGTGGGGAGGATGGCAGCAGAGGGATGAAGAGGTTATTGCAAGGGCACAACTCCTCTTTTCCACCATGTGAGCACAGAGAAGGAGTGAACACAGCCCTCACTGCCCCTGGGGAGGTGGTGACAGCACCTCCTGGTTAAATCAGAGCCTGGACTGCTGTTGTGAAAGCATTTCCACACAGATAATTATGGGTTTCAGTAATACACACAGCACTGAAAGCTGAAGGGGTGAGTTAAAATATATCAACAGCCGAAAGCAATTTCCCTACACTATAAACTACACAATGCAGTGCTGTGAAGAACTTTGCTTTTCCCTTCTCCTGAAAAAGAAAACAAGTCATGTACAAGCCAATCCAATACAATCATCTAATAAACTTAGCAGCAGCACTTACTTATCCTCCATTTCCATTATGCCTGTGTTTTCCCTTCTCTCCCCAGCCCTACTGGAGCTTTTTTTCCTCTACAGCACACAAGCATCAATCTCTGTCCCAGCCAGAGCAGGAACTGTCATTTTGGCCACTTGTGCTGCCAGGGAGAACAGGCTTTGCTCTGTTTCATTAACCCAGAACTTAAATTTTCAGGAGATTGCAGAGAGCAGGGGAGGGAGCAGCAGGAGGAGGTGCAGCAGCATCCCTGGCAGAGCCTGGCTGCCTGTCCCAGCAGGACAAAGTGATGAATGGGGAAACAATGGAAGAATTCGTGCTGGAGCTTTATGGAAGACCTGCAAATGTGTGATCATACAGCTCTCTGTGCGATTACGGCAGGCTTCACACACCCAAAACACGCCCAGGATCCCACCCCTGCTCCAAGCACTGCACAGCATCAGGCAGAGGTGACTCCAGCCTCGAGGAGATTCCAGCCCAGCCCTCGAGACCCCAAGTGCTCACAGATAGAAGGCACTTTTTGGGGTGCTGGAGACCCCCATGGCCTCTGCCCAGGCTCTCTTCCTTTTTTCAGTGTCCCAAAAAGATGAAACAAAGCTTCTTTCTGCTATTTCAAGGTTTATTTACTTTTTTCTTATCAAAGCCCCAGAGGCACAGGCTGTGCTGTGGCCTCCAGGAACACAAGGGCAGAATGCAATGGCCACCAGAAGCTTTTATATCTACTATCAACCAGTTAGGAAGTTTTATGTATCTTATTTTGTTCCCAACACCAGTAAATCTCAATTTTATTGATGTCTCTTCTACTCTAAATTCCCTCCACCAACCAACAAACCACAGGAACTTGTGTCAGGGAAGAAAGGAAGAGAAGGAGAAGAAAGAAGAAGGAGAAGGAGAAGGAGAAGCCAACACCCTGAAACCTCCATGTTGCCTCTATAGAATAGATAGAGCAAAACCCAAACCTACAGCTAAACTCTCTGGGGTACACTAAACAAAAATCTTTTCATTTCTTTGGTGCATTCAAGTTCTCCCAAAAGAAGAACTTTTGAAAAAAAAAGGAGAAAAAAAGGGAGCTTCTCCCACAAGCTTAGGTCACAAGCTAAGCTATTTTTTGAGGAGCTCTGGGGATAAAAGGACCCCAGAGGGGCAGGAGAAGCTTCCCTGGACTCCAACAGGCACTAAGAGCACTAAAACTCTAAAACACAACACAAGCACATCCGAGAAGAAGCACTGAGAGCTCGATGGCTGCTGGGTCTGACAGGCAATCGCCCTCTCCCCAGCCCTTCACACCCAGCCAGTGCCCCCAGACCCCTGCTAAAAAAGCAGAAGCTAAAGGGAGCAGAAAGGCTCAAATTCACTTGTGGGAAGGCAGGCGACAGGTTTGCAGTGAGGGAGACACGGCGAGAGCGATGTTCTTGTTGTGTATTACAATGCAAATAGATTGCAAACAAGTTCCTAATCTCGGCGCGGCTCGGAATAAACCTGAGTTAATTAAAGCTGGCAGGACCTCTGGAAGAAATACAGCAGTCACCGTCAACAAGTCTTTGCTGCAATCACACGCACAGAAATCTTGTTTATTATTCTGCAAGTCTGCCTGCTGAAGCAGACCATGAAAATTTTGGCCAGTGACACAAAGCAGCGTCTGCTCGCCGAGAGAGATGTGCTGTGCAAAGCCTGTGCGCTGAAACAATTGCCTTTGAACAGCACACTCCTGCTTTTCCCTCGTGGATGCTTCCCACTGGAGCCCAGTTAACCAGTTCTGCCCATGGAGGTGCAGATCTAGCGTTTATAAACAAATTCTGCATATTGCTGTGCCTCAAAAAGTCGTTTAGCAGAGTGCATCCCTGGCGTGGGACACACCTGATGCTTTGCAGGGGACAGGAGGGAACATTTTCCCTATTTTCAAAGCCATACAGCTTTGCTCAGAGCCAAGACTTAAATCCAAGTGTCTGTCCATGTTCTGGATTATCAGCTTGTCCCAGAAGTGGTTAACTATTATCCTTCAAATTGCTTCTTTTCAGGGATATTTTCCTTAGCGATTTGCACAGTGTAGCTACCACATCACACATCAATTTACACATATTTGTGTTGTCAGCTCCAAACTGAGCATCATTTCCTCCCTTTTGTTCCTGCAGTAACTTCTCCAGCTCAGCAGCTCCTTTGAACCACTTTCATTATCATGACACAGACACTGATTTAGGAATATCCTGAAATGGAATAGCCTGAGATGGAATATCCCGAGCTCAAAGGCTCAAAGTCCAACTCCTGATCCCACTCAGGACACCTCCACAAACCACATCCCATGCCTGACAGTGCTGTAGAAATTACTCCAGGGACTTTTGTGCACCCAGATTACAGCCAGAAAAATCCAAGCCCATCATTCCTGAGCCCATTCTGTGGGTTCTGTTCCCATTCTCTGGAACCAAGAGAAAAAGCAGATCCTCCCTCTTCCCTAATTAAGCTGTTCCTCCTCACACACAGCACCCACAGTTCTCAACCCACACATGAGCATCACTGCAGGGCAGAATGAGGACCTGCAGAACCTTTCCATCCTTCAGTAGGTGCTTGCAGTGAGTTCTTGGCAGCTGTTCTCACACCAGCCTGGACACACAGAAGCTCTTGACCCTGAGTTAGCTCATATGTTGTTAGCTGAAAACAGAAGAAACTTTAGAAACAAGGACAATTCAGTTCCCCTAACATCAGATCTCTAAGTTTCCCACCTGCTGCACACATTCCAAGAACTTTACTCTGTCCTCCTACCAGGCTCTTCTCTTAGGAAGCCACATGATCTAAAATACATTTGCTATTTTCCACAATTTCAGAATTGAATTATAAAAACTCTGCCCAGTTTCCTTATTCAATAACAAGGCCATTCTCAGGTGATATCACATGGAGCCCCTCTGAAGATTCCTGGTCCTTGGTTTAGCAACTCTCCAGAGCTGCCTTTCCCCTCTTGGACAAGGTGGAAAAGGAAGAATATCTGACATTGCCAGGGAGGAAAGGGTTTTGAATATGTGGACAACCATCAAGATGATGTAAAAATATCTTTTATTAACCTAGAGAATATTGAGAAGCAGGGTAAGATTCTGTGCTTTGTTGTTAGTCCCTACAAATGCTTCCTGAGCAATGCTATTGAAGTGCTTTAATTACTTTTTTTGTGTTAACCGTGCACTGCTGAAAGGACTGGGCTTGTTCATATGATCTCCAGCTCAAATATGAATGTAATTGACATTTCTTCTGATCAAAGGGAGCGAATTATTGCTGTGCTGAATTCAAAAGAAGCTTTCCTGGAACAACAATGCAGCTCCAAAGACTCTCATTACCATAATGTAATCAGGTCTTTACAGGAAAGGGATCAAATGCACCTTTGCACACTCAAATATCCAAGGGATGTTAATTATCTCACAATGACTCCATTTTAGGCCATGATGGTTTTGAGGAGCTGTGTGGGGTTTTTTTGGATGAACCAGATTTGCTCATTTAGGTGTTATCCTCAGCTATTGCAAACAACTCTTTGCCCTTGGAAGAGGGTTAAGAAATTTGGAATGTTTAAAGCCAGAACTTTCGTCCCCCAGGCTGTGCTGGAGAGAGCAAGAGGTGCCTTGTGTGTGAGCTGTGAAAATCAGAGGTGAGTTCCTCCTCAGGGAGAGGTTTATGTGGAGCCCAGAGGGAGTGGGTCACAAAGAATCACCTCCAAAAGGGTTCAGAACTAGGCCAGGCTTAAAGTTTTCCAACTCTGCATCAGTCACAGGAGCTGGGACCATTCTCAGGTAGCAGAGAGGAAAGCAATAGCTCATTTGGAATAAACAGCTTTATTGGGATAAGTGACATGAGAAGTGAATAAACTTCTGACCATGATCACAACAGCAAACTCATCAGGAATAAAGGACTCAGGCCTGTGCACAGCAGTGCTGCAACAAAACCAGCAGAAAATGAGTGATAAGATCAGACTTAAGCTCACATAACCAAGGCTTGTGGAATAGATTGGCTGCATTGTCCAGCTTCCAGGACAGCAGGAATCACCCTCCCAGCACCTCGCTGGGAAAGGCAGCATTCCCTACACCACCCCCAAGCTCTCCTTGGCACTTTCCATGCTCTTGCAGAGGGTGACATGTCCTAAACGTGCCAGAGGAGAGGCTCGATGGGGGCCTGCAGTCCCCCAGCACACATCCTCCGGCTGGAAAGGGGGGTGGGTGCCTCTGTTCACTTTGGTGAGGGCTAAATCACACTGGTCAACCTTAATTACTGCATTTTGCTAATTTTTAAGTGAGCTCTGGGCCCTGCAGAACAGGAAAGGGCTGAGGACAGGAGCCTGTGCTCAAAGGACTGATGGAGTCAGGAGCCTGTGCTGAGGGGCTGGAATCATCCACATCAACAGAGCCCACAGCAAGAGGACAAGGGGAGAGGAGCCAACAGCAGGCAGAAAATGAAGAAATAGCCTTCAGAAATAAAAAGAAAAGTTTATCTTGATGCAGTGGGAAGAAAGGGGAGCAGTGAAGGGACACAGAACTGATGGGGCTGTCAGTGCCAGAGACAACAGCAACGATCCAGCAGCTTCCAAGGGGAAGGGATAAGAGATAAAGGATGGGAGATGAAGCCCCAAGAGCCTCCATAGCAGATAAGATGCTCACCATTTGTCTGGAAAGGGGAGGACTTTAGAAATATTACTGAAGAAGAATTGACAAGCTTAGGAGACGACAACAGAGCAAAATCTCCAAGATAACACCAAGGAGCTGGGCTGAGGAGGGAAAGAGTCACTGAACTCTTGTGAATTCAGTATTACTTCTTGATGGTTATGAAACTACAGAGCCACTGCAAAAATAATTTAAAAAAAGAATGTTTCCTCTGAAGTTTAGAGCTCTCAATTCAAAGAGAACTTCCCGAGCTCCTTAGAAAATCCAGGGCTGAGCACTGCCATGCATTTGTTCTAGTCGAGGTATGCAAATACAGATTTGTTCTTGTCCAAGTGCAGAACCTTTCGATGCCTGCTGCCTCCAATTAATAAATTAAACCCAGCCCTGCTGCAGCTCAGCCTGTCTCAGACAAGGGCTGGCTCGAGAAGCTACACAAGGAAATTAAATTTGAAAACGTTGGTTCATAATTCTGGAATAAATTCTGAGATAATGAAATAGCTCCCATGCTGTTCCACTTGAAATTTAATTCCAGGGCAATTCAAATGCACAGTGCTGGTTACTCTTTGTCATTTTGGGGGAAAAAAGACCCCAAACGGAGGGGATTTCAACTCCAACAAAACTGAAAACTGCATCTATATCCCTACCAAAAGCAGAGGAAGGAAAATATCTTGAATAATACCAGCTCTTGAGTTTCCAGACACGGCAGCCTGGTACATAAATCCCCCAAAATAAAACTTGTAATGTTCCAAATCCAACAGGCACGAAGGCTGGAGGCTCTCGGCTGCTGGGATCCACCGCAGGCACCAGCCCTGGTAAGCAGGAGCATTTTCTGATACAGCCATCAGGCATCTGAAGCAGCTTTGAAACAGAATTCCTGTCTCCAGCTCCTCAAGCAGCAGCCTGAGGGTGTGTTTTTAGAAAACTGTGCACTTTTAAATGCCTTAAACATTTTAATGTACAGAAACCGCGTCACAGCCAGCTCTGAACTGCTTTCACCCCGAGGCTCGCAGCAACATTTGACTGTGGGGAGGGGTGGGAGGAGAGGAAAAACCTCCTGTGCTGTAAACCATTGCTGGGGGTGCCCCCAGAGCAGAGATCTGCGGGGCTGCAGGAGAGGATAAACCAGAGGCAGCAGTGGAGATCACTTTGTCACCACTGTGGCAGTTCCACCACCCAGGGCCGTGCCCAGCCACAGACATCTCCAGCAAGGAACAGCCCTGCACTTCCCTGGAAAATTCATTTCAATGCTTAATTGTTCTTTCCTTCTCTTTGTTTTCCTTCTCACCACTCAGATATTTCTCTGTACCTGGTGCCTCTGATTCAGATCCTTACCGAGGAGCAGGCCTCACTCCGCCCTCAATTATGTTCTTGGTACTACATGGATAAACTTCTTGGGCCAACTCCTTAAAACTTTATTCATGTGTGTGAGTTCCCAAACCCTCTAATCATCCTGGTATCCCTCCTCTGATCATCCTGGTATCCCTCCTCTGCTTCTCCTGTAGTTTTTCCTCTCTCTTGAACAGCAGAGGAGCAAAACTGGACACAGTACCCTGGTATGGATAGGACAGAGGGAATGGCTTCAGACTGAGAGAGAGGAGGTTTAGGTGGGATTTTGAGAAGGAATTGTTCAGAGGGAATGGCTTCAGACTGAGAGAGAGGAGGTTTAGATGGGATTTTGGGAAGGAATTGTGTCCTGGGAGGGTGGGGAGGCCCTGGAATAGAATTCCCAGAGCAGCTGTGGCTGCCCCTGGATCCCTGGCAGTGCCCAAGGCCAGGTTGGACATTGGGGTTTGGAGCAGCCTGGGACAGTGGGAGGTGTCCCTGCCATGGCAGGGGTGGCACTGGATGAGCTTTGACATCCCCTCCATCCCAAACCACTCTGGAATTCTATGAGGATACTTTAGGTCACCCTGCTGAAATGTTCCCTACCAGGTTACTTTCCTGAAACTAATTGGGAATAAGAGTCCCTGCTGCTCTCCTTGCCTTTACAGTGATGTCCATCCCATTCCCAACCATCTCTCAGCACTCTCTTCCTTTAAATACATCTTTGAACCCCACAGTAGGAACAACCCTTCAACTCCTGTTCCTGTACACCTCCCCCAAGCACCTACAGCATTCCCAGACCTGGAATTGGCCTAAACCAAAATCAAATTAACAATACCTCACATCTGTAATGAAAATAATATAATAGAATTGAAAAAGGGGGGAGGGAAGAATTTTTTTACTTTCTGAGAGATGCAATTCTTCCACCCAAGGAGTTTTATGACAGAATTTTATGTGCAGCAGAGCCTGCAGAACAGATATTTCCATATGTTTTTTCCACTGGAAAGTCCTTCTAGCCTGCTCGAACTCCTCCATCCATCCTGCATTTCCTTGGAGCCCGTGATAAGCAGACCTATCTGTAAGGATCTGGGCTGTGTTTTTCCATTCCAGCTGAGGGCTGTCTGAAGGTCGGAGCATAGATTACATTTCCTACAACAAATTTTGATGGGCTGAATCAATAGCCATGATCAAGCACCCCAGGCTGGCTCCCAACAAGGACAGATCCCCACTCCTGTCAGGAATTCCTCCCATTCTTTAAATCATGGCTATCTCCATTATTCCTCTGTCAAAATAACCCTGGGTTTGGGACAATACAACAAAACACATCCTGCAAGAGCTGACATTCCTCTCCTAACTCAGTTTAATGAATTCCCTCAGGAGTTTGCCACAAAGTTAACAGCAAATAAAAGAAATCTATATAAAAATTATCACATTTGAATAGATTTAAAAAAAAATAAACAAACAAGGGTGAGAGCACTGAACAGGGTCACTGCACCAAACCCCAGCAAAAATAAACACAACCCCACCAAAAATAAGCAGAACCCACCCCAAGCCTTCAGAATCACCGTGGCACACCTGAGCACCAACCCCAAGCCTTCAAAATGCTCTCCCAGCCCCTTCTCAGCTGAAAATTGAGTCCTTCTCTCCTCGAGGAGACCCCACCCCAGACCCCTGAGCGAGGCTCTAATTTGGCTGCGGGGATTCCTGCAGCTCCCAGCATCCCAGAGATTTTGGGGAGAGCTGTCCAGTGTTGCACAGGGCTCTGCTTGCAGCATCCCAGAGGTTTTGGGAAGAGCTGCCCAGAGCTCTGCTTGCAGCATCCCAGAGATTTAGGGAACAACTGCCCAGGGCTCTGCTTGCAGCATCCCAGAGGTTTTGGGAAGAGCTGCCCAGAGCTCTGCTTGCAGCATCCCAGAGGTTTTGGGAAGAGCTGTCCAGGTTTGCAGCATCCCAGAGGTTTTGGGAAGAGCTGCCCAGGGCTCTGCTTGCAGCATCCCAGAGATTTAGGGAACAACTGCCCAGGGCTCTGCTTGCAGCATCCCAGAAGTTTTGGGAAGAGCTGCCCAGTTCCATTTTTTTGTCTGAAAACCCCACAGTGTCAGACACTGCTGCTGCCCCAGGGCTGTGATAACCTCACACACTTTCCTGGCTGAACCCATCTCAAAGACAGTGGTTTGGGGTTTGCTTTTCCACCTCAAGAAATAATCCACGTTTCCTCCCCAGGGCTCCCCTCTCAGGAGTTTAGCCAGATCAAAGCAAGGGCCACCGGTGCAGGGAGGGCAGAGCACTTAAAAAATCACAACCTGCATGAGGGAACCAAGGCAAGTTTCTAAAAATTCTCCCCAAACACAACACCTGCCTCGCAGGGAGTGAGAGGAACAGCTTGAAAATTAAAGATTCAGCTGGGACAGTGTGTAATTAGCTCCAAGAGGAGACAGAACAAAAGATCTTAGTGCTGTGTTTTAGGTTAATACAGATTAGTTTGGGGCATCTCGTGGCCCTGCAGCCAGGCAGGACCGAGGGAACTTGGATGAGCAGAGAGGAAAAAAAGTCAGGAGTGTCCATGACAGCTCAAGAACTGAAACAATCCAAAAAAATACCTGGTCAAAACCCATCTGAAAAGGAGCTGTTTCTTTCCTGGAGGTGTGTGTGTGCATATTTCAAAGGTGAATTAGAGTTAAATGGTTAAATTCCCAGCAGTGATAGACTTGATCACTGACCATTTATTCCCCCCCAGCCAGCACAGGCACCAAAGGACTGGGAAATCATCAGTGCAAGGATCAGCTTTCACCACTCTGCACTCCAAACAATTATTCCAGAGTGGACTAAATTATTACTCACACAATAAAGTGACCTCTCCTAATTACATAAGACCAGGGAAGCCACACTGACAAACCCACAGGGCTCCTTTTCTGACTCTTGCTGCCACCCAGCTTCACCTTTCCTTCCTTTAATTCTCTTATCTGTAACAGAGGGGTGAAAAAAATATCATTGCCTTGAGGTGCCTCCATAAGAGCTGCAGGATCAGAGCTGGGTGTTGTACTGAGGGTTATTAAATAAAACTTAACAGGACCTAACCCACTTCTCAAGAATTATTTCAGCTCACCGAGGATTTTAAAAGCCATAATCCCAGACAAATCTCATCTCTCCTTTACTTCTGTAACGTGATGGTTTCCACTCTGGTTTTTTTTCCCTCCTCTGGAGTAAATTCCACCCTTCCCCTCCTTTTTTTTTTTCCTGGAGTGGAATGCCACTTGTCTCTCAGCACTCAGAAACCAGGCTGATCTCCCAGGCTTGACATTCCAGAATTTGGAGTGATAAATGCTTCTGCCTCACCCCCAGGACTTTCAGCTGTTTGTCTTTGGGGTTTACAGGGATGAGTGACTGGAAAAGAACATATTTTTCTCCCCCAGCTTTGCGTTGTAGAAAAAGATTCCAACACAAAAGTGGCACTGATAGCAGCAATACTTCTCAATTAAAGAGCTGCTCACTGGAATTATACAGGAGATGATACAGCTTCGAATAAAGATATGAATTATGTTGCATTATTACATTTGATTCTGTGGGGAACATTTAAGTTTGGAGCAAAGAACAGAACTGGGGGTTTGCCATGGAGAAATAATTATTCATTGCAAACCACAGCACATTCACTCAAATCAATGAATTTCACCCTAAACCTCCTCAGTGTCAATATCCCACATGCCATCATCTCACACAGGGTGGGATTGCTCCTGATAGAAAGGCAGAGAGCAGGGATAGATTGGATAATAGGGAAAAAAAAATCCTTGGGAGTGTGGGCAAATCCTGGCACAGAGAAGCTGTGGCTGCCCCTGGATCCCTGGAAGTGTCCAAGGTTGGATTGGGATTGGAGCAGCCTGGGACAGTGGAAAAGGGTGGAAAGGGATGAGCTTCAATGCCTCCTCCAATCCAAACCAACCTATGATTCTATTTTGATGATTATTTTTCTATTCTTCAGCCAGAAATGGAGAAAATTCCCACTATTCACACAGGAAATCAGGACCACTGTAAATATCAAGGCCATCACCACTTATCCTCTTTAATTTCATATTTCAAAGACCCTGGACAATGAACCTGCTCAGTTCTAGATCTCCTGCACACACATGAAATCTTTGTGCTGCTTTTCATCCATCACATTAAACTCCAAGTTAAAATAATAAATTTTTTCTTCCTTTTACTCTTCATTTTTCAATATATTCATTATTCAGGGAAAAATAAATTGTGAGTTGCAGCTCTAAAACAAAATCACTGCCTGATCCACCATCTTACATTTATATTCCATTATAAATAAAAGGTATTTATACCATTATTCCATTATAAATAAAAGATATAAAACATGATTTGCTGAAATGTTTTCCAGTTGCAGGTATCCCACTTTGTGGAGATCACTTCCCAGGCTTTAAAACCAAGGAATGATGAGAGCTCCAGGGATGAACCTCCTGACTTTGGAATGTGCATCCACCCAGAAGAGGCTGGTACAGGAAAAGTTGAATTCCTGTATTTTTTTTCCAACCAGAATCATTTATTATTTTATGCCCTAAGATTTTCTACCACCAAAACCACACCTGTGCTGTGTTGATATGCAAATACGTCATGGGATATGCATTAAATAAGTGATATCCTTATGGTGAGGGTGAAGTATTCACACTGAAATCCACACAATTGGGCTTTTCCCACACATTTCACTAGTGTAGGACAGATAAATGTGAAAAACAACCATCAATTCTTATTTTTCAGCAGTGCTGCAGATGAAACCTGAGGTACAGTCTGTGCATTGTGATGGATGCACACATATCCTTCCTGTTGGGATGCAGAGCTTGTGGAGGAAGGTTGGGAATAGGGAAGACATGGAATTAACCTGCTTTTCCTCCCAGTTTTGGTGTGTAATGACCAACAGCAGCTCCACTGCAGCACGATATTTACAGTGACATGCACTGCTCCCACTGAATATATCAGAGGGAAATTCTCTGTGTTTCCCAATGAATTAAAAATTTGATTAACATCCTTTTCCAGTGTGTTTCCTTCTCCCCACCTCCTCTCAACTTCCCCAGGAGCACAAACTTGGAATTAAGGGCTGATTTGAGCAGATCAGGAGCTGAATTCCAACCAAAAAACAAATCCACCAGTGATCCCAGCAGCCAGACCCCCACTGCCCCACCCATGCCTGCCTATAAAACCCAGGATTAAACCAACCCACCTGACCTCACTCCAGAGGTTTCATAACCAAGGGAAGCAATAACTCCATAACCATGGCAGAAGTTAACATTTAAAAATCAGCTGTGGAAGGTTAAAGCAATAAAATAATGGATTGCAGCTGGAGCTTTCCAGTGCACCCAGTTGAGCAGGAGTTTTGGGTTGCCAGGGATATAATGAAGTCTCCAATTTAAGGAATATTCTGCAGGTCAGCAGTCCTGGAGCAGCAGCAGAAGGAAGGAGGAGTTGCTGTGTCAACACATGCTTGATTATTTTTAATATTAAAAACATTTTCTGGATAAGGATAGATCTTGATCCCTGTTTAGAATTAAGCATTTCATTAAAAGGCAGGATTTCCTTAATGGGCTAAGGATGATCCAATGGGAGAGATCACTGGCAGAGAGAAAATATTCCAAGTATGAAGATGAAGATGCACAGTGCCAGCAAAAATCCCCAAATTAAAGATGAATCCCTATTTTCACAACTTTTTTACACACAACTCACCACAAAAGCTGCTCTAAAAGATCTTCTGTGATGATCAAAGCATGATAAAATTGGAGGGGAAACAGGAAAATAGAAAAAGTCCTCATTTTTAATAGGCTGTGCAGCCCTCAGATGGACAGTCCATGTGCTATGGATTATGGATGATGGGAGGGCTTCCAACTGAAAGACTCCAAATTTAGATCAGATATTAGGAAAAAACCTCTTCTCTTCTCTCTCTGGCACAGGCTGGGATGAGCTGGTCCCTAAGGTCCCTCCCAACCCAAACCCTTCCATGATTACCTTTTATTTTATCTAAGGGTGTGATGCCATTTCAAACCCCCCACAACCAAACCCAGTGAGAATATTTGAATGTTGTTTTAATATTATTCCCTTTAAAAACAGCCCTGAAACCTTCTTAATATTAATGGGAACCTGCCTGGGACAGAAAGGAGAGCTGGGTCTCTGGTTTGTTGTTTTTTTTCCTGCAGAAACTCTTTGCTACTCTAAAATTCATTGGAATCGAAAGAAATTCAGCCAGCACTCTCCCAAAAGTGGGAAGTGGCATTTCCCTGTCACTCTGCCCTCTTGCAAAAGCTGAATTTCCCTTATTTCCTTGGGAATTTGGGGGAATTAACTAAAAGTTCTCTGAAAGGAAGTAACTCTTCAGAGGAGCATTGTGACTATGCAAACAGGTCTGATTTTCTCTCCTTACATCAGAATCTGCATTTTGTGGCATTCAAGGTAATCTGGGGCTTTGCTTGTTCCTTTATTAACTCCAGAGCTGGGGTGTTCTTCTGAGGGTGATAGAAATCCCAAAGCCTGCCAGAAGTTCCACAGATACCATGGGTGTGTTTTGGAAAGGATTTGTTGATCCAGCTGCCTACAACAGAGATGAGATGTGATGCCTTTTTTGGAGCTCTTCATGGCATCTGCATCCTGCTGCTCTCCTGACAAGTGTGCACAGACACAGCCCAAACTCCAAAGTTGTCTCTCCTCCCTTGATCTTCCCATGATACTGAAGTCTAGGATTGTCATTAAGCTGCCTAAAGTGCACCCAGTAGAAGGAAGAGATAAAATATCAGTGAAATTGGGCCTCTAAGAAGGATTTATCTGTGTCTGAATCCCCTTAGAGGGACTGCAGGTGTTTGGCCAAACTGGGAGTTGTCACATTCCTTGGAGTAACACAGCAATTCCTTCATCACCTTTAAGCTGAAGATATTGCAAATATCCTCACCTCAGGTTCACACACGGATCAGTGCTCCTTTCATCACCCAATTTGCTTCTCCTGAAGGCAATTAGCCAAGATTTCCTCATTTTTCCCACCACAGCATCCAAGTGATGCCAGGGACACCCTCTTTGTCCCAGAGGGGTTTGAATCCAAGAATGGGATCAGTGAGGGTGCAATAATTCACCAAATACAGGTGGGGAGAAAGCTGTGGAAAGCAGCTGGGGATGGCTCCTTGATAGATCAGGTTTGAACCACGAGGTCCCAGCTGAAATTCCCATTACTCTGTGCCATATCCCAGCTCCCTGCAGACAATCCCAGCATCACTGTATCATGTTTAGAAGCAAAGAGAAGATTAAACAGGATATTGGATGGGACAAAGGGGAATGGCTTCAGATCAGGAGTAGATGTTAGGAAAGAAGTCCATAATGTAAGGATGGGCAGGCCCAGGGTGCCCAGAGGAGCTGTGGTTGCCCCTGGATCCCTGGAAGTGTTCCAGGCCAGGTTGGACATTGGGCTTGGAGCAGCCTGGGATGCTGGAAGGTGTCCCTGTCTATGGAAGGGATGGAATTTGATAACCTTTAAGGTCCCTTCCAACCCCAACTCCATGATTCCATGGCTGCACTTTCTGTGAGTGAAAGCAGGTAGGACGTGGGGTTTAATTTATTTGCATTGGGTTTATTTTTTCCCTCGTTTCTCTTCCTCCCCAGTGGCAGCAAACATGAGCTGATCCAGAAGCAATGAGCCCAGCACTGCTTCCAGAGGCAGCAGCCACGGGAGCAGCAAACCTGGGAGCACAGGAGAGAGGATTCAGCCCTCAGAAGGGTCAGTAAAATCATCAGATTTTATTTCAGGACCTAAAATTGCAGGAGGATTGTGCAGGCAGGAATTCCCCCCTGGCATAAGGCAGAGCAGGTCCCTGCTGCCCCTGGGGATGAGGAGAGCAGGAGCTCACACTGCTGCCATTCCCAATGCTCCAGGAGCTCCCTGTGTGTCTGCTTCTAAGTGGAATGCTTAGCAGTGGATAATATAAATAATATAAACTGCCAGTTATGACTCTTTGCTGTGGCTCAAGGAAGGCACTTATAGGATAGAGAACAAAAATTGAATTTTGCTGCTGTTTGAGTGTGGTTGTGTGGCTGTAGCACCCACGTTAAGCACAAGATAAAAGAATAATAATTTAAAAAATAAAAATAATAAAGTAAAAAAAATAAAATAAAAATATATAAAATTAAAATAAAATTATAAAATAAAACACATAAAATAAATAATTAAA
>VZTN01017036.1:191336-243072 GCA_013400515.1 Erpornis zantholeuca
GAAATAATAAAAAATAAATAACAATAACGTAATAAAAATAATAAAACCTAATTTAAAAATAATAAATAATAATAACATAATAAAAATAATTAAAAAATAATGAAACATGACTTTCTTTCACGTTTTATCACCAAACATTTCCTGGTAGCCATGCCACCGGCCCAGCCCGGAGCCGCCAGCAGCCTGTGCCACACAGATCTGCTCACAGCCTTCCCTGGAGCTCCGAGCGAGAGAAGCTCCTGCCCCAATGATGCCGGCAGGGCTCGGCAGGCACATTCCCACTCTCGGGCTGCCATCTAGTGATGGATGCGGCGCCGAGATTCCATCCCCGCCCTCAGCTCCT
The DNA here is from genome assembly GCA_013400515.1 of Erpornis zantholeuca. Taxonomy (NCBI): domain Eukaryota; kingdom Metazoa; phylum Chordata; class Aves; order Passeriformes; family Timaliidae; genus Erpornis; species Erpornis zantholeuca. The sequence goes on from VZTN01017036.1 coordinate 191,680, forward strand.
CTCACACAGGCGAGCAGCCCCAAGGCAGCCACGGCAGTGTTTGGTCTCTGTCTCACATCCTGAGCCCATAAATAAAAGCGGCTCCCCCCACAAGGATGTCTCCTCCAGGAAAAGCTCTGCTGGGTGATGATTAAATGGCTCCCTAGAAACAGAGAGCAGGCAGGGATAAAGGAATCAAGGAGGGATTGGTTGGAAAGGCCTTCAGAGGTACACTCTGGGCTCCAGAGGCTCCTGCCTCAGTGCATCCCAACATGGACAAGGACAGCTCCCGAGTTCTTCCCACTTGGATCTCAGCATCAATTCCCCAAGCAGAAGCCAGGCAAGGATGGAATTTGCCCAAGCTTGCCCCCCTGTCCCCCAGATTGTGGTTTGCAGTTGTTGGGCCTAGGAGGGTCTGGGTGTCCTTGGAGAGCTGGAGAGGCTTTGTTGTGTGTGTGTGAGCATGAGAGAACAGCACTGAACGAGCTCCAGGGAACTGCAGAGTGACACTGGGCAGGGCAGGGCTGGGAACAGAGAAAAGTTCAAACCTAAGGCATCAGGAGTCAGTAAAAATGGACAGCGAAGGCATAAATGCACACAGAGAATAAAGCAACAAACCAAAACTGAACCATGGCAATGATTTTTGGGAATTTCAGGGCCAAACAGGTTTTGTCCTTTGCACACAAAGTGCCACAGCCAGTGGTGGCTCTCCTGAACAGTGCTGGGAGGGGAGTAAGCAGGAAAACAAGGCTCACAGAGGATTTAAAACTATGTGAATATATGCACAAATGCACTTTAACTCCCTTAGGATTGACAATTCTGGCTTACACAGTAGCCAGAACTTGGCATTTTTTTGCAGAAAATTGCAGTATTCCAATGGGAAGAGATGTGGTTGGAACCCATCCCACCCCAAATAAAACCTGCCAGCGGCCCAGGTTAGGCTTCAGCCTAAACTCTGTTTTATACTTGCTTATAAACAAGGATTAGCACTTTTATAAGGCTTGGAATGACATCCTGGATGAGTCTGAGGAAGAACTCTAAACCAAACTAAATTTCCAGGCAATATTCCTCAAACCACATGGACCCAAACCCCTCCAGCCCCAAGCAGCAAAAGGAAAATCTCCATAAAGCTTTAACAACCTAATGACAGCTTTCGGTTGTGTTGTTCCCAGGAGAAAATAAGGGAATTTGTTCTGCCTTGGAGCCATCTCTACACCTAAACCACTCTGCATGCCTACCATAGAAACAGCCTGTCCTTATTAATGGTGCCATAGTAACCAACACCCAGGCAGAGGCTTTATTAATACCCTCATCTCCAGAGAGAACCACCAAAAATCCCAGAAAAATCCAACCTTCCGCCCCAGTTAGCTCCTAATTAACATTCCAGCAAACAGGGAGCACAGGGAAGACGTTTTAGTTGACTTCAAGCTGTCACAACCACACCGCAGTGCCTACATTTTGGGATGTTTTTCTTTAAAAAAGACATCAGAATTCCACGGTTACCTGTGCTTTAGCACCAAGACTGCTCCAGAGACTCTCAGCTTCTGCTTTGCTGCCTGATAGATTATTTTTCCTTTCCCTTTTGGTGGTGCCTGGGCGCAGAAATCCAAGTTCTTGGAGCATCCCAGTGCGGAGCAAACCTCTCCCATTAACGCTCGCTTTTCACTAAAAAAGTCATTTCTCCCTGATTTTCCAACAGACTGGAGACCAAGGAATGGGAACTCCATTACAAGAAGCCTCAGCAGTGATTGTGCAGGGAGGGAGGTCAAGCCCTGGGGTGGAATTACCCCCAGACAGGTTCACCCAAACAGAATTGGGTCTCATGCTCACATATCACAAATATTTACAACACAAGCACCTCCTGCACCGCCCAATCCAGTGCCAAAATTCATTAATCATCCAGTGCCAAAATTCATTAATCCACCAGTGCCAAAATTCATTAACGCAGCAGGTTCAGGCTGAACCCCCAACATTGATTTTTGCTAATTTTAGCAGCTTTGTCTGAACCCGCTCACCCCGAATTTCACACCAGAGCCAGACATTCAACATTATTCCTCTTTTTGCCTATGAAACAATGAATCGAAGCTGACAAATTAATTATCAAAAGACATTCCATTAGCCAGAGCGCCTAGTAATTAGCTCCTCTGAAAAGACTTGTGCCAAAACGCTGCTGAAAACACAAATCCTGCTTGTTTTTAACACCTTAAAGGACACCTAATGCATTGCCAACGCTGAGGCTTCTACCCAGAGTCTCTGTGACACAAAAGGGGAAAAAAGATCATTTACACAAAGAGAAAGAAGGAAAACAATTTTTAAAAAGCTGTGAAATCTTAACCATCATGAATAAGAGAATCAAGAACACCTCATTCCCTACCTTCTCCAGGAGATGTGGGACATGGAGGAGCGGAGAGCTTGGCAGTACCAGGAGAATTCTTGGACCAGAATAACTTAGAGGTCTTTTCCAGCCTAAACGATTCCGTAAAACCAAAAGCCAAACTTCTCCTCCTCCCTCTTAAATCTAATCCTAAAGCTGAGCCCAGCCTAACCCCAGGGCTCCCCGTGATTGGAGCCCTCCCTCTGTCCCTCCCAGCCACACCAGGTCTGGGTTATCCCAGCACCTTTTTTCTCGCAGATTGGCACAATTCCTGCTGCGTTTTTGGGAACCTCAGCTGCACTGCAGGAGCCACTCACACCCAAACCCCATCCCACCCCTCCAGGAGAGCCTTTTCAGCGTAAGGAGAGGTTCTAAAACGGGGCTGAAATCACCTTTTGTCTCGTTATCACCTCGGAGTTGGGTGCAGCTGCTGGAGACAGAGAAATGAGCAATTGTTTGTTGTCCAACCTCCACCTTCCCTGATCAATCTGCCGCTGCCCGGCAAGTGAAACTTTTAGTGTGCTCTAAAAATGAAGAACTGGATGTGTGACTGCATTTTGTCGGGTGTTTTTCATCCCCCAGAGAACAATTATTTCAGTATTTGTCTGCTGACAGCAAAGCATTTCTTTAAACATGAACCCTCCAGAATTTAAAAGACTAGGCTGGAAGATTTCTGGTTTATATCGCACAATGCTTTTGCTCAAAAAAAACCTCACTTTTCAATCCCAAGCCTGACCCAAAGCTCCCCTAAAGTTAGAGGCTGGCAGATATGAGGATGTTGACGTGCAAATTCATTCTTCAAAGACTTGTCTCGAGCGTTATTTCGCTATTTCAACACTAAAAATTAGGTTTCCCAATGGAAAGCTCTGACAGGATCATGACTATCTGTCATTTAAAAATGAAAATGCACTGTTAGATTTTTATTGTAGGGTGGATCAAGAACTCTCAAAAGAAAGAACAGATCATCTGCGTTTAATAAATCCCTGGGGAGGAGCTTCCCGGAGCCGTGTGGGTGTCCTGGGCACTGCTGATCCACCCCTCCAAGCTCCGGGGCCCTCAGAAATCCTCACTGGAAACAAATCCCAGCCTAGATCTGAAAAGGTCTGAGGCTCAGAGTGGTTATTAAAACACCACATTGTTCTGTAATTTCTACATGCTTTTAATAATTTACTCAAAGAGATCTTTCTACTGGAATATTTTTACAGCCTCTTCAGCCTCAGATGCTCCACTTACCCTTCATATGTTCATGTGCTTTTAAGCAAATTTCTCTATGAAACATTAATGTATCACCATGTAGCTGTACTCTGGCCAGAATGAAAGTCAATTTTGATTTAATGTGATTACCTTTTTTTTTTTTTTTTCCCCTCCCAAGAACCATTTTTTAATTTGACCTCTTGACTACTGGGATATTTTCAAGCTGCTGAGGTCTTGTGTGAAAAATCCCAGGTCAGTGACACCACCAAACACACATTCCCTACTCCAGTTTTCCAGCAATTATCCCTATTTGAAGTCGTGAAAAATCCACTCTGGGGGATTTTTTATCAGGTCTTCACCTGCTTTTTTTTTTTCCTGTTTATGTGATCAGATAGAATCTGGAGGAACTTTTTGTTTCTTTATTTATCATGTTTTTAACTTGCCAATTTTACAGGCTGAGCAGCAGCTTAACCACTTCGCTTTTAATTTTCCTGGTGGATCCTCCTGCCCACCTGAGCCGCTGGAATTTAAGTGAAGAAATAACTTCCAGGCAGTCAGCATCTCAGTCTTCCAAGGAACTTTATTTTTCCTAATCACCTCTGATGTCTCACGGGCCATTACTTCTCCTGCTTTACACAACGGGCTCTGAGCAGGCAATTAGCTCCTGGTAAAACCTGCAGCAATTAGGAATCTCAGCCATCTGTGGCTGCTGGTCACAGGTGGATTTTGGGGGAAGCAGCACCCGAGGAGAGCTCAGTGAATTTGGAGCAGCGATTTTCCTTTCTCAGCGCTGCAATGAAAGTCTTTGTTGGGACAAAGGGAGCGAACAGTGCTCGGTGAATATTCCCAGTGGCTGGAAAGGAGAAAAGCTTGGAAATCATCAAAGTGGAGCAACCTTGGTTGTGGAAGGTGTCCCTCCCCTCAGAGGGGCTTGGAACTGCATGAACTTTAAGTTCTTTCCCACCCCAAACCGTTCCATGATGGAATTATAACAGCAAATAGCCCCAAAATGCTGAGTTTTGGAGCAGAAATGGAGCAGGAGACTTCTCCCCTTTGCAGGAAGCAGGGATCACTCTGCAAGGCTGGAATCTGCAGAAGGGAATTTTACCAGATATTCTTACAGCCAGGAGATTCTTTACTTTTCAAACAGAAGGAAAACCTGGACAAGAAAAGGATGGAAAGACCAGGCTGTAGGATATTTGGCAAACCATTAATTAGTTCCACTAATGGATCCCACTGAAGAAATCCACCTTGCTAACATAAAAATAACCTTACAGTGGTCAGAAATAAATGCCAGCATGCACTTAAATATCTTTTCTTATCCTAAAATATTTTTTCTTTTTTTTTTTTTTTCTAGCTTGAAACAACACAGGAGTTGGGAAAGAAGGAAAAATCAAGCAACCAAAATTCCCCTCTCTGAGAAAAAGTATCTTTCAAAGTATCCCCATTGATTTTCTTCTAATTAGACCATAATTAGAATAGTCACGGTGATGGCAAGAGGTTTATTTTTATTGCTACTTAAGATTTTGTATGAGAATTTTATTCTCAATGGGAAAGAAGGGAAAGGGGGAGAATTCAGCCCAGGACAGAATTCCCAGCTGTGCCTTCCCATCTTTGGGAAGCAGAGAGAAAAGTGAAGTCCCTGCAGGGCTCAGGATGAAAGGGAGATGTGTTGAGTGTTTTTATTTGCTTGGAAATTGTTCCAAATGTGTGTGACCAAGGCCCTGAGCAGCCTGGCCCAGATTTGAAGTTAAATCTGACTTTGTTTCAGGCCTGGCTTGAGCAGAAGGTTTGGCCAGGATGTTCTCAGGAGGTGGAGAACAGAAGTTTTCTGAGCATCAAGGAGCAGTTACAGCATCAAGGCTTGAACTGTTAATGGCTTTTATTATTGAGATAAATCAGTATTTATCTCAGTAATTTATTTATCAGTATTTATGTTGATTTTATTGAGATAAATCAGTATTACTGTGGTGGAATGAGATTGTTCAGCATAATAAAGTGAAACCCAGAGTTCAGGAGTTGTTCTCTTCCCCCAGGTTTCTGTTTTGATGTGGCCCCAGCGTTTTCAGAAGAGGAAACCTCAGCCAGTGAAAGATTACCAGAGTCCTTACAACCTCCCCACAAAAGAACTGTATCAAAATGTAAACTGTGCCTGTGCCAAGGAAATGTTAATGAGCAGGATCTGGAAAGGGTAAATATAAACACACATCACTGCAGCTTGCTGCTGACAAGAAATTAGGACTTTCTTGCTCAGAAGGCATCGCTCCAAAACACTAAACTGAAATAAAAGCAGATATCCAGTCCTGCAATCACAACAGGACCTGGAGAGCTGTGATTATATCAATCAGAAATGAGCTGAACACAGCTCCCTATTCCCTCAGTCAGTTCTGTATTCCTTCCTTCTAGATAAATGCATAGACACTAGTCAGAAATGTGCTGGGAAAACTGGAATTTCATAATTGCATCAAAAAATCTCTTCATTTCCACTGGAAAAACAAAATATAAGCTCAAAATTGACGAAGAAAAAAAAAAAACAACTAAAAATTGAGCACAAAGAATAAATCTCTGTTTTCTTTCATAGGCAGGATTGAAAAGTGTGTTTGGGAAAGGAATTATTTAAATGCTCTAGATTACATTTGATTGGAGGGGAAAAATTCATTTCTTCCCCTGAAGGGAAAAAACTAATACATTCCTAAGTGCAGTAAAAACAGAGCCATACCGAGCTGTCATTTGCAATTAAAAAGAGAAAATATTTAATGGGACCTGGTGAATACTTTGCCATGGCAAAATTGCTTTTAGCCTTTGGAAAATTCCCATTCTCTTAGAACTTCCACAGCCTGGAAAATGAACACTGGGAAATAAGGATGGGCTGGGCCAAGCAGAGTTTGAAAATGCTGGAATTTGGCAGTGAGGGAAGCTGTGGCTGCCCCTGGATCCCTGGAAGTGTCCAAGGTTAGGTTGGATGGGGCTTGGAGCAACCTGGGACAGTGGAAGGTGTCCCTGCCCATGGTTATTTATTCAGATTATGGGGGTTTTTTTTCTGCTTAAAATGTATAATTAATGATTTTTTTTTTTAATTTCTACAGCTTCTACATTTGTGTGCTCACAACAGCCTCATGAACTTCAACTGAGCACACAAGTGTAGGAGGAAAACAGGGCATGAAAAGGGGGAAAAAATGCATTAAAGTGAGTAAAACTAAATGGGGGATGAAAACCTGACTGCAGAAAATCCCAGAATATGAAGGAGTTCATCAGAAACACGAAACCAGGTGAAGCAAATCCTACTCTGCCTGTAGGGCAGAGTGATGAATTTACAGGTTGTTTTTTCCCTCAAGGGCTGGCAAACATGGAAACCCACCAATATTTTTTCATTTTTTTTTTGATTTGCCTGTCTTCTTTTCCAATTTGGTACCAGCATAAATCTTCGTCAACCACCTTTATTGAACTACTCGTGTCCTGATTAACAACCTAATGGTTCTGAGAGATGGAACCCATTAATTTTGATTATAGGCCCTTAAAGCAGGCACTAACTCTTACTTTAATTCTGATGGAATTGCCTTAATGGAGCGAAGGTGGCTGAAAACAGAGGTCACCACAGCGTGAGCTGCTCGTGCTCAGGGTGGTTGTAGTAACTCCCCACTCCTGCTGCTGCTCAGAGTAGTAACTCCTCACTCTGCTGCTTTTCAGGGCAGTAATTCCCTATTTCTGCTGCTTTTCAGGGCTGTAATTCCAAGTTCCTGCTGCTTTCCAGAGCTGGGTGCCCCTCAGGGACTCCCCAGGTCGTGTTGGTGGCAGGAGGAGGATGTGGCAGCACAAGTGGTGGATACTCCTGAAAACCCAGATTTACAGGGGAGCTAAAAAATACTAAAATAAACCCCCAAGAAACGAAACCAAATCAAACCAACAAAAAAAATAAAATACAAACCAACCAAAAAACCAACCAAAACCAATAGAAGGTTAAAAACAATTTTATTGCCAGAAACTCAAGTGAGAAAAATATTTATTGTAGTGATGAGGCTCAGAGATGCAGATCCAGCTGCTGGAAGCTGGCAAAGCTTCCCTGTCCACTCTTGTGCATTCCCACACCACCACTTCTCTTCCTAGACACAATAAAACAGCCAGGATTTTAATAAAATGTCAGGCCAGTAATAAAAGACCATTTTTATTTGACCTTTCAGGAGAAGGTAACCGAATTTGTAGCGAAATGAATGGGCAGGTTGAGTAGAGCTGGGCGAGAAATGGATTTATTGTAGTGATATTTGGGATCTTTTTCCTCCCAAATTAGGATTAAAAGTAAAAATCTCTCCATTTCTCAAAGGACAATTATCAAGAAACAGATTTATAGCAGCTTGGTAAAATATTTTCTTCCTTTATCTTCACAACCGATTCAGCGTTGAGCTGTCTGAAGGAAAAGATAAAGTTTGAAGGGAATCAAAGTTTGAAGGAAATCAAAGTTTGAAGGAAATTAAAGTTTGAAGGAAAAACCGAAGTTTTCCTTTAGAACACATCAAAAGAATCCCAGGATCACTGAGGTTGGAGAAGCCCTCAGGGATCATGGAGGCCAAGCTGTGCCCCATGCCCACCTTGTCCCCAGCCCAGAGCTCTGAGTGCCACCTCCAGCCCTTCCCTGGACACCTCCAGGGATGGGCACTCCATCACCTTCTTGGGAAGCCCATTCCAATCCCTGAGCACCTTTTCCATGGGGAAATTCCTGCTGCTGTCCACCCTGAGCCTCCCCTGGAATTCCTAAGACCAAGGCTACCTTTCTCCCCTATGATGTTGATGACCGAGGAAGAGCCACAGCTGCTATGGTGAGACCAAGGGCAGCCCAGGAGCTTTGTTTGAGCTTTTAAAGCACAATTCCATGTTTTCCTGTGGGATGAGGGCGTTCACAGCCCCGGTGGCTCTGGATGGCAGCAGATCCCTGGAGTGCAGCTCCTCCCAACAGCTGTCAGATGTGACAAGAGGGCTCCCAGCAGCACACAAAAGGCACCCATGAGCTGGCCCTGATGTTTTGGCCTCCCAGATCTACAAGCCTCAGCCAAGAAATGGGTGAAGGCCTCATTGGATCCTGAAATATTCCCCATTTTCATGGTAATTTCTGAGTCAGGGATTGGAAATGTTAAGCAAGTCACAGTATTTATATAATTTCCAGCGTGCTCCAGCATTGTGTGCACCACCAGCAGCGATTTGCAAGGTCACAATATGATTCTTTGAAATATTCCTGATTCCAAAGCCTGTTTAAATCTCCTGCTTTAAAACTGTAATTAAAGCTTTCAGGGAAATCCTTTCTTACTCCATTTACCCAAGTCCTCCTCTCACTCCTCAGTTGCCTACACCAGATCCCACATAGGGACCTGAAATATGGATTTGTCTCCTACACCTGCCACGGAATATGGGCCTGGTGATTGAATTAAAGTTCTCCAAAATAAATTAATTTAACGTAGCAGATGGCCAGCCCGGATTTGAGCTTGCTGTGTGGCAGCCAAGTTGATTTAAATCAACTCGAGGAGAGGTAGGATTTAATCAGGTCAGCTGAGGGCTGTTAGAGCGAACCTGATTGAAATTCAGAAATTTAGGGGAAATAAATCCACCACCAAGCCGACATTGCCCTCCCACAGGGACCCAAGGGATCAAACTTTTAAAACATTCAAATGATTCTGGTTTGGGTAATAAGATTTAGTAGAGCATGGCAGGCTTTTATTTTGCTGTTTAGCCTCCTCCTTGCCTTTTTAGTGGAAAAGGTGCCACATAAAAGCCAGCACCACAGAACAAGAGAAGAGGGAAAAGGTCCAATCCTTGGCTGCCTTCAATCAATTTTTAAAACCGTTCAAACGAGACATAAAATACTACAAAGTCAAAATAGCTGTGTTTTATACCCAGCTGGCACAGCTGTAAACGAAAATAAAGCTGAAAGGGGAGAATTTGTGCAGCAAATATTTCCTTTTTTTCCTGTCTTAACATGGATTTTAACCATTCTTGCCATAAAAAGAAATCTCTTTGCTAAGCATGGAGATAAGGATACAGGTGAGTGAGTTTATTGTGCCACCTGAGATGGCTCATTAGTGGTTTTTTAATAATTGTGTTCTTCACGGCTCTGGAACAGCTGGGCTTTATCCTCCAGGTAGGAATGAAATCTCTGTCCTGCTTTCTCTCTAATTTTGAGCATCTTGTACACAAAGCTGGTTCAGAAATAGATTTTCCAGCTTGTTGGCCAACTCCTAAACTTTAGTATTTATTTCCACCTCAAAATCTTGATGAAAGCAACACTTTAGAAGTATTTTGGGGAAAAACCTATGCAAGAAGGAGACTGACTAGGAAATAATGGATTTTTTTAACCAAATGGGATGTTTAAACATTTTCCATATTAAAGAAGAACAACCTGAGACTCAGCTTCATGTCCCCACCATCCATTTCTCAATGTGGCATGGAAGGTGTGTGTGGATAAATGAAACTGAAAACCAGGAATCATTAAAAGCCTCCAGGAACTGATAAACTGTGGATCCAAATGGACCAATCTTGTTCTAGTCCCAAACAAGAGAGAAAACACCTGCAATGTTGCTTTAATCCAGTGCCAGAATTGGTTTTAAAGTTCATTTTTTTTACCTGCAGCCTTTGTTCCATAAATCACAGAACATCTCAAGTTTTTACTTGGGATTTACTTGGGATCCCAAGATTTACTTGGGATCATCAAGTTCCACTTCCATATATTTGTACATAGGATATTCTGTGTATTTCTCCTGCAGGAAGTTGTTAGAAAATCAAGTGAGGTTGGAGTAGATTCCTTCATTAATGCTGGAGGTGAATCTGTTGTTTCTCTGAAGGCAGATTAGGCTAAAAAAAAAAACTTGTTTAGATTTGATTTGGCTCATTCTTGCACGTCCTTATTAAAAATACCTTCCCAGGATCAGGTTCTGTTGTGGGCTGCCATCAAACCACTCTTCCAAACCTCCCTGTCCATACAGAAAAGAGGGAAAAATATGAAATTGTAGCCTGTGGGATTGATCAGGAGGAGATTTTTTTTCTCTTGTTTTAAAATTACCAGCACCCAGCAAGGACCTGTGTGTGCTCCTTGAGCACTTTGAGGTCACCTCACCTCAATCCTTGCATGGATTGACATTGCTGGACTTGGGTGAACCCCAGAATTCAGGATGGAAGCAGAGGGTGCTTCTGAGGCACACAGGGCACCAAACACCCAAAACCCATGGCAACAGCAGCAAATCCTACTTATCCTACAAATGCACAACATGGAAAACGTCAGGAGCTCACTGGAAACCCCAAAGCTTTTCCCTGGCGTCCCTCAAGTCCAGAGCTGCCATTGTGTGCCCAGAGTGGGGATAGCAGGAGAGAGAATCCAACACTCTTTCATGTTTTATCTATTCACTTCTCTTTCATGTTTTATCTATTTACTTCTCTTTCATATTTTATCTGTTTACTTCTCTTTCCTCGTTTAGCTGCTCTCCCACGTGTGATTCCAGCCACTTGGAAGTCCAAGGGAGACGAAAGCCACGACACAAAACAACATCTTGCAGAATCCAAAGCTTCAAGTGGGTCTTAATCATCAGCTTACATTGAACTTCAGGCTATTCATATGCAGAAAAGATTGCAAAATCTGAGCTTCAGATGGCATTGCTTCGTTAATGGCATGAGCAGCCACAATTAATGGGGTGTTGTTTCCAAAAACGAGCTTAGAAACACAGGGAAATGGCCACAATATCTTTATTTATTGGGTTGGATCTTTGAAATGTCATCTCTGAGGCAGCTTTTCTTCGAGGCAGCTCAAAAATCTGTTCTCGACTTTTTGGGGAAGGAAAATAAAAGTCACACCAGAAAAATGGAGCTATTTTTATACTGACATGAATGACAAATATGTATCCAGAAACATTCAGCAAGTGAGTTATTTTTATTTTTCCTTAATTCAATAAGGCTAAATAAGGTGAATGGGAATAAAGTGAGTCAAGAGATTATTTGTTATAACTGACATATCCGTGTGAATGGGATTTCCAAGTCCTAAAATGTCCAATTTCTGGTTGACACTGCTGTAATAATGAGAAATTCCTGCTGGGATGTTTGCTCTGAACCATTCTCTATCCTGGAATAAACCAGGCATTTCCTGTCAAGGGTGCAAATTGAATCCAGTGATATTTATCCTCAATAATGCACCATGATGAGTTTACTTGGGAAGAGGTCCTGAAAACTGGCAGAAAATAAACTTGCTGAACATTCCATCTGTGCCACCCTAAAATCCGGGGAATCACGGAATCATTCAGGTTGGACAAGCCCTCTAAGGTCATCAAGTCCAACCACTAACCTCAGCTTTTAACATCAGAAGCTGAAAACTCTGAAAACAATCCCAAAACTCGGAGCCAGGGCCCTCCTGCAGTGGGAATTTCTGATTCTGCAGAGTTTCCTTGGCAGCTCGGGGAATTTCTTTGATTTCCTGTAAATTCCCTTGCTTGCAGGGTGTTTTCGGTGTCGAGGAGTTGAACACATCTCCATATATAAATAAACCACTTATATAAAGAAACGGGGTTGGCAGGAGAGCATCAGCTGTTCTCTTCCACCCAAAAGGGTTGCTCATTTTTCCATGGGTTTTAAAATAAAACTCCAACGCTTCCATTTTTCCTGGAAAGTTGTGATTCCCACATATCCCTGTCGGAGTCCAGGGAAGCCTGGAAGCTTCTCCTGCTCCTCTGGTGGTTTCTTTATATCCCCAGAGCTCCTCAAAAGTGTCCTAGCCAGCGACCTAGGCTTTTGGAGAAGCTCCCTCCACTTTTGGGAGAGCCTGAATGCACCAGAGAGGTGAAGAGATTTTTGTTTAGTGAACCACAGAGAGTTTGGTTGTAGTTTTAGGATCTTGCTCTATGTATTATATAGACACAAGATGGATGCTTTGGAGTGTGGTTTCTCCTTCTTCTTCTTCTTCTCTCTCCTCATTCTCTTCCTCTCTTCCCTGACATCAATTCCTGTGGTGTGTTGGTTGGTGGAAAAAAGTTAGTATTGAAAAGACATATCAATAAGATGAGGATTTACTGGTGTTGGGAACAAAATAAAATAGGTATTGTTTCTTGAATGGTTGTTAGTAAGATATAAAAGTAGCTGCTGATCTGCAGCCATTGCCTTTCTGCCCTGGTGCCCTCAGAGGATGTTGCCTCTCCCTCCGAGGTCTTGATAAGGGAAATAAACACCTTTAATTTATCAAATGGTTTAAAAATTAATTGTATCAGAGATATAAAGTATCATAGGATGGATTTCCCTGTCCCCGCCACAAGAAGTTCCTCAAATGGATTCCTCTGTCTCCACCACCCTAAAAAGTTCCTCCAATATTCTGCTTTGCTTATGAATAGGAATTTCTACATTTTACAAATATTTCTTTCCACCAAAGCAATTTTATTCTCTTAATCAAAGTAATTTCAAGGTAGAAGTAAGAGGAAATCTCACCTTTGCATTGTGCTGTGAATCCACAAAATTACTCTTTTTGTCCTTTAATTTCATCATCCACTTGCTGGGAAAAAAAGGCAATTAAGAGTAAAGATTCTTTCACCCCAAAATCCTTTAAAAATCCTTAAAAAAAGCACACAAGTAGACCAACAAACTAAAGAAATCAATGTGATTCGAGGGTCTAGAAATGATCAATTAGAGGCAAAATTTAGTCAAGCAGAAATGAACGTAAGGAGGAGGATATCAGTGCCCAAACGTAATTGCTTAAATTCCTTAAATTTCTGGAGTGAAAACTAATATATTAAGGAAGCTAATTAGATATTGATTTAAATAAATGCAGCCTCCTGGTGGCTAAGCACTGGCTATTAAGAATTCTTGTATAAATTAAAGGCTACAAGGAAAAAAACCCAAATATTTTTGTAGCCCTGATTGTAAGAAAGGCAAAAATTAAAATCTCATTCAGCCAGAAGTTGCACTATTTGGAAACATGCTCCTGTTATTGCACCCAGACCCTCATGGAATTCAGCAGGAAAGAACTGGCTGGAAACACGGAGCCAGGGGATGTAAACATCCAGGTCTAATTATCCAATTATCAGTTTCAGGATTTCACATCCACCAAATTTAAGAATTTACGGTTCCCTGAAGTGGTGGCAACAAAATTGAAGGGCACTGAAAGAGTGAAATTTCCTGGGAACGAGAGGCACAATCCTATATCTGGGATTTCTGGGAAGCAGGAATATCACAGGAGAAGGATCCAGCTCCCACCCATCCCTGGTACAGGGACCAGGACCCCTCAGGGCTGAGGGATGAAGTTATTCCCTCTCCATGGAGCCAAACATCCCACCTGGATGGAATGAACTCTGTCCTGGGGTGTGGCAGAGGGGAAGGGAACACAAACTCTTCATCCTTGAGATCTCGATGAAAAAGGTGATGAGCAACGGGGTCTGATGTTGGAGTTAGCCCTGAGCTGGGTGGGACATTGGGATTCCCAACCTGGGAAGGATCTTGTCCTTCCAGACAGAAAACTCGGCAAGAATCTCAATAAAAAGGAAAGGTGAACCTCTACTATTAAAATAAATTACTAAAGTAATAAGTAAAAAAAATAAGCAGATAAAGAAATAAATCAGAATTAAACTAAAATAAATACCATTTAAAATTGAATAAAGAGATAATATGGAGAAAATAACTTGCAAACCTCTTTCTTTTCCCTCCTCCTCTGTCGTTTCTCAGTCCCCAGAGTCCAGCACTCTCTCTGATGGTTCTGTTCCACATTTTGTGCTTTCCCTCTAATGTGTGGTTTGACTGTGCTCTGTATTTTGGATGCTCCCTTGATGGCTGGTTGCTTACAAGCCTACTGTAAAAAAGAGAAAGAAAATAAAAATAAACATAAGCATTAGGCTTTCTTTGTCAGGCAATCATTTTAGGGATGTATTGAGTTGTGAAGGGGGAGTTATTGTAAATCACTGTCACCAACCCAGAGGAATTGCTCCCAACAATTCCCAGTGACAGCTCCAAAGGGACAACTACTGCCCACGCCAATCATTTTTCATGCAGAGTTTTCTGGGCTAGAGGCCTGAAATTGTTGTTGTTTCTATTACTGAGAGGTGTTTGGAACCTCTTCCATAAATAAGTTTATTTTTTGTGCTACCTGAACACAACATACAGAAATTTAAAATGAGTGTATACAGGAATTGGACAGCACCATCAGGCAGCAGCGGATTTGGGTTGCTCCTTTCAGCTCTCCACAGCCATCTTTAATTTCGTATTTTTTAATGGATTGTTTATAAAATCAATATTAAATTTCCTAATGGTTTGACAATTTGCGAATATTCCATGATTGCCCCTGTTGTTCAGTGCCTGTGTGTCACCAAATTACATGGAATTGTAAATGTGGTGTAACACTGGAGAATCACTGGATGGTTTTGGTTGGAAGGTTTTAAAGGTCAATTAGTGCAACGAGGAGGGACCAGGAGCTCTCCTGCTAATTCCAGGCTCAGAGAAGCCTTAGGATTGACTTCCAGGAGTTGCTAGTGGTGCTCATCCCTGATTTAAGGCTCCCCACAGACCTTAGCCAATGTTTTGGTCCTTACTGACACCGCTCTGTGAACTACAACTCATTAAATTAGGAGTTTGGGGGAGATTAATTACCTTGGGAGGTGCTTGACATTCCCCATCTGGAGCAGAGCTCTCAGCTGTCGTCTGCCAGGGGAGGAACCATCCCATCCATGGAAAGGCACTTTGTTCCCTGAACACATCATTCCCAGATTTAGCTGTTCCACAAGGGCTCAGTGATGATCCTGATTGCATCCTGTGCAACCTCACAAAGGACAAGGGCATGAACCATGCCATCCATGGAAAATCATCTCCAGAACACATCATTCCCAGATTTAATTTCTCCCACAAGGGCTCAGTGATGATCCTGGATCATATCCTGTGCAGCCTCCTGAAGGACAGGAGGGTGAACAATTCCATCCATGGAAAATAATAATCTCCAGAACACATCATTCCCAGATTTAATTTCTCCCACAAGGGCTCAGTGATGATCCTGGATCACATTCTGTCACAAAGGACAGGGGGATGAATGATTCCATCCGTGGAAAATCATCTCCAGAACACATCATACCCAGATTTAGCTGCTCCCACAAGGACTAAAGGATGCCCCTGGACTGCAGGGTCTCACTGAAGGACAGGGAATGGCAGCATGGCTGTGACATGGAGCTGTGGCTGCACATGAGCACCATTTCAACTCTGCTCTTCCCTCCCTCAAAGTTAAAAATAAATCCTAAAAAATCCCAAATAGAATGACCTAAGACTCC
The DNA here is from genome assembly GCA_013400515.1 of Erpornis zantholeuca. Classification (NCBI taxonomy): domain Eukaryota; kingdom Metazoa; phylum Chordata; class Aves; order Passeriformes; family Timaliidae; genus Erpornis; species Erpornis zantholeuca. Next base: position 207,484 of record VZTN01017036.1, read on the forward strand.
CTACAAACACCTGGGAACCACAGCCCTTATGGATGTCATCAGCGAGCATCACAGTAACACTGTGAAATCAGAAAATATAACATACACATTGATCCTTTTTATCTATAGTCTTCAAAAGAACAAATAAAATATAACAAAAAGACACTCACAAAGCAAATATTATTCTATGGCCTAGGCAATGTGTTAATTTATTAACCTGGTTATACTCACATTCCACGTTAGGAGAACAATTGGATTTTCTCCTGGTGGATTTTTCCAGAATCAGATATTTCAGGGCCATCAGAAATATTGTGAACATTTCTCCTGTGCCACAGATTGGGATTTTATTTCTTGGTGCCTTCATCCAGCTCAATAACTCGTGCTGAAATTAGATCAGTCACTTTAGGAAGAGATTCAATCTTATTTTAAGGCTCCTCATTGATGCTGCATGAACCACATCCATTATTAATCTGTTCCAGTGCTTAATTACCCTTGTTAAGAATACAATTAAGAAATTGTCTGCTTTTTGTTTGACCTTTTTCTGTGTTCAATTTTCCTTCCATTTCTGTCAAAATTTTCTGATAATGTTTCTCCCAGATTCTCTCTAAGTAGCCCTGCTCAGACAGAAATATATTTAAAATACGAGTTCTCCTCATTCTTGTCAAGAGTAGAAGTTGTCTATGTAGATAAAAAGTGAAAAACAAACAAAAAAGATAAAAAGGAAGAACGGAAATGACAAAGAAACATAAAATAGATTATTTTTTTAAATGAGTGGTTTATTAAAAAGAAACTGAGTGGCTCATCTTGCACCATGGCTATTTTGAGAGAAAAGTTCAGCATTTAAGGTTCAAATCCAAGGTGTTTGCTGATGCCCAGAATTTATTGTTGCAGCTCAGCTGCTAAATCCATCATGCCTTGGAAATGATGTTACAAATAAAGGTGGGGGAGTGCAATCAGGGAAAGGAATGGGGGTGGGAATGGGGTTGGGAATGAGGTTGGGAATGGGGTTGGTAATGAGGTTGGGAATGGGGTCTGGGGCCCCAGGAGAGGCTGAGGGCGAGGGGAAAGGAGGGAAAGGGGAGAAAAGGAGGCTCAGGGGAGACCTTGTGGCTCTGCACAAGTCCCTGACAGGAGGGGGCAGCCGGGGGGGGACAGGGACAGGAGGAGAGGGAACAGCCTCAGGCTGGGCCAGGGGAGGCTCAGGGTGGACAGCAGCAGGAATTTCCCCATGGAAAAGGTGCTCAGGCCTTGGAACTGCCCAGGGAGGTTTGGAGTGCCCATCCCTGGAGGTGCCCAAGGCATTCCTGGAGGTGGCACTCAGGGCTCTGGGGACAAGGTGGGCGAAGGTCACTCGATGACCTTGGAGGTCTTTTCCAACCCCGGTGATCCTGGCATTCCCTGATCCCATAAGAGCCTGTGGGGCCATCCCCAGCTCCCTGGGATCCCTCCAGCTTCCCTGCAGGCCAAGAGCAGAGGAATCGCTGAGGAATCACTGCTGCTCCAGGCCAGGAGGCCTGGCCAGGGCTGCTCCTGCCAGGGCCTGGTCATTATCTGTGGGTTATGGATCCCTCCCCGCACACACATTTACTCCAGCAGGGATAAATCCACACAAACAACCCCAAAGCTTTGTGACACAGCACACAGCGACAGCCAGAGCACATTGTGCTCTGTGTGTTTGTATCTCCCCGACTCCCACACAGAGTTTCCATGGGAAAGCTGCAGAATGCCTCCACACGGGAGTTTTTAATGCAGCTCCTAAACCTCCCATCCCTCCCAAAAATGCCATTTTATAGCCCTGTCAATCAGGGTATAATTAGCTGGATTTACATGCAGAACAGATGGGAATTTTGGAAATGTTGCTTTTACTAAATGCATGTGAGGAGTTAAAAAAAAAAGAAAAAAAAAAAGAAGAAGAAGAACCATGACTTAGGGATTTAAAATATTTGTATTCCTAAGATGAGGCTGAATTAAATTCAGTTCTATAAATATAGCCAGTAAAATGTGCAGCAAAAATGCCAAGAGTTATTAATTACAAACAACAACAACAAAGTTCCCTGCTATTCAGAGGAGAGAGTAAGGAAATGCCATATTTCATTGTGAAAATAAACATCAGGTTTATGCTGATGACTTCAGATGTCCTCTTTAAGGAGAATATTCCCAAGTTTCAAGAACATGAAATTCTCTCATTTTTGGCTAAGAATTTCTGTATCCCCTTCATGACCTCACCACAGCTCCCCAGCTATTTAATATTTCTGACTGAATGAATGGAATATATATATAATTTTAGACTTATCCACCAGAATATCTCATTTAATAACTATTTACTCTTTTCTTTCTTTTCGTGTGTTGTTCTATAAATGTATTTTCTCCCTGTTGAAGTCCTGGGTCAGACTGAGTCACCTGGTAAATTAAGGATATAAAAGAACAGAGAAATGTGACTTTTTTTTCCTTCTCCCTGCACATTTCCCAGACATTACACTGGTTTTTGACAGCTCACTTTAGAACAAGAAGAGAAAATAGAATGCCAAATTAAAAAGGAATAAAATGAATAAAAATGTCTGGATGAAAATGGGATCAATACTCACCATTTTGGAAAAAAACATCCTTTCAGTCCCTGTAAAATCAAAATTCCTGACAAACTTACCTGGAACTGCTAAAATATCACAGACAATTACAACAGGAGGAGGGGGCAGTGGGATTTTTGCTCTACTACCTCCTACAAAGGTTAAGACTCCCAGATGAGGCACTGAAATTCAGGTTCCTGTGCCAATTTAAGAGCATTTCATGAGCTGGACCAAGAATTGTGCAGCTTTTCTTGCCCTGTGCAGAAACTCTGCATCACAAAGCACTTGAAAACACAGAGTCTGGAACTCCAATTGGAGATTTTCTTTTAGAACAGAGCTGGTTTCCCTGCATTATATTTTGTATTTTACTGTTTCAGTGGATACCCACCTCCCTCCCAACCAACTATGGTGGAAACACCGAAATCAGGCCCTTTTTTAGTCTGAATTACCAAAATAATACGTGGTTGTAACATGATTAGTGCCTGAATTTGATTTATTACGTTCAAGAAGGAAGTGAAAGGCAAAGAATCCAGGTTTGTTTGCCGTGGGTGTTGGAATAAACACAATAAGATGCCCAAAAATAATGCACTGAAGTGCTAGAACATCACACTGATGAGCACTCAACTTGTCCTCCTTGGGGTATAAAATCTAAATTAATTATACCTTGGAAGGCAGCTCGGCTGCAGGGGCTGGGGAGATGAGGGGAAATAGATGGAAAAGACTTTCTTGGCTGCTGGGAATATCCGAGGATGACAGAGGGATTATTTTTGTTTCCAATATAAACAAGTAGCCCAGAGTGAAAAAAAAAAAAAACCCAAAAGATAATTAAGGCAAGTTATCAGGAGAACTGGACCTCCTGGCTTATCACATCTAATGATTTGTTATTCTGGGCATATCTCTCAGGTTTTTCCCTCAGAAAGGCACCAAGCCCCATCAGACTAATTGTGAAAAATAGTTAGGCTCGGATTTTAACACTTTTAGGTAATTCCTAAAGATAGAGAGCAGGATCCATTTCCTTCGCAGCAATATCTTGTTGTTGAAATAAATTGGATCAGATCTGTAGGATATAGCCATGAACTTATCTGGGGAGTTGAACACAATGGAATGTGAAGGACACAGAGACTTTTGAAGTCAACAGTGCTGCCAGAGCCTGCGTGTCACAAAACTCCAGGTACTGCCATGACAAGCAGAATGGAGAGATAATATTCAATAAATAGGGGGAGAGAAAAAGGATCTGTCAATTGGAAACAACCAAAAAGGCAACGTTCAAGCTCTTCAGTCTCTTTCCAGAAATGACAGAAATTTTTGCTTTAAGTCTGAACTTTTGATTTATCGCTTTGGACAACAGATACATTTTTATCTCAGGGAATCACGGAATCGCAGGCTGGTCTGGGGTGGAAGGGATCTTAAAATCATCTCATTCCAGCCCTGACATGGCAGGGACACCTCCACTGTCCCAGGCTGCTCCCAGCCCCATCCAGCCTGGCCTTGGGCATTTCCAGGGATCCAGGGGCAGCCACAGCTGCTCTGGGAATTCTATTCCGGGGCCTCCCCACCCTCCCAGGGAAAAATTCCTTCCCAAAATCCCATCCATCCCTGCCCTCTGGCACTGGGAAGCCATTCCCTGTGTCCTGTCACTCCAAGCCCTTGTATAAAACCCATGAGAAAGTTAAATCTGATGTTCCTACTCACAGGGATGCACCTTCAGAATAAAAGTTCCATTTCTGCACAAACTCAGCTGTGGTTTCCTACATGGAAAAATAAGATCAGCAGGTAAATCCTGGTTGGGAAGCAAAGTCCGTATTCCATCAGCACAAACCCTCATCAACTTCAATTGTATTTCTATTTCTTTGAATTACTGAAACTCCACAACATGAGCTTTAAATAACAACTGAGAGATTAATCTTTGTAATATGCTAGGTAATACCTTTCAAATGAATCCAGCATTTGTTTTCCTGAAGAGATGGCAGCAATATGGAGCTTAAGATTTTGATTCAGAAAATTATCATATCTTTATAGAGAAGGAGGGAAAAAATTAAAACTTTCTGTATGAATTACTCTGTACATATTTGATTTGGCTAAGTCAACAGGCTTTCCTCTACTTATTCACGTTTTTTTGTATTTAAACAGAACAAAGCAAATTAAAAAAACCCACCCTATCCAAAATGAGCAGAAATGTTATTTTGTGTCTAATGAAGAAGATGGGATTATGAGGGAAAGGCACTAGTGAAATGTAATTAAAGTTTACACCACTCGTCCCTGGAATTCAGGTGCCTGTTTAAAATGGAATATTTCTGTCTGCATCACGGGGAGTTACTGTATCTGTAAGGACAAATGTCAATTATGGAGGCATCACCAAGACAGCCAGGGAATTATTATCAGGAGTTTCTTGGAGTACTTTGCACTCTCGAATTCTGGAAAGGGATTGGAGTGAGCAGGGAACAACAAAGTGGAGATGAACAAATGTTCTTCACATCCTCCCAAAGCTTTGCTGAGGTGCTGGAGAAGCCTGGGAGTGTGCTGGTGACTTGGTAGTGGGGTTTTGAGAAATTTCAGATAAAGGCTGGAGAAATGCAAGTTGTTTTTAACTTGTCCTGAAATTCTGTAGCTTCCCAAGAGAAAGTTTTGATGAAAGAATGTAAATATGAGAAATGTTTATAGTAAAGCGATAACCAATGGAAGTTCTCCTCTCTGCTCTTGTTGTGCATTCTGTTCTGATGCTGACACACACAGACACACAGACACAGATGATCTCTCCAACCTAACGTGGCTAAAGAAAGAGAGATTTATTCTGTTTTCTTGATATTAATAATAAAACCTTCTGATTTCTGATCCTCAATCAATAGGCATGAGTAGTTTGTGAAAAGGCCCTGGAAAACCAGGGCTGCCTGTTGCTGAGGGCTGCCCTGTTCTCAGGGCCTCACCAACAAAAACTCAGGGTCCATTGATTGATGATCAGAAATCAGAAGGCTTTAATATGAATTGATAAGTAGATAAGATATTTATATAAGAAAGAGAGGAAAGGAGAAGGATCTCTTCTGCCTGCTCGGCTGCTGGGATCCTCTGTGTGAACCGAACAGAACAAGTGTCTGTGTACAACACAAACTATGAAAACAAATACCAAAATAGAAGTGATTTCTTTGGCCAAAGGAAAACAATCTGAGATATTAGAAGGAAACAAAACAGTTGTGATATTTACATTTTCTCAAGCTGAAAACAATCTGACAGATTCAATGCTGCCAGAACCAGTGAGGAACAAAAGTGCCTGGAAAAATCCTTGCAGGGTTAGCAATAGCTGCCTCCTTTCTACATGGGAGCAAATATGCAATTCCAGCATTCCACCTACAGCATCTGATCCTACCCTGCAGGGGCTTCACATGGGGTCCTCATACCTGTCACATCCTCACACACCTCTCCTCTCCCTCTGCAGGGATGCTGGGACAGCTTCTCAGGGCGGCATCCCCTCCAACCTGCAGAGGAGCAGGAGCAGGGACAGTTCAGGGCTCTTAGAGAGCACTCGGTGTTCCAAAGGAGATTGAACATTCCCAGTGATCCAGTCTGGCACATCCCATATTGCCCAGCTCTGCCTGGTCCAAACAGTAAGACAAAAAAACTCTTGGGAATAATCTGCCCTCGGGGTTTAACAAAGAGCCAGTTCTGTGCAGTCAGCAGAAACATCATCTCCCTGCTTTCCCTCCTCTAACTTGTTACCCCAGCTTCAGACTGAAAATCAATGTCAGCACCGTGCCCTTTGGCTTCTGAGGGTGAAAGGTTGGCTTCTGATAATTAAAAGTTGTTTTCTGGTGGTTAAAATTTGTCTTCAAGCTGTACCCAATAGAATTCATGTCTCCTGCCTTTTTTTTTCCGGGAACAGAACGTGTATCCCATTGTGCTTTGTGTCAGGCACACTGACAGCAGCTGAACACTCCTAAAAGCAGTGTTTTACTGTAATTATGTTCATTTTTACCATGAAGAAATGCAGTTTTCTTGTTAGCACTAAGTTTTGTTTATAAAAATTGCCTTTTCACTCACCAGGTAAAATGACACTATAAAAACGGTGTGTGTGCACATGAAATCAGCTTTAAAAAACGACATGGCAGTAGAGTGGAAAAGAAATAATAAAGACTGTTTTGATATAAACACTCTTATTTTCACATGGAATATTTACTCATCCAAAGCCACACAGAGAGTGCTTTGCACAGCTCAGTGGAGGAGCAGCACCAAACATTATTTTAGCTCGGAGCACATCTCCAAAATGAACAAAGCTCCTTTTAATCTGTCAGCTTTTATTTTTGTTAATGGGGTCTGGAACCACCTTTAACTAAGTGGTTGAGCATGGAAAATTAAATGTTCTCCAGACACTCAAGGTTTATTGGTCTCCATCTGAAGTCTACAACAGCTTTGGAAAGGCAGAGGCAGCTCTGGCCTGGGCTCCTCGATGGTTGTGGAGATTTTCTCTGGGTATTGGACCAAGCCCAGCAGGTACAGTGCTGCAAAGAGTTTCCTACTCCTCTTTAAAAATAAAAAGGGCGAGAACAGTGCCAAAATATTCCTGTCATATTTCTCTGGACATGCCTCAGCACAGCAAGTGGAGGTGTCCTTTTTACTCAGCACAAGGAAAACTGATTTTTGTCCATGCCCTTCTTTTGGCTCTACGAACACCAACCCACAGAGATCTCCAGAGAGGTCCCAGACCTGCAGGTATCCCTGCAGGATTAACCAGGCATTTAATCCTTTCAAACAGCACCCGCAGTTTGAGAGAATCATTCCCCATCCCTTTCGGGTCCTGTGTGTGCTCTGAAGAGGCTCAGTACCTCCCGAGGAGGTGGGGAGGAGATGGGAGGTCGTGGTTCCAGTGGGAAACCTTCAGGCTATCAAAGTGCTCCATGAAATCACTGGGGACGAAATCCATATTTCCCCACTGAGTCAAACACGACTTGACAATGCCAATGAACTTTGGGAGAACTGACAGACAAATTACAGCGTGCGTGTGCTAGGCCACGTCCGAGCCCTCGTTCCTAAAAGCCACACTGCCAGGGGCTGTAAACACTGCAGAGTGAGGCTGAGGATGTTCTTCCTCCCTCCCAAGGCACCTCCTTCCTGCACACAGTGATGCCTTTGGTTTTAACTTTTATATTTTTCAAATCCTGTACTGCTAGTGTAACTCGGAAGTTTTCTGGAGCTCGTTCAGTGCTGTTCTCTGTGCTAAGATAAACATAACAAAATCTCTCTGACTTGCTCTTCAAGGCCATCCAGAAACAAGAACTGTAAACCACAGTCTTGGGGAGAGTGGGGCAAGCTTGGGCAAATTCCATCCTTGCCTGGCTTCTGCTTGGGGAATTGATGCTGAGATCCAAGTGGGAAGAACTCAGGAGCTGTCCTTGTCCATGTTGGGATGCACTGAGGCAGGAGCCTCTGGAGCCCAGAGTGTACCTCTGAAGGCCTTTCCAACCAATCCCTCCTTGATTCCTTTATTCCTATCTGGTTTCTGTTTCCAGGTAGCCAATTTGAGGCATCAGCAGAGACCCTGCAGATGATGCAGTGAACTGCAAATTAAAGTCTTTTTGGCCCAGAAGAAAGTGAGGAATATCGAGGTGTTTTTGGGCACAGTCAAGAAAGGTTTGTTGTTGTCTCCAAAGGTCTCCACCAAGAGTCTGTCCCTTCCTGCTCTGTCCCAAGTTACATCCTCCACACATTCTGTGTTTGAGGATTTGTTTTGTGGAGTTCTGTGCATTTAGTTATTAATTAAATTAAATTCTGTTAGCGCTTTTCCCCTGAAAGTTCTGGAAATTCTCAAAATTCTTTGTTCTGGAAAACGAAGTTCCGGAAACAAAGGCAATCTACATAATCATACACACATCAAGGGAATTTCTCCATGGATAGAAAGGGTGGTCAGGCACTGGGATGGGCTTCACAGGGAGGTTTGGAGTGCCCATCCCTGGAGGTGCCCGAGGAAGGGCTGGAGGTGGCACTCAGTGCTCTGGGCTGGGGACAAGGTGGTTATGGGTCACAGGCTGGGCTCTATGATCTCAGAGGGCTTTTCAAACCTGAACAACTCCAGGATTCTGGATGAAGGACACTGGGATGGGATGCATGACTCCCACAGGGTTTGGTTGTACCCCGCTGAAGGTGCAGGGCTGGGTTTTGCTACCTCCTTCCATCCCTTTCACCTCACAGTCCAACGCTCTCCCTGTGGGGAAAAAAAGTGAGAAGCTGGTGGCTGATCTCCAAATCACCCTTTAAGATCTGTATCATCCATTCTGCTGCTAAATTCACCCTCCCTGCCCCACCCCTGTTCCCATTTGCCACCCAACCATTGCCCATGTCACCTCCTGCTGAAACACCTCGATCTGGAGTGGGAACATCTGAGAAGTTGGAATTCCCAGCTCGGAGCCAGCTCCAAGAGAACTCACTTCATGCAAAATGAACATGAGCAATACTCGCCCTCTTATATTTTTTATTTATTCCTACTTCAAACCAGCTCCGTGCAGAACATCTGATTCTGCAATCATCATTCATGTTGTAGAATGTTTTATTCGCATGCCCAGCTCCTGTCAGACCCAATAAGACAATTCCAAGGAAAAAAATGCCTTTTTTGGGGGGAAACAAAGAGCAGGCAACAGGGCTCACAATGTTTGTCCTGGCTGGCTGACACAGCAACACTGGGATTTGGCTGGGAAGCATCAAAAATGGGTTTGGTTTTTTGGAAAATATTTCACAGATTCATTGTTTCTCCGGGAAGGTGAGAAATCCTGCTGGGAAAAATAACAATCACTCAAAGTGAACAAGGAACATTCTGAAAAAAAAATTTAAAAAAAGGGGATTTATTTTCAGATCAAATTTTTTGCTGTTGCTGCTGTACTTTGGGCGGCGAGAAAACTTTATTTAGTCACCAACCCAATTTCAAGGGTGTTTCAAAAAAGAGCTCTGGTTTGGCTTTCCCTCTTGCCTTTTTCCTCCTTTCTCCATATGCTGATCTGACATTCCAATCCATCACTGAGCAGGGCTGTCAAATCCTCCCTCTGGAGTTCTTACTAAACACTCCTGAGAACAACCATGCAGCTCTATCGATCTCACAACAAAAAATTAATACAAAAAAGGAACTGCACCCAAGCCAAGAAGATTCCAGGGGAGACCTCTCAAGCTTTTCTCTTTGATATTCCTTAATCTGGGTTATTAACAGCACTGACATCGATGTGAGGTCAGCTCAAATTTTGGCCTGACAGAGGAGAAACTGCAAACATCTGCAGGGAAAATGTTGTGCTTGGGGTGGGAATGAGAGGGAGCAGCTCCACAGGCTGTGCTCTGCAGGAGATCAGACAAGACCATGGCAGTGGTGCCATCTGGCCTTCAACATCTACCAATCTGCATCAAGATCCTCACTTGAGCTTAGGGGACCTCTCTCCAAGCCCATCTGTAGGGTGAAGGTTCCCATTAAAGTGCAAGCCAAGCACACTTTGCCAGCCTCAGTCAGCTTCGTTTTGTGCAGCCACTGATGCTGGGTTTTGGCAACGAAAAACCCAAGAAAACACAAGAAAAAAAAAAACAAAACACCCCAAGCATTTCTACCTATAAATGCAAACAGCAGAAAAATAATAAATGAACAGCCCCCAAAGGCACCAGAATATTTCAGGGACTGAGGAACAACTGCCACTGAGTTCTGAAGAGCAACCTGGACAGCCCAGTGCTGATGCTGGCATGGAAAACATCCCAGGAATTAATGTGGCTGAGGTGGTAGAGGAAGACTTGCCCAGAAAGTGGTGTTTGGGACCACAGGGAGCTCAGGAAGGGAAATCACACAGGCTTTGAGTGAGAAAGGCATAAAGGAACACACAAAGGTAAAAATCTTATGCTTCAAGTTGCAGAGATTTCTTCTTTAATAATTGTTCACCCAAGGCCTGACTTAAAATCAGGAGCTGAAAACTCAGCAGAATGAGGCTTTTAAAGAGTTGAAGGAGCAGAGTAAGATGGAAATCCTCCTCCAAGGCTGGGCAGCTCCCTGGTGCAGGCTCCACTGTCCTGGGGCCAACCAGACTGCCAAAACCTTCTTGTGTTTTAATCTTAGCAACCTACAACCACCCTGAAAAATTTTCGGGACAAATATTCTTGATGTTTCTACAGGAATAGTGGGAGCTTGATCCTGAATTTATTGCTGTTTATTTTTCATTCAGGAATAACTAAGAGCGAAAGGAAAAGGTGCAAACAGGGTATCAGCAGGAACTTTTATTCCTGAGGGTCAGTGGGCGGAGGTTGTTTTTTTACTTTATTTGGTTTTTATAAACATATATTTTGGATCTAATGCTCCTCACTCTGTTGGATTTTGGTGCCCATTTTGTGCAGGATCAAATGCAGGCTATTTCTAGTGAGTTACTCAGGGAAATATATTCAGGAAGAGACTGGATCCTGCTGATGGAAAACAAACACAAACAAAGAGACAGGCCAGGAAGGAGATCTGAAGAGAAGGAAGTAATGAAAGGAGCATTTGGGGCACTGTTATTATTCCACTGTGTCCATACCCTTCTCCCTTACCCTCAGCACTTGGTGCTTTAATTGTCCCCTGAAGAAACAGCTCTGTGGATAAACCCACAGGGAGCAAAGGCTCTGTCAGGGACAACCAAATTAATTTCTCTGTTGGAAGCATGAATGTGACTTTAAACCCCAGAACAATGTATTTTTAGCAGTTTGGACCATCTTTTTTTACAGCAGCTCTTGTCCTTTGGAGGCCGAGCCCTGGTAGCAAGCACCTATTTAGAGACAAGGAGGACTGGGAGGTCTGGCTGCAACATTCCCTCTGTTCTGACTAATCAGGATAAATCCCATCAGAACAATGCTTTGGAGGTGGCACAACCAGCTTGAAAAAGGGGGGAAATTTCTGCTTTAGGGACTGCTGGTTCAAATCCTCCCACCCCTTTGTGCCAGGGGACAACGAGGCAAACTGTGCAGCAGGAAGGGCTAGTAGAGGCTGTGATGTAGGTGCCACTTGCCAGCAAATCCTTAAACAGCAGATTACTGGGAGCTGGGAGAGGATATCCAGAGGAATTCCCTCTCAGTGTTTGCCCAGTTCGTACACCCAGGCCCTGGCCCTCTGCTCTTGGCTCTCAACACTAACCCCAGTAACAGTTTCAAGAAAAAAGCTATGTTTATTCCAAAAACCAGTGCCATTTATACTCCTTTGTATGTTTATCATTCATGCCACTTATCCATTGGTTGCTTAACCACCACAATAGACTCTTTGGTTATCATTTACTACAATATATTACTGTTGGTCACCTATAGCATAAACATTCAGGCACTCAGAAACACAACAGGTGCAGATGTGTTTCTGTTTTTCTCCTTCTATTGTTTAACTTTCATACTTCTGTTGACACTACATTTTTACAGGTGAAAACTAATTGTTTCTCTTCTCACAGACTTTTCTCACAGTCCTTCTCCAGCCAAGTAACAATCCAGGATTTTACAAAGGCAACAAGGCCTGTATTTTATAAGGTTTCACCTAAATGCCACACCAGAAGCAGGGCATGAGGGGCAGATGGTCTCAGGGCTGTTATTCCAATCTGCTCTGAGTGCTGCAACTGGGCCTGAGAGGTCTCACTGCTGCTTTGGCTCATTTGGAGAAAAAAAAAGCTTGGAAAACCCCGGGAAATACTTGCAAATCCCTCCCAGTGTTGTATATAAATATGTATTCAGCAAAGAAATCCTCTGCCAACTCCCTCCTCCCACAGCTGAATGCAGAAAACCAGCAGGGAGGCAAAGGAGACCTCATTTCTCCTTCCCCACTGGCCCAGAGCAAGGATGCTATCCTGAAATCAGACAAATTTGTTCTTTTTCTGAAAAAATTCCTTGTAAACCCTTCACTTCTTAGGGAGAGAGCTTTGATTGCCATGCAGAGGGCAAGGCCTGGCTCAGCCCTGTGGATAAGGGACCCCAAACTTTCCTGGGCCCCAGGGATGTTATAGATCCCTTTCCCACGACCTCGAAAGCTCCCAAATTGGTAAATGTCTAAATATTCACTGGCAGGAAACACCAGGAAGAGATGTGAAGTATCCCTGGTGATACTTCCATCAGAAAAGAGCTGAAACCACCTATCTTATCAGAAGAAATTTTATATAAAGAAATATAGAAGTTTCATATTTCAGAAGAAATACTTGCACCTCTATAGGATTCTCTCCCATAAAAGATGATTTCCCAAAAATATTAGTGAGAAACCACAGCAAGGCAAGTGCAGCTGCCCTGGCATCTGAATCTATTTCTCCTCAGTTCTATGCATTTCTCAATTATGAAAACTTTCTCCTTTGTACTGGATATATGGGACTAATTAACATTTTCAACAGCATTTTAGATGCCCCACGCTGATTCCCAAAAGACCTTACATTTGTACCACACATTTTTCAAAAGCTGTTTTGTGCATGTTCTGTTTATTTTACTTTAAATTGTACTCTTAAAAAAAAAAAAAAATATATATATGTATAATCCCTCACAAAAATGAGGGGAAAACTAATCCTCCATGCCCTCAGCTTTTGCTGAATTGTCCAGTGCAGTTTGGGAAGTCAGAGAACAAAGTTTGGCTCTGCCTGTCACCCCCATGTCTAAAAAAGCTCTTATGTTTAAAACAATATCAGCGACTTCAGGGCACTCAGGAAAATCACAATTCCTGACAGAAGTTTCAGTTTAGTTGGCACGAAGCTATTAACTGTGCTGAAAAGAGTGACAGTAATTGCGACTGGCTAAGGGTTGATAAGGAAACTCGCTCTGCTAATTTGAAAGAAAATTTACAGACTGGCAAAGCTGTGTCAGACAAGGGAACCAAAGATAGCTGCACTTGGTGGGTTTTAATTCAAGGCAAAAAAAAAAAAAAAAAGAAGGAAAGAATGAATTCATAATATTTGTATTCTAAGAAGGGACATTTTCAAAGTGATAACTTTATCACCCTTTGTATCTTGGCCCGTCAAGGTCTGCTCACAGAAAAACAACCTTTGCCACACACCAAAACTGACCCTTCCTGCTCAGTTATAAAATAAACATAAATAGAGGACAGCAGATCTGACCTGGTAGCACTGGCTACCAGCAGATTTTGTGCTGCAGGCCCTGGAGCTGTGGCTCGTGAAAGAATTGAGGTTTGTGATTCAAGGGAGGGAAGAATTGAACTCTGCAAACAGAAAATAAAACTCTCTTCCTCAGCCTCAGGGGGTTCAAGCAGGAGAAGGCATAGAGTGCCCCTTCCCACCACGGCTGGTGGAGCATTGCTGTCCAAATCAGCCAAAAATAAATAAAACCTCAAGTCCATAAAGCTGCAATTTCCCCAAGGCGAGGTTTTGGATCACCCTGGAATGGGATGTGCTTCCTCAGCCTCTCCATGTCCACACCATTTCCCCCATCATCACCATCCTGTGTCCCTGGGACAGCTCAGGGTGCCACCAGCACCTTCTCCTGCAGCACCCACACCTCCTGAGGGCAGGGAAGTCTCTGTGTGGCCTCCCCTGGCTTGTAGGATTGAATTAAAGCATCTGTGGCTCCTCTCTAATGGGATTATCACTCTTCTTTTATCTGAGTTTCAAAGCAGCTCAGCGGAGTGACCTTTCCTCGAGTATTTCCCTCTGATTCTTTCTGATCTGCCTTTTTTGTTAGAGGAGGAACTAAAAGAGGAAGGAATGTGCTTTCCTTTCCTTTCTGCACTGCGGGAACGGTGCAAGGTGCATCTGTTTGCTGAGGGTTTGGGAAGCTCTGAGATTCTGGCGTTTTCTGGGATAAAAATGATTGTATCAATGCTAGGACGCCTTGTGCTTGGGTCGGGGGTCAGTGATAACTGAGGGAATAAGGGAAAAACAACATTCCCTGGTGAGAAAATCAGTCCCCAGTTGTGTGTGGATGAGTTCCTCACACCTTCCCAAGGAATGACTGTCAGAAGAGAGGCTAAAATAAGAGAATTCCCAGCCTGATCCTACATGGAAGTTCCTCTGTTTCAAAGGCAGGGTGGGTTTTCTTCTCCTTTCAGCATTTCAACAGCCCTCGCCCAGAGGTGAAACAACCTCAATGTGCAAATCCTTCCCGAGCAGGAGACACCATCACCCTCTAAGTCACATCCTCTGTCCTTAAATCAGCCCTGGAGGGGTTAAACCCAGCCAGGTGCGAGCTCCAACACTCATCCTCCATTCCCTGGGCGCTTGCCAAAGGAAACCCTCCGGGCGCACCAAGGATTTAACCTTTAGTGCTCCCACACAAAGGATGGCAGCAATTTGCGCCTTTGCAGACAAACAAAGCCAAATCCACCTTCCCACCCCAAAATGCAGAGGGAAATGCCCAGGGAGGCCGGCTGAGAGCACAGGGCAGCAGTGAGAGACCATTCCCTTCGGGAGGAATTCATCCAGGGGCTTGAGAGTGTTCCCTCCATGAGGAATTCATCCAGGATTTGCCCCAGTGCTCTCCCTGCTGCCCAAAAGTGTGAGGAGAGAGGTTCTCGGGGATGAGAATTCTCCCCTTCTCTCTCTGCTGGAAAGTTCTCTGCCAGGATCCTCCTGCCCTCACTCTCATCCTTCCCCTCCAACAGAGTGAAGAAACCAGCTCTGGATTGTGGAATTCTCTAGGTTGGGAAAGGGCTGTAAGATCAGCAAGTGAGGCCAAGGGCAGGGGGAGATCACTTCTTAACTTATAACAACCACAAACCCCAGCTGGAATTCATTGTCTCTGATGAAATCAGCAACAAATCCCAATTCAAATTCCCAGCATTGGGAGTTAAGGAGTTTGGGCATAATGCAGAAGAGAGGTTTGGGTGGGACACGGAGGGCAGAGGAGACAGGAAAAAAAAAGGTCAATCAAGGCCCTTCTAAACAAGCAGAGCAGAGGGAAATAAAAAATCTGAACACAACAGAAATGAACCTACCAACCCATCCCAATGGGTTCTTGGGCTGCCCAGAGAAGCTGTGGCTGGATCCCTGGCAGTGCCCCAGGCCAGGCTGGAGCTTGGAGCAGCCTGGGACAGGGGAAGGTGTTGGAATGAGATGAGCTTTGCATTCCCTTCCAGCCCCAGCCATCCTGGGATTCCAAGGCAGGACCACAGCACAGGGCAGCTGCAGCTCCTATAAAACCTTCTGGAAATTTCTGGGTGTTATCTCTCCCATGAATATGAAACACAGCCTCTGCTTATCCTTGACCAGGCACAACTCCGCATTTTAATGCTCCCGAAGCTTTCGGTGGCTCGCCGAGAGGAGAGCTTTTGTAATAGGGTTTGATAAAACATCACCCTTGGGAGAGCTCACACATAAACACCTCCGAAGAGTTATGCAAGCCCAGCATGCTGCTCTCACCACAAAAGATCCATCCAGCATCAACCCGGGGCTCGGAAAGGCTCTACCTCTGCATAGCAATGAGCTTCTCCTCAGAGCAATCCCCCTCCTCAACCAGGAACGCAAAGAACAGCACAGACAGGCACCTCCCTTCTCCTAAATCTTGAGTGAAATCATTGTTTTCAGGGCGAGGATTAAAGGCAACAGTTTTGCCAGCAATAGAAAACACATTGTTTGCACAATAACCACCTCCCCCCAAAGGCAGCTCAGTGTCCTCTCGGATTTTTACGATGCCAGCTGACAGCCAGGGAGGGTTTCTAAGGAAACACCGATATTGGGGGAGCTCTGAGGAGAGGAAGAAAAGGACAGAACCTAAAAATAAGAGTCACACGCCTCTTCCAGACATTAAAACCACCTGACAAAGAAATTGTAAACACCTTGGGAGGGTGGTAAACATGTGTGAGACACCCACAAGGCTCCACCCGAGCAGGATCACCTTTCACTGAACAACATTTGGCTCAGAGGGAGTTCTGCTTCCAAAATCGCCTTCTTCTAAAGGCTGTTTGCAAAAATATGCTGACTGGAGTATTCCTGAAATGATCCAGAATAAGTGGAATCATTTTGTGCCACTGCAGCTCCAAGTGGAGGACTCCAAGTCTCTTAAGTGGAGAGTAAATAGGAATTTCACTGATTTTGAGTATCGGTGGTTTTCAGGCTGGAAGTGTAAGCTGGTTTTCTTTGATTAAACTGGAATGGGTTTGGGAAGAGAAAATAATTCCCCTCTCCTGGAGCACTGGCAGGCCATGCTGGAATCAGACATCCAGAGCACTCCAAACTGCACTAAAAATTCCCAAAGGAATGACGTTGCAGCCCAGCAAGTTAAACACTTTTTAGGTCAAGCTCTGGAAGCAAAATATCCTTGGAATATTTTTGGAATGGTCAAACCCTCTCATTTTTGCAAAATGTCATTGCTTGTGCAGTTAACCCAGGAAATCATCTCCTCTCAGAGGGGCATGATCAGAGAGATTTCCTCATCTCTCCTGAAACGAGGGCTGTGCTCTAAAAAGGGGCTCCAGCCGGGTCTGTAACAACTCCAAAACCAAATCCATGATGAAACAACTTTGACACAAAGCTCAGAGAAGCACTTAAACATTTTACCCTCTCTCCCAATTACATGGGCAACCACAACCAGTGCACAGTTAAGAGATGATTTCAGTGATTGTGACTCCTGGGCTTTAGGCTATGGATAAATATTCAGGGTTTTACTCCCAGACAGTCACTAATGAACTCCATGCACACATCAGGAGAGAAATATTTGTGGAACTCAAGTCAGAATGTTTCAGTGGGTTGTAGAAATAGCAGCCAGGCAGTTTTTTTGGGGTATAACTTTGATGTTTTGTGCTGTTCGTGTTTAGATTGAGATGCAGAGAACATTGGTTTCCAAACCCCTCACTCTGAGCACCACAATTTAACCTGAAAACTCTCTTTGCATCCGGGTTCAAACTGTTCTTCTGCTGATATTGCAGGCTGCCCAGAGCAGCTGTGGCTGCCCCTGGATCCCTGGCAGTGCCCAAGGCCAGGCTGGACACTGGGGCTGGGAGCAGCCTGGGACAGTGGGAGGTGTCCCTGCCATGGCAGGGGTGGGATGGGATGGGATGGGATGGGATGGGATGGGATGGGATGGGATGGGATGGGCTTCGAGGTCCCTTCCAACCCAAACCAGCCTGGAATTCTGTGATACCAGAGAGAAACAGTCAGGATATGGAATCACTGAACATTATTCTCAAAGGAATACAGGGATATATCCCAAGAAGAGAAGCAAAGCTGAGCTGATGTTGGGAGGAAAGTGGTCCCTCCTTTTCCCAGAGCATTTCCCTGGCCCTGCCCACTTCAGAAAGCTTTTTCCTTTCCCTTTTTCCTTTCCCTTTTTCCTTTCCCTTTTTCCTTTCCTCCTTTCCTTTCCTTTCCTTTCCTTCCCTTCCCTTCCCTTCCCTTCCCTTTCCCTCCCCAGGGCTTCCCAGATTCTTTATCCAGCCTCAACTCAGGCTCTCCCACCAGGCTGGAAGAGTGTTCTAACATGTGGAAATTCCTTTGTAAGTGCTCCCACAGACCGTGTGCTATGAAAGGGCTCATCTGCTGTCTGAGGCAGGTTAAAGCTTTACAAATTCGAGCAGACATTACCTTGGCTTCCCCCTGCTCCCGTCTGGAACAGCTCCAGCTGGAGCCCAGGAGAAGGATTTCAATTAGCAGCAGACACACACAGCTGAAAGAGAAAGCAGAACAAAAAAAAAAGGCCCCCCCTCGTTTTTTGTCTCTCTCGTTACAGCCAGAGCCACACAAATTGATTCGTGCCCTTCCCGAGTTTGGTCTTTTTCAAGTTTGATTCAATGATGATGAAGCAACAGAAAATAAACCTTCGTGCCTGATTTAGCAAGTGGGCAGGACAGCCCCCAGCCCGAGGAACTACAATGAACTTTTACACGCTGGATTTCCATGGCCATTCCCCTCCTTCCAGGCTGCTGAGGATGCAGAAGGGGAGGATCTCCAGTTAATCCCATCACAGAACGATCCAAAGGCTGAGGAGATGGAGTGGTTGCCATTTGAGGTGTGATTATGGGAGATTAAACTCTTCATTTGTGTGGCAAAACCTTGATAAGGGTGGGAAATGGCTCTGAGGAGAATGAGGAATATCTGCAATTGTTTAGGGATTCTTGGTGAAATAAAAGGGAAAGAGAAAACCTGAGAGGATTTAAAAAAAAGGAAAATTTCCACTCTTGTTATAAAGCACTCACCAGATGTCCAAACCCTCTCCAGGACACTCCTTCCAGGGACACTTTGGGGCCTTGGATAACAAACAGGAGAAGTTCCACAGCAGTTCCTGCCATTGGCTCTTGGTTCCAGCAGCACCAGGGGATGTCCTTCAGCTTCTCACAGTGCTCCTCATTTCATAGAACCATCAAGATCATTTCCAACCACTAATCATGGGAATCTTCATTAAGAACCCAGAATTCCTTTAAAATTAAAATACACAAGACCCACATATGAGACCTTGTCCTGATTTCTAAATAACCAAGTTTTTGTAACTGATGTACACATTTCACTTTCAATTCTAAATAACGTGAAATATCTTTAGACTGTGAACTGGGAAATTTTCAAACCAGAACACACATTCTCTTCTCCCTTCTCCTTTTCCTAGGAAATTTTTCCATGTCTCCTGCTCTCTAAAAATCCCTTCCATGTTTCTCTGCACAAAATAAGACATATGAGTCCTTTTATCTCTGAGCACATTTCCCAGAGGAGCAGTTTCAGCTCCAGCCTCAGCTCCCTGCCCACAGTGCCTGCAAATTGATTTATTCCTCATAATGGTCAAACTTGGTCACCCAAATGCTGGGAAAAGCTGTAATTCAATCTTTGCATGTCCTTTAACTTCCTTTTATCTCTCTGCCTGCTTTAACAACTGCTAAAACGTTCAAGGCAAGCTTTTATGTATTTATGAAGCCACCAAAAGCAAGGCAAGAGGTTAGGAGGAAGCTGAATGTGTTACTTAAAGCAGCAAATTTGCAAGACAATATTTTTATTTGAGTTTTTCAGCCCAGATTGGAGATCACCAATGAGGCAGCAAAAGAATGAAGGACATCACTAAAAAAAACCTTTAGTTAAAATCATGGTCCAACTAAAGACTTAAAAAGAAACCCAAAATTCAATGTTTATTTCATTTTTTCTGTCTAATAATTTTAACTTGGGAGTATTTTTTTCCATGTACAAATGTATGTGCACATGGATGTCATAAATACATAAATTTAGTGCCCACCTGTGCTGCAGATTCCAAACTGCACAGGGACAGACATCCCTGACCTGTACATGCTCAACAAAATCCCTCTTTTTAACTGTAAAATGCTGCTAAGCATTTGTTCATGTTTTATGGAACACACCAACTTGTCTTGCACTTTTTTCTATTCCCAGTTCTCCTCACTTATATTTATTTCATGTTCTGCTCTCAACTTGTGGCTTCGTTTCTTCCACTGAAAATCACATTCAACAAAAGCTGCTTTTCTCGAAGCTTTGGCATTATTTCCTGTATTTTAGGATCATTAATCAACTTCTCCACTTTGGTATTGACTTTTAGACCTCAAGTATTAACCTGTCATTCCCCTGCCTTATAGTGGTGATAATATCTGAGTTTATGGAGGTTTTTTTTTGTTATGTTGTCATGGAAAAGCTGTTTTTTTACTGAGATTTAAGGAGGGAACGGATTTGGTATTGCTGGCTTAAATAAAATACAAATTCCTATTTTTGTTTTAATTTACTATAGCTTTACTGCCAGAACCAGCTATAGGAATATCTATATTTCCCACACACAAGTAATTATTTTATAATTTATTACACAACTTCACTGAGCAAGATCCACTCCCAAAGAGCCCAAGTGTTATTTATCTTATTTCCTTCTGAAAAATATCAAGTTACCAAGAAGACCTTCTGGATTAATTCTGGGGTTTTATTATTTAATTATGCTTTAGTTTCAGGGATGGAGGTTTCAGAAGCACTTCAGGACAAATTTTATTTCATAAATGATTTCCCTGAAAAAGGACTTTTAGTCTGAGTTTGAGACAGGGCCTAACCTAAGGGTATAAGCTCAGTTTGGATTCATTCAGTAGCACACCTGTGAGAGGAATATTAGAGCAACCTGAAAACATTTAAGTGTTCCAGGGCAGAGATGTTTATTAGGGATTTCATAGCCCATCCTTCAAACCAGACCTTAACCAAATTCCCCAGGCTGACAGAAATAATAAAGCTCCAGCCTTTTTTACTGAAATACTTTAATATCTAAAGATGAGCCTACCTCTCCTTCCTAAGATCATTTCAGTAAATTAGTATTGAGTTACACAACCTAATGAGGGAAATTAATTTCCTAAAATTACCTTCCGTGAGTGAGAACAGGCAGAAGGAATATAATCAGGTTTGGTTTTTTCTGAAGAGGAAAGAGAACCACAGTGAACGGAACAAACTGGGATGTCTCGGATGGGGAAGCACTTCATTTTCCTTCCAAAACAATTTTACATAATAATTCTATTTTTATCCTCCCACTGACTTCCATCCAATCTCTCTTCACTTCAAAAAGATCTGATGATTGCACAGATAAAGCTTTTTAGTTTCTTCGGTATCAATTCCATACAACCGACAGTAAATCTAAATATTGCCTTCATATGATTTCTTCCAGGATCTTTGTATCTCCTCAGAAATATTTCTTCAGATAGGAGCCTTCAATATGAGTAACTCAAGTGGGACACATTTTACTCCTTCTGTATTATTAAAAACTCCTCCAGAGGTGCAGTTTTCTGGTTTTATTCTAGGAGGCATCTCCAAATCCAGGCTTAAGCATTAATATTAACAGGCAGAACATGGCCCTGTTGCATTGAGCTCCTGAAGCATCTTCTTATGAATTCATGAAAAGAGATTTTATGGTTTTGAGAGAAAAGAGACAGTTTGGAATTGAAAAAAAAAAAAAGGCAACACGGTGACAACAACAACCCCCCAAAACCAACATAAAACAACCCCCAAACCCAGCTGAATGTCTTTCCCAGCAGACAAGTCTGTCCTGACAGCTTCCTTCCCCACAAAGAACGGGAAGTGCTGCAGGACAGGACCTCCCTGCCCATCCTGGGCATCCCCTCCAGGGATTCCAGTCTCCTTTCCATGAACAAATTCTTCCTGATCTCCAGCCTGAACCTCCCCAGGCACAGCTTGGCACCATCTTCTCTTACCTTGTCACTACTGAGTTGTTTTCCTGAAAGGTGGGAAGGCTTTGTCCTTTGGATGCAGCATTTGAGGGATCTCCCACCCATCTGACCTAGAACGTGCCAAAGCTTCTCATCCAAGGTCATTTCTTCTCCTCAGACCTGGGATTAAAGGCTGGGTGATGTCCCCTCCATGGAGATGGATCAGCTCAGCTCCTCTCTGCTCTCCTGTGCACCCAAGGCCATCCCAGAGTTCTGGGGTCATCATGGAATCACCTTCCATAGACCAGGCTGTTCCAAACCTCCTCCAGCCTGGGATGGGGCAGGGATGGGGCAGCCACAGCTTCTCTGGGCACCCCATGCTGTCACCCTGGGTTTCAGCCTTCTGATGGTTTTGAAAATTTGCTCTCATTTCTCATTAAATTCTTCTCTGAACAAAAGCTGTGTTTCTGTAACTGTCTCTCTTGTTTTCATTCCATTCCTGATAGAAAAAGGTTTGATAAATGTTGACTGGAACCAGTGGAATTGTAGAGGAGAAGACCTCACTATTCAATCCACGGGGTTCCAGAGAAGTATATAAAAAACAATAAAAAAATTAAACTTACCCCTTTTTTCCTTTCCTGATCACCTCCACTCTGTGTGTGTGTGTGTGTTCATTTTGTGCTCTCTAACAACACCATGCCAGGGTCCCACCACCCTCCCAGGGAAGAATTCCCTCCCAAAATCACATCCAACACTCCTCTCTGTCAGTGGGAGGCCACGAAGCTCCAGGGAGGGTGGAGAGGTGTCACTGGAGAGCACGGAATGAGCACACTCACACACAGGTGGAGGTGGCAGAGAAAAAAGGACAAAGTTTAATAATTCACAGCTTTTATACAAAACTTTGGAACTCTGTGGATTGGATAGTGAGGTCTTCTCCTCTCCAATTCCACTCCTATCCATCTCTATTGGTTTGGACAGAAGTCCATCAAAGACTTCTTTTATCATGAATGGAATGAAAACAAGAGAGAGAGTTACAAAACCACATTTTGTTTACAGAAGAATTTAGTGAGAACTCCAGAGAGACTTTTTAAAACAATCAGAACAAGTTTCGAAACAATCAGAAGGAGATCCAAAAGGATCAGAAGGAGTTCCAAAAGGTTCAGAAGGAGATCCAAAAGGATCAGAAGGAGATCCAAAAGGTTCAGAAGCAGTTCCAAAAGGATCAGAAGGAGATCCAAAAGGATCAGAAGGAGTTCCAAAAGGATCAGGAGTTCCAAAAGGATCAGAAGGCTGAAATCCAGGGCGACAGAGAGGGGCTCGGGCTCCCGGCGCTCCTGGAAGGACGCGGCAGTTCCACATCCCATCGGTTTCAGCGCTTAATGAAAGGCCTCAGGCAATCCAGCTCCTGCTCCTTCCAGGGGAAGCCTGCCAGGTGTATTCCCAGGCCAATTATTGCTTTCACAAAAGAGCTCTAAATCTGTCAGCAAGTGCGAGCGTGAAGTGCGGAATAAAAAACACCGCGAGGAGGATGTGAGCCACTTGTTCCGAGAGGAGTTTCTCCTTGCAGAGGGAGCAGGGAGAGTTGGCTTCCCAAGGGCAGCACTGCTGCCAAATTCAGGTGTTAAACACTATTAACACACACCAATATGTTTGCACTGGTTTTTTTTCTCTTTTTCTCGTTGGAGAAGAAATGTTTGTTCTCCAACACAGCTGTATGATAAATACTTTGCAAGCTACTGCGGGAAATCCGGGAAGGTTCCAAGGATTTCTTCCACTCCTGGGAGTAGGAGCAAAGGGAGATAATGCATTTTATCTGCAGGAGGTGCAGCATCTAAATGGATGTGGATGTATTTTCATAAAATAAAAGTAAACAAAACAAATTTATGAGAGAGTTTCAGTCATTTTCCCTAATGCACAAAACCCCACATCTTCTCTCTTATTTGATGTTATTGCTGGGTGTAGAATTATGCAATTATTAAGGTTGGAAAAGACCTCCAGGGTCATCGAGCCCAAGCTGTGACTGATCCCAGAGCACTGAGAGCCACGTCCAGGCATTCCTTGGACAACTCCAGGCATTCCAATCTCCTTTCCAATGCCTGGCCACCCCTTCCATGAACAAATTCTTCCTGATCTCCAGCCTGAACTTCCCCAGGCAGAGCCTGGCACCATCTTCTCTTACCTTGTCACTACTGAGTTGTTTTCCTGAAAGGTGGGAAGGCTTTGTCCTTTGGATGCAGCATTTGAGGGATCTCCCACCCATCTGACCTAGAACATGCCAAAGCTTCTCATCCAAGGAAATTTCTTCTCTTCAGACCTGTGATTAAAGGCTGGGTGATGTCCCCTCAGTCCCCCAGAGCTGCTGGCCTGTGCCCAACCAGTGCAGGTGCTTTGGCTGGGCTCAATTCCCTGCGAGAGATTGATTTCCATCTGAAGCTTCCAGGCTTAACTCTCCTACAAAAATAGCCTTGATCCAGGCTGAAAGCTCTCCCAGACTGCAAATATTCTCAATATCCCCCACGCTTTGGCTCCAGGCTCAACCTCTGGGCTGGTGATCACCCCTGGTGGCTGGAGCTCTCTCATTGCCAAAGATCTGCTTGGAGAATCCTCAGAAACCTCCTGTTTTGATGGGAAGATGTTGGGTGGGAAAAGGAAGATGCAACTTGGGAAGATGTTAGGTGGGAAAAGGAGACAAGATTTTATAATCAGCTGAACAAAGCTTCAGGATTGATGGTGACTGTCAAGCTAATTATGGAATGAATCATGTCTGGCTCGGCAGTTATTAGTCAAAGTAATTCATTATTTGCTTAAAAATAACATTAAAATTTAACCAATAAACCCATTTATTGATGGCTGGTCTGACTTTTTTTTTTTTTCCTTTCCCATGTCTAAATGTCATCCTGGTTAAGAAAATATAAAAGAAAAAGTCATTAAATGATCTTAGTCATAAAACATCCATCTTTCATCATTTTTAAATAAATAGAAAAGTGAGATGTTATCTGACAGAGATTTAGGCTTATCAGTTATGCAATGAAATATTACAGAATTTCTGTAGGGGATTCACAATTAAATAAACCACTATTTTTACTAAAAAATTTGCATTATTTAAGAGTAAATAACATAAATAAATGTAATTAAAAATCTGGAAATGTGAACTTTTCCCATATTTTTTTCCATTTCCATACCTCAGCCTTCTCCCCATCCCAGCAACGATTTCTACCCAGACAAAAGTTCCTTGATTTTTTTTCCTGTTGAACTTTGGTAATTTCTGCCTTTCCTGAAGAACTGAGCAGGATTCCAGGGCATCTGGCACGGAATACAGGGAGGTGACTCCATCTGCAATCCTGATCCCCCAAAATTTGCACCTATTGCTTTGTCTCACCTTGGCTTCTCCTCAGCAAGTCTTGGACAAAACATCTGGATCTGGAGTAGGGTGAAGAAAATAAGAGAAGGAAATAATAATTGGAAGAGAAATCAGAAAGTTTGGCATTCCCTTCCAACCTGGATCCATCGGGATTTGCGGGGCAGGATTGAAACACAGGGTCAGGAAAAGATGGACGTTTTCTCTTTGGGAAAATAGACCAGAAGAGAAGGAAAATGAGGAGAAAAGGCAGGCAGATGCACAGCAACCCAAAAAATTCCAGTTGCAGGGCTGGAGCTTGGTGTGCTTGGATGGATTTTGGCTCGGATTTCACTCGTCCATCCAAGACCTTTACTCAGGAACAAGCAGAGCTCTTCGATCACTCCTCAGAAAATAAATAAGCCCTGCCTCTAAATGAGTTAAATGGCTCAAAAACTGAACTCCTCAGATTTAATTAGGGATTGAAGAGCTCCAGGTGTTCCTAAGCCAAAATCAATGGGAAGATTAGCTGCAGGAGTCTGCCAAGAGATTACGGACATCGAACGGGAGCTGATGGATCCAGGGGCTGAGCACCATCCCCTGGGATGGGCATGAGCTGCTCAGGAGATGATTCCCACCTTCCACTCCACTGGAATTCCACACTGAGCACCAGCAATCACCCACAGCAGAGGGTTGGAATGAGGTGAGCTCTAAGGTCTCTTCAAAGCCAAATTTTTTCCACGATTCTGTAAGAGAAATTCATTTGATGCCTTAAGTTTGAACTTTTATATTTTTCCAATCCTGTACTGCTAGTGTGACTCTGAAGTTCCCTGGAGCTCGTTCAGTGCTGTTCTCTCATGCTAAGATAAACATAACAAAACCTCTCTAACTTGCTCTCCAAGGACACTCAGAACAAGAAGTGCAAACCACAATCTTGGGGACAGGGGGGCAAGCTTGGGCAAATTCCATCCTTGCCTGGCTCCTGCTTGGGGAATTGATGCTGAGATCCAAGTGGGAAGAACTCGGGAGCTGTCCTTGTCCATGTTGGGATGCACTGAGGCAGGAGCCTCTGGAGCCCAGAGTGTACCTCTGAAGGCCTTTCCAACCAATCCCTCCTTGATTCCTTTATTCCTCTCTGCTCTCTGTTTCCAGGTAGCCAATTTAAGGCATCACATTAATCTAAAGCTCCTGCATTAGAGATCCCTTTGTCACACTCCAGAGCAATTAAACCTGATAAATTTCCTAAGAGCTTCATAAAATCTTATCATAAATCCCAGAATGGTTTGGGTTGGAAGGAACTTAAAGCCCACCCAGTCCCACCCCTGCAAGGGGACCTTCCACAGACCAGGTTGCTCCAAGCTGGCCTCGAGCACTTCCAGCAATATTTCCAAAAATATGATTCCCTGACAGAATCCATGGAGGAATACATTTGGCAAGGCTGCATTTTCACACTTGCTGTAGCTCTGGGCATGAGCAGCCCTGCAGCCTCTGCACCTCTGTCTCCCTAAGGGGATTTTTGTGCACTTCCATTGAAATGCTTGTACAGTTCCCACAGGAAATGTTCCCACGGAAGGGAGAAGTTACAGCTTGCCATTCCATTTGATTTAATATTGATATTTTTCCTTCTCTTGCATGTCAGTCAGTGCCCCACATTAGGATGCAAAACTCTCCGAGCATTTTTAGCTATGTAGCAGCTTTTTGATGTATTTTTCAGCATTTTACAAGCCTCGTATTTTCAGATAAAATTGAATTTTTGCCTATTTTTAATGATCTCATTAATGGCTTATCAGGTATGTGTGTTCCCACCAGCAGTTCTACACCTCTGCTTTCCCATCATTCCAGACATTTCCTGTTGACATTGTGTTGTGAAGGCTAATGAGGCTTCACCTCGGAGCAGGAATGATCTGATTCTACATAAACTCAGAATAGGTTGATCTGACAGATTTGGAGGCAGCAGGAAGATGCTGAAAATAATTATTTGCAAATGTGTCTGGGCTTGTGAGAAGAGTTAAAGCTTCTGTGCTGGTTTTTCCCCTCTCTTTCAGAGTCACCTTTGCTGTGTCACTGCTGTCCTGGACCTTGGCCTCTGCAGCAGAGATTAAATTCAAATGTTCATAGAGCAACAGTCAAACTCTAGGAATTAAAATCATCATTTTAAAACCAGTTTCACATGAAAATGAATCTTTAAAACTTAATATAAATTTCAACTTAATATAAAGGAAAATGTGTCAGTCTGTTCTCTTATTTCTCCTAATAATAAGACACATTTAAAATAAAATATAAGAAATTAATTAATCATTTTTTATACTCACAAAGCATTTCTCTACTTTTTAAATGGACCAGAACTGCACCTTTATTTTATCTTTGCCAGGAGCTCCTTCACGAAGGGAATTTCTAAGATTATTTCAAAAAATACTTTGCATTAGATAAAAGGAAATAAATAGAGAAGCCAAACCTCTTGCTGTCAGCAAAATTAGTTTGTGTTTATAGTAACCACTGACATTACTGTAAAAAAGTCTAGGTAAAGTTATGATTTCAAATTAAATTCCAGAGATGGCACACCCAGACCTATGTAAGGCACCTGGATGTGTATCCTTGCATTATCCCTAGGTTATTTCACCAACATCCTCGTGTTCAGTCTATGATCAGGCTATAATTTAATCATGATTCAAAGATACAATATTTGAAAAAAAAAACCACCTCAAACTTCTTCTTACCATGATGGACTCCCTGTGCACAAATAAAAGCATTTTGGAGCTGCCTCATCCATCTGTGGGCACTCACAGCTTCCCTGCTTTTATCAAACATCTGGGATCTGGAATTCTGTGACAAGAATCCTCCTCCAGGAGGTGGGAATAAAAAAGTGTAGAATCTCTACGGTAAAATTCTAAGCAAGGATTTCTGTTCACCCACCAAGGATCTGAGAGCTTCCCAACTCAGCTCTACAAAGCAATGTGCCCTATCAGGGCTCTGCTTTGCTTTCAGCATTTAAAACAATGTCCAAAGGTTTTGTTTGATGGATTCAGACTTCCAAGTGTCTCACTTGCTCCTGTTTTCCCCAGACTCCTGCAGACATCAAAGGCAAGGTGGCTTTGTTCAGAACGGAGGTGTTTTCACAGGGTTAAAGAGTGGTAACGAATTCCTCTGTGTGATAATCCTCTCCAGGAGTTTACATCCACTTTGAAGATAACAAATACTTAAAAAGGAAGGAATAACAAGATGGAAAATGACCATTCAGGACTGTTCTTCAGTGTCTTCCCAGAAACTTTATGGTGGCCATAATCCATATGGAAATTCAAACTTTCCAATCCTAAAATCTCTTATCTAAGGTGCAGGAGAATATTTCATAGGGTAGAAAGACCAGGTTTCAACCATCTACAAACATTAAATAATACCAATGTCCTGCCTAGGACCAGCTTGACCTTCCCAGGTCACCCTGGCTCTGGATGAGGCTGAGTTCCCAACTGAGGAAGTGCCTTGGGCAGAATATCCTGGGGGTGGGTGACCTTTCTCCAGAGCTGTGGAATTGCACCACTGGTGCAGAGCCAGCTCTGAGAGCGTGGGGTGACACTGCCCCTGCCATGGCTCCACCCCTGTCACTGCCCCATCCCTGCCATGACCCCATCCCTGTCACAGCTCCACCCCTGTCACTGCCCCATCCCTGTCACACCTCAATCCCTGCAATGGCTCCATCCCTGTCACAGCTCCATCCCTGCCATGACCCCATCCCTGTCACAGTTCCATCCCTGTCACAGCTCCACCCCTGTCACTGCCCCATCCCTGCCATGGCTCCATCCCTGTCACAGCTCCATCCCCGTCACAGCTCCATCCCTGTCGCACCTAAATCCCTGTCACGGCTCCATCCCTGCCATGGCTCCATCTCTGTCACAGCTCCATCCCTGTCACAACTCCATCTCTGTCATGGTTCCATCCCTGTCATGGCTCCATCTCCATCACAGCTCCACCACTGTCACAGCTCCACCACTGTCACAGCTCCACCACTGTCACCGCTCCATCCCTGTTACACCTCGTTCCCTGACATGGCTCCATCTCTGTCATGGTTCCATACCCATCACTGCTCCATCCCCATCACTTCTCCATCCCTGCCATGACCTCATCCCTGTCACTGCCCCATCCTTGTCACTGCCCTATCCCTGTCACTGCCCCACCATCCCTGTCACTGCCCCATTCCTGCCATGGCCCCATCCTTGTCACTGCCCTATCCCTGTCACTGCCCCATCCCTGTCACTGCCCCACCATCCCTGTCACTGCCCCATCCTTGTCACTGCCCTATCCCTATCCCTATCACTGCCCCATCCCTGCCATGACCCCATTCCTGCCATGACCCCATCCCTGTCAGTGCCCCATTCCTGCCATGACCCCATCCCTGGCACTGCCCCATCCTTGTCACTGCCCCATCCCTGGCACTGCCCCACCCCTGCCTTGGCCCCATCCCCACTGCTGAGGGTTGTTTTCTGCTCTCCAAGGCCCTCACTCTGCTGCAGTGCCCTACTTTCCTCTTCTGCTTTGCTGAAGTGTAAGCAAAAAACCCACCCAGCCAAAACCCCCGAGTGCCTCGACAACAAACCCATGAACAAAGAAACAAGTGACTACTTTTTAACATGGGATTGAGCATTCTTAAGCAGTTCTGGAAAATAAATAAGACTCAAATCCTGTAATTCGTTCTTCTATACCTGAGGCGATACAATGTGCATTTTTGTAGGTTGGGTTTTTGCTTCCAATAGTTTTGTAATAGTCTTATCCAAAAGATGAACTGCAAATTCTCTTTTTTCCTTTATTTTTCTTTTTTTAGCATAAAGCACTTTCCTCTCTTGGAAAGAAAGATTTAAAGAACAGAGATTTTGTTTTAAGATCTACAGCAAATAGGCCTTAGATTTGATTATTTACATTTGAATATTAGAAGACTTTCCATAATCTGCCTGTGAAAGACAAATAAATTAAGCCTTCAGAGCTGAGAGAACAGAGTTTTAATCGTGTTTTCTGAGAGGAAAAGGATAAACTCTAAAATGTAGGTTATTACTGCTCTCTGCAATATCATTGCAGTTGCAGAGTGAGAAGATTGAATGATCTGAAAACTGTTTGGGCATTTGAAGAAAAAGTTAAAAATATTCAAAGTACCAGAGAAACTGAAGGTGTGTAATAAACACAGCATGCTCTAGGGAAGAAAGGATGATATAATTGTTGGGATGAGTCCCATAATTGTAGGACATGGCTGTAGCAGGCAGCAGAGGGAGTAAAACCAGTTTAACACAGATTATTTGGATTGTACTGGTTTAATATACAGAGATATCCTGGTTTTATACATAGTCCTGAGCCAGTAAGAAACTGCAGACCATAAAACAGTTCATCCCTTGAATTCAAAATTCGAGCCTGACTATCCAAGCTGTTGGTTTAACTCACTGGTTATGGATATTGCTCCTCCATGGGTCTAATTCCCACATCCCACATGGAGAACTTTAGTTTTAGTAGCTTTGCATGAGTGTGGGACTAAAAATCCACCCACAAAACAACGCAGTGGGAACAGTTCCAACCACAGGACATCTGCACCATCTTTCCATCCCAACATTTGCCACTATCTTAGTGCTGACCAGCTCCACAGAGCTGCTTTTGGCAATGTCACTGCTCCAGGATTCACTTCTGCTCTCCAACCTCACTTCTGTGTTTCATTAGCCTGGTTAGGATTTAATGGGAGCTCTTATTGCAGCACCAGAGAACCCAATTATGCAAAATGAAGCTGGTGATAACTGGGCCATTCCTCCATGGGAAGCCTCAGTTTTATAGACTGGAAATGGAGATGGAGGAATGGTAAAATCTTATTTACAGAGCAGATCCCTCCCTGGGCACTTAGAGCAGCACAGCCTTCACAGGGTAGCTGCAAACTGATTATAGCCATAGTTTTCCAAGGATTTATTAATTATTTTAAATAGGGAGTCCAGTATTCTGTCAAAATAACTTTTTTGCTGTTGCATTGGGGTGTCTGAAATCTTGACCATCATGGCTGTGCTTTAAAAGTCATTTTTTCTCTTGTAATAACTACCAAAACTACTTGTGGTTGGAACAGCCTGAGATATCCAAGATTTCAGTGCACCCAGGACTTCAAAATTACTTATCTTTTATCCCAGCCCACTTAACAAAACCTCCCTGAGTTTGTTAATAAGGAAAGATTTCAGGACAAAGCATCCAAAAATCCAAACACTTGCAATACTCTCAGTCATGACCAGAAAAGGACATGTAAAAACTTGACAAATCCTACCTCAGAGGAATCCATCATGCTCCAGGAGAAACAATACCCAGCAATCAGAAAAGTTCCTTGACATGATTCCGTGAAGAAAAGGGAATTTGTAAAGGGATTCATGGGAATTAGAACTGAAATAGGAAAATCAAATAGGATTTGATGATGAAGCTCCCATACAGGAGTTACAAAATGCTCTCCCAGTTTAAATCTATTAGAATGCATTATATAAGGACATATAAAATCAGCTATAATCTGTATAAACACAGTGCCTGCAGCTTTGTTCATGGAGCAGGGACACAAGGAATTACATCTCTTCCTAGGGAAGCTCCCCAGCCAGGAATTTGCCTCCAAATTTAAGCATAAAATACAAGACAGGAATACAGCAAAACAAGAATATAAAGGCCAGAAGGATAATAGGGTGCTCAGAATGCACCATCAGCTCCCTGACTCCTCTTTTACTTATAAAGAGCATAGTAAATATAGTAAAAATAGGTTTTAAGAGTTTTGGGAGAAGTTGAAGTAGATTTGCACATGAGCAAAGAATTCCACAAACGACTGAATTTTTTTTATCTGCACATGGGAGATGTCCCAGTGTGATCCTGGCAGGAGTCAGACCTGAAAGAACAGAGGACAAAAATAAGATTTCAGAGATGTACAAGCTGTTAATAGCACTAGAAGCAAATCAATCTATAGCTGGAACAATTTAAAATAGAAAGCCTGGCTGAGAAATTCATAGGACTAAATTCCATGCTCCATAAAATGGACTGGGAAAGGCATTATCAGCAGGTTCTTTCAGTGGGTGAGATAGCCCTTATCACAAAAGATGTGATATGGACAGGACTTATGGAAGGAGATATTGGAAATCTACTATGGAAACTGCAAGTGAAGCCTGCATATCAGCAAAGTTGTGATTGATGTCTCTTTTTACTTTTTCTCCATCTTTGCGTTCGGTTTCTGAATTAAAATGTTTTGATTCCTGCCACTCACCAGCACAGACACAGTGCTGAACTTTACCTTGTGAGGAATCTCCACCACTGGAACATGTCCCAGCATCCTTTTAATCCATTCCTGCTTTCCCCAAAAACACCAGGAATTGTTCCATTGATCCTGAGAGCTCTCGGATCAGCCCCGTGGGACTGGGAGATAAATGTGATACACATTCCAGAGAGAATCCTTAAAGAGGAGCTGCAGGGAGATTAGTGCCTCTGCAGCCACTGTTCCCACAGTGCCAGTGAAGAATAAGAAGGAGAAGGGATTACAACTCCAAACAATCTATCCTGGAGTCCAGGAAAGCTGGGAAACCTTTCCTGTTGCTCAGGGGGGTCTGGGACCCCCCCGACATCCCAGGGGGACACAGCCTTTGATCTGTGCCCCCCAAAAAAAGCTCCCAACACTTTTGGATGAACTGCAAGCATGGAGAATGGGAGACAGATTGGAGTTAGTTTATCCCAGGGTGAAAAATCAGAGTTTTGGGGTTTGTAGTGTGCAGGTGAATGGGGACAAACATGGAGGGTTCAGGGTGGGGGCCCTGGGTCTTTCCTTCCTCTCCTTCTCCTCNAGAACTTGTGACTCCTTTCTGTCCTGGGATGGAGCCTGGAAAAAGAAGAAAGAACAGCCCAGCCAGGGGCAGCAGGATCGTTCATATCCTTAAAAAAAATATCACTGGGAAAGTGCTGCATTTTTCTTAATGGCACAGATATTTTTCCCACTTGAGGAAGTGTGCACAGGGAGCTCATGACTGTCCCATCCCTGGAAGTGCCCAAGGCCAGGTTGGAGCAATTTGATCTATGGAAAGATTCCATGGAGTTCCAGGGGTGGAACTGGATGGGATTTAACATCCCTTCCAACCCAAACCAGTCTGGAATTCTGGGTTTTTTTAAGGCTTTTTCATCAAGGAATTGCTGCTGATCCAATCAGGCAGCACAAGGTGACTCAGAGCTGGCAGGTCACGAAGAAGTAGCAGAGCACAAATAGAGAGTGCTTACTTCAAGTCAGTTCTGGTCAATAAAAGGACTTAAAAATTTACCCAAGACAATTGTCAGATAATTTCAAATAATGGGGGTATCTGAGAAAATTGGTCTCTGCTGGAGGATGTTCTCTGAAATCACATTGATCAAATGGCTTATGAATTATTTATTCAGCTGTGCCCTTAACCTGAAAAGTGAGAATTATTGATTTCGCTTCATATATCATATTATGGAATCCAAATCAAGGGAAAAAGTACCATGGGAAAGTGGCAGGGGAAGAGCCTTCAGCCTGGGTTTGTCTGTCCTGGAACACAGAGAGAGAGATGCAAAGTTAGGAGTGATTCTGGCTTCAGTGGCATCTGCAAAACACCAAAAAGAGGATTTTTCTTTAGCAGCATGGAGGGGTTTGAATAGCAGAAAAAGACTTTTTGATTTAGGTTAATAATAGAAATATTTGACTCTGATTTCAAACAGAGCCACTGTTTCAAGCTTAACTTCGATATCCAAGGAGAGCAGTGAGGTGTTTGTGCCTCTGGATTAACAGGCACGGTCTGGGGAAGAGCACTCAAACTTTAAAGAGAACTTCTGAGGAAAAGCTGCAAATATTTGCTTGTTCTTAGCACTGACTCACACAGAGAACAGTGGAAAAGGAAGAAGCAACAATATCGTAAGCTACAGTCAAAAAAAAAGTAATAAGTATTAATTCCTTCTAATTAACCACAGAAGGGTGGACACCACCTTTGTGAGGGGACACAAAATGAGCACTAAGCCCTTGGAATAAAACAGGCAGAGATTTCCCAGGGGATTCCTGGCCCATTCATCTCCCTCTCATCCCTACCCAGCTTTTTCATATGTTCTTTGGACTCGGTGACAACGAGAGGCTCATGAGGCTCCAAAGGATTATTGTTAAAATAACAGATTGCAAGGACAAAATGTGGATTCAGCCTGCCCTGGACAACTTCAGATCACAACAATTCCCCAAAAAAATTCAGCCTTGGAAACTCTATTCCCATGTCCCATGAAGGAAAATACTCACTTTTAGTTATGTGACTTTGTTTGACTTCAGTGGGAATCACAAAACCTGGGACCAACACTTGGACTTTTATATTTTTTGCAGCAAAATTTGGGAATCATCAGTCCAAAAGCGTTCCAGCTGTTGGAAAATATAGGGAAAAGTTATTAAAGAAAAGCATTATTAGATATTTTGGGTTTTCTTTTTGTTAAATATTTTCATTGTGTTGCAAATGAATACCTTTATTAAGTCAGATGAAACCTCAGAGTCCTGAAGACAGGAGTCAGCTTTGAGGACACTTTGACAAAGTTTGCTAAATTCCTCTTAAATTTAGTGTTTATTAAAAGATGGTTCATAATATAAAATATTATACAGGGCTTAAAAATGAACTATTTGTGTGTGGGGTTGTCACATCTATGGAATTCTCTTCTTACAAGGAATTTCGATGAACTATGGGAGAAGAATTCAATGTTTTATTCCCTGTCCCCCTCCCTGCTCTGGAGCAAAATCCATCCTGTGAAGGCAAAAAAAAAAAAAAAACCAACAGAAAAACCAGAAAAAAAAATCAATATATATATTTCTCCTTTCAAATCACAGTTGGCAAATTAGATCCACATTTTGTTGGGAGAAAATGTGGAAATTGCTTTAGCACAAATCATCTTTATCAAATGACATTTCAAATCTCTTGTGCTTCCGAGGTTTTCATGGTTGCTGATACAAGTCAGTTATTGTACAGAAAGAGTTATCCTCTGTCCTGGATTTGCTGGCACCATCTCAGCACCAAATTTCACATTTTGGGAGATGTTTTGGCTCCGTGTGCTCAGCTGGTGCAGCTTGGGCACTTCAGATGTTGGATTTGCCATGGGAACTGAGTGATGGCCAAATGTGCAAACGAGAGGTACAAAGACAATTCCATTTTCCACAGCTGATGGGCAGGGGGGAGAGGAGGAGTTTTAACTGATCTCCCTGTGGAGGTGGACAGGAGTCAGGAAACTACTGGAAAAATGCTGATTTTGTCACCTTTTGAGGGAAATTGCCTCCCAGAGAACATTTGGTGCTGTCCTACTCACCAGGGATGCCTGGGAAGTGTTGGGAGGCAGCAAAAAAGGAGCAGCCAAAGGCACACTGAGGGCACTGGGAATGGGATCAGCCAGGAGAGGATGAATAATTTAATATCAGGTATTATTTGGAATGCACTGTCCTGCCAGGTGAGCTCTTTTTCAGCAGGATTGGGAATATCCAGCGTTTTATAGGTTTGCTTCTCACTCCTTTTTCTTTTGCCAAGTGGGCAGGAAGGCACCAACCTGGACAATCAAACTTCAGAATGCTTTGGATAAAATGGGATTAATAAAATTTGGTTTTGAATGGCAAATTGATGGAATTTTGTCCACAAAAAAAAAGAAAAAAGACAGTGGGATTTGATCTTTTTACCCCAAAATTGTCAGAAATAAAATATATTTATATTTTATATATATAT